>JAOPSE010000026.1:41939283-42362120 GCA_029449295.1 Zea luxurians
GGGTGCGTAAGGTTGGGGATGAGTCCCGGTGACCGTAGGATCCGATTTGTACGGTGGCGATTAGAACAGACGATACCGGTTCGCTGGAGTCATCCGGGCCATTCATCTGGTCTCGAACGGATGAAAATGATGCTCGCCTATTTTAAATCCGGACCAGAGGTTATGAATCCGACGGATGAGATCGCGTACCGGTTCGCGGGGCTCGGGATTTAATCTTGGCCGTTCACGCTTGATCGGACGGCTCTAAATCAACGATACCCCTTCGTCCTGGCTTTCTTTCTAAAGAGCCCCTCTGTTTTCCTAGATTCAACCCGCAGTCCACTCGGGTGTTCCCCTGAGTCTGGGGAATTCTTACCCGAGACCCCCTGCACTTCCCAGAAATCTGCGCCCAGTCCAGATAATTAATAAAACCAGGAAAATCATTTAGAAAATAGTTTTTAGCACATATTTAAATGCAGAAACTTGTTTAATTTGTAGAAAATACATATTAAGTCCAAATTAACCCATTCCAGTTTCTATAATTTTGTAATATCATTGTTTATCATTTAGTGCCACTGGTTTTACATAAAAGTCACATTAAGATTGTTATCTTAATTAATCTTGTAATAAGCACATAGAATCTTTGGAAATTCATAACTTCAAAACCTATAACTCCAAAATTAATAATTCTTTTTCCTGTGATCTTATTTTAATGTGTAGATTATTATTATGTATTTTGTTTACTTGTTTGGTGTGATGTTAATTTTGCCTATACACTGCTTGTTTGTATTGCTACGACTAGCGTGAGGATACGTATCACCTGAAGATCATCCTGGTACCTGGAATCTCAAGTCCCAGGCAAGTTGTGCCCTTGATCACTTCTTTTTACCCACTCATGTTCTAATTAATCATAATGATCTGCATAGGTTAATTTTGATGGGACCCAATAGGTTACCTTAGTTTGTCTATCTTTATACCTTGTTTACCACTGAACTTTCTGGGTAGTACTTGCTAGTGCTATATGTGGTTTTGGGTATGGAGATACACTATTCATGATTACACTTTTGTTATCAGTTGTTATTTATTGTTCATGATAAGATCATTATGATAATTGGAACATGGAGCGACCACCCGGGAAAACAGTGCTACCACAAGGGAGGAATGGGACCCCTTGGCTGATCAATTAGGAAAGCTAGTGGAAGACTACCTTACCCGAAAGGGGCAAGGGCAGTAGGGGAGTGGTCAGTGTAGGGAGGCCCTCGGGAGGATTTTGCTGCGATGGCGGTCCTGCAAGGGATTCCTGCATTGGAACTTCCTATAAACTGTAGCGGGTTTTCGGAAGCTAGTGGAACTTTGTAAAGGCCTCGTAGTGGATCCCTAGCCATTCACCTCGGTAGTGTCTAAGGGCCTTGCAAACCCTGGCGACATGGGATACACGACTTGTGGGTAAAGATGCGCAACCTCTGCAGAGTGTAAAACTGGTATACTAGCCGTGCTCACGGTCAAGAGCAGCTCGGACCCTCACATGATTAAATTATGGAACTTAAACTCAATTTGTCATATGCATTGCATCGCAGGTGGAGTTGTTACTTTTGTTCTACTATTTAACTGGGTTGGTATTTACTTATACTTAGTAACTGCTAATAAAATTTTGACCAACTTTAAAAGCAATGCTCAGCTCTAACCATCTTCTTTGGTAAGCCTTACACTTCACGTGAGCTCCCACCTTTGGCGAGTTCATGCACATTATTCCCCACAACTTGTTGAGCGATGAACGTATGTGAGCTCACCCTTGCTGTCTCACACACCCCACAGGTCAAGAACAGGTACCGCAGGATGATGCTCATGGAGGATGCTGTGATGTGTTCGTGAGGGATCTAGGTCGTCGTCTCCCAGTCAACTTTGGGTTGCTGGACCATTGTCTCCTTATAATGTAATTATTTATTCTGTATAGAACTCCTGTTATATATAAAGATGTGACATTCGATCCTGTGCCATGATTCATCATATGTGTGAGACTTGGTCCCAGCACACCTGGTGATTATGTTCGCGCCCGGGTTTTGGACCCCTAAAATCCGGGTGTGACAGAAGTGGTATCAGAGGAATGTTGACTGTAGGACGAAACCTAGATAGAACTGGACAACCATTCTTTACTTACCTTACTCTGATTCTTTCTAAACTTTTCTTAATCTTTTCTCGTCTATTTCCGCTTTACTCTGATTATTCTTATCTTTTCCTTCTAAAAGACAAATGTGGATTTTACACTTTGAAATCCTGTGACTGAAGTGACCTTTAGGAATAGGAGACCTAATCCTAGGAACAAAAAAACAGAACTATTTTTATAAGTATCTATGCACTTGAATGTTTGTCCTTATGATACTTACCTGATTTGGATCTTTGATTGAGTGTGATGAGTTGTGGAATAATGTCCACAATTGCATCTGCATATACACATAGGTATAAAAATATATTTATAAAATAACTAGACAACCTAGATTGTCCCCATTGGAACATATCTAGCTTAAGAGATTTATCTTATCCTAAAAGCTCTCATTCTAACCAATTCATCTTATCTTAAAAGATTCTCCCTTATCTTAATAGATCCATCTTATCTCGAAAAAGATTCTAACCTTTCGTACCAGATCTAACTGACCTCAAAAGATTTTACCTTATCCTTATGGATTCACATTGCCCTAATTAGCATATTGATCCCACTCTAGAATAACAACCATGTGATAATCCAAAATTTACTTAGATCTTAACTGGTCTAATCTAGTGATATCCAACCTAAACTAGATTTTATCTAATCTATTATGATCTAATCTAGAGTAAGTTACTTAATGCTGGTACAAGAGATAAAATCCATACCCCTCATGCACTTAAAAATAAATTAATGCCTTAAACCCACTCAGCCACATGCATGAGATCTGATCTAACCAATAGAGCCATGATGAATGGTATAACCTTTCTATTCCCACCTAATAACAAACAAACTTTTAACCTACATCTTGTAGTCTATCTCACCCATATATATCTCTCATCTTGACAGATTCCATCTTACCCTTGGATATTCACCTTATACAATTGGTTACCCCAATCTGGACGTAAAACAAAGATTAAGCCCTACTAAAGAATCTTCAGATTATAACCAGCTACTAGCTTATTCATTCCGCTGATTGAATAATTTCCTTTGCAAAACTATTACCATATGCTTCTAACTTTCATGGTCAATACCAGGAAAGGAAAGATTATCACATAACAGCAAACAGAAATGAATCCTCCAAATCCTCCACCTGTTGAAATCGATCAAGTGGTTGCTGCCCAAAGACTGGTAATACAACAATTAACAGACCTGGTGACCGAGATGCAAAATCAGATAAGACAAAAACGCGAGGAAATACGTCAGGTCCGCCAAGAAATAAGGCAAGCACGGTTGGAGAGACAACAACAACAACAACCTCCACCACCACCACCAGCTCCACCAAGCTACATAAATATAAATTATGATGATTTGTAAGATCTAGATGTTACTTTAGTTAATAGATGATATGATATTATTTTAGAAGGAACAATAAGGTCTATTGACCCTATGTTTTGTTAAAGAATTATGCCTCATGCCGAGATTCCTTTGTTTGTGCATATGTTCCGAGAACAATATGATTATACATCCCTTTTATTACAAATCTCGAGGACGAGATTTCTGTTAAGGGGGTAGGATTTGTAAAGCCCAAAATTGGTAGAAAAAAAAATGATGAGTAGTTCTTTACTAAAACATAAATAAACCATTGCCTCATATTGGATTTTTGGTTTGTGCATTTAAAACAATAATAATATTAATAGAAATACATTAATGTTCACATTTGGATTTAAGCCCTAATTTGCAAATTAGAATTTGGAGAAGGGGAAGAAAAATACTATAACAAATAAAGAAAATAATTAAATAAATAAATAAAATCCTTCCATACTTGTTTGTTAATTTGTACATTTGAATCTAGGAACAAAGTTCATAGGAAAATTTGGATTTAAAATAGGTATTCAAATGCAAATCCAAATGGGGATTTAAATCCTAAATAAACCTAGAATTAAGAAAAGAGTGAAGGAGGAGGATTATACAAAATAGAGGAAAATAAATGTATATATTTTGTCCCCACTAATATTTTAATTTGAGAACTTAACTCAGTTAGGAAGTTCACAAAAAAATTTGAATTCAAATTAGTATTAAAATTTGAATTTGTGAAAGAAGGGGAGAAAGAAGAAAATATAAAAGAAAAAGGAAAAGGAATACTATACCTGATGGGCCGCCAACCTGGAATTCGGCCCAACTGCCCTTTAACCCCGCGCAGCCCAACTTCACCCCCGCCGCGCGCTGACGACCGGGCCCCACCGGGCAGCCTCTCGCGCGCGCTCGCCTGCCCTCCCCTTTGCGCCGACAAGTGGGCCGCATCGTCAGCCACCGTTCCCCCGTCACACGCGCTTGATCACTGACCGGTGGGCCACGCATGTCAGCTCCGCCTCTTCCACCAGATCCCCAACTGAACGCTCGCGAGATCCGCGGCGATGCTCGCCGGTAACCTCGGACTCCGTTACCGGGACCTGCGTACCATCTCGCCGTATAAAAGGGGCCCTAGCCGCAACCCGTTTCTCCCCGTGCTCTCGCAGTTCATACTAGACACCGCCATCGCCACTGTCGTGCGCACCGTGTGTGAGGAATCGATCCGCCGTGGTTGAAGTCACGTATACACCCTCGTCGGGATCTCGCTCTCGGGTTTGGGAGCATCCTCAAGCGTCGTTGAGACTTTACAGTGGACATCGGAGCTCGGGGCGTAACCAAGACCCGGTGAATTGCTCGCCGTAGCTCAAGCACCGCCGCGGGTCCGCTCTTCTCCGTGGCCAGCTCCCTCCATTGCCCTCCATCTGCGGTACGTGCTCTAATCGAGTTCGCCATCATCCCCTCTAGGTTTAGCGCCGGTCAATTTTGGGTTTGGGGCGTTCGGGCGTCGGATTGCGTATCCGCCGGTGATGCTCCACCGTGCTTCTGCGCGGCGCCGCCGCCTGGGTGCGTAAGGTTGGGGATGAGTCCCGGTGACCGTAGGATCCGATTTGTACGGTGGCGATTAGAACAGACGATACCGGTTCGCTGGAGTCATCCGGGCCATTCATCTGGTCTCGGACGGATGAAAATGATGCTCGCCTATTTTAAATCCGGACCAGAGGTTATGAATCCGACGGATGAGATCGCGTACCGGTTCGCGGGGCTCGGGATTTAATCTTGGCCGTTCACGCTTGATCGGACGGCTCTGAATCAACGATACCCCTTCGTCCTGGCTTTCTTTCTAAAGAGCCCCTCTGTTTTCCTAGATTCAACCCGCAGTCCACTCGGGTGTTCCCCTGAGTCTGGGGAATTCTTACCCGAGACCCCTACACTTCCCAGAAATCTGCGCCCAGTCCAGATAATTAATAAAACCAGGAAAATCATTTAGAAAATAGTTTTTAGCACATATTTAAATGCAGAAACTTGTTTAATTTGTAGAAAATACATATTAAGTCCAAATTAACCCATTCCAGTTTCTATAATTTTGTAATATTATTGTTTATCATTTAGTGCCACTGGTTTTACATAAAAGTCACATTAAGATTGTTATCTTAATTAATCTTGTAATAAGCACATAGAATCTTTGGAAATTCATAACTTCAAAACCTATAACTCCAAAATTAATAATTCTTTTTCCTGTGATCTTATTTTAATGTGTAGATTATTATTATGTATTTTGTTTACTTGTTTGGTGTGATGTTAATTTTGCCTATACACTGCTTGTTTGTATTGCTACGACTAGCGTGAGGATACGTATCACCTGAAGATCATCCTGGTACCTGGAATCTCAAGTCCCAGGCAAGTTGTGCCCTTGATCACTTCTTTTTACCCACTCATGTTCTAATTAATCATAATGATCTGCATAGGTTAATTTTGATGGGACCCAATAGGTTACCTTAGTTTGTCTATCTTTATACCTTGTTTACCACTGAACTTTCTGGGTAGTACTTGCTAGTGCTATATGTGGTTTTGGGTATGGAGATACACTATTCATGATTACACTTTTGTTATCAGTTGTTATTTATTGTTCATGATAAGATCATTATGATAATTGGAACATGGAGCGACCACCCGGGAAAACAGTGCTACCACAAGGGAGGAATGGGACCCCTTGGCTGATTAATTAGGAAAGCTAGTGGAAGACTACCTTACCCGAAAGGGGCAAGGGCAGTAGGGGAGTGGTCAGTGTAGGGAGGCCCTCGGGAGGATTTTGCTGCGATGGCGGTCCTGCAAGGGATTCCTGCATTGGAACTTCCTATAAACTGTAGCGGGTTTTCGGAAGCTAGTGGAACTTTGTAAAGGCCTCGTAGTGGATCCCTAGCCATTCACCTCGGTAGTGTCTAAGGGCCTTGCAAACCCTGGCGACATGGGATACACGACTTGTGGGTAAAGATGCGCAACCTCTGCAGAGTGTAAAACTGGTATACTAGCCGTGCTCACGGTCAAGAGCAGCTCGGACCCTCACATGATTAAATTATGGAACTTAAACTCAATTTGTCATATGCATTGCATCGCAGGTGGAGTTGTTACTTTTGTTCTACTATTTAACTGGGTTGGTATTTACTTATACTTAGTAACTGCTAATAAAATTTTGACCAACTTTAAAAGCAATGCTCAGCTCTAACCATCTTCTTTGGTAAGCCTTACACTTCACGTGAGCTCCCACCTTTGGCGAGTTCATGCACATTATTCCCCACAACTTGTTGAGCGATGAACGTATGTGAGCTCACCCTTGCTGTCTCACACACCCCACAGGTCAAGAACAGGTACCGCAGGATGATGCTCATGGAGGATGCTGTGATGTGTTCGTGAGGGATCTAGGCCGTCGTCTCCCAGTCAACTTTGGGTTGCTGGACCGTTGTCTCCTTATAATGTAATTATTTATTCTGTATAGAACTCCTGTTATATATAAAGATGTGACATTCGATCCTGTGCCATGATTCATCATATGTGTGAGACTTGGTCCCAGCACACCTGGTGATTATGTTCGCGCCCGGGTTTTGGACCCCTAAAATCCGGGTGTGACAGTACGACATGCTTCGGGAAAAAGGTTATCCGAAGAAGAAAAGCAAGAAGCTCAATACTATGCCCAGAAACAGAAATATCCAAAGGGGGCATTGATATTCAACGGTAGCGGAGAAGAAGATTTCTTGTATTGTCTCCCAGACAGCAAGGAGATTTCTGTTTACCGAGAGATGAGCAGAAGCTTTGGATTCCCGACACTGGAAGTCGGGCTTTCGGCGCTATCGAAAGATGAATTGGCGGATAGCTTAGCATATAATAGTTTAAAGGTGTGAGACTAAAATTTTTTGTACTTAAAACGAAAATTTTTGTTTATTTGCTTATGCTTAATACCGCACTTCTTTTGCAGGGCCTGATTTTTAGCAATGCCCTTAGGGCGCAGAGAAGTGCCGAAGACGAAGGATGCACTATAGCTTTGAACAACCTTCGTTCCGAAGTAATTGAACTAAGGAACGAAGGTCTTGAAAAGATAGAATATTAAACTCATTGGTGAACAAAATAAAAGAAGACGAAGCTACTTCCAAAGCCCAAGCTGAAGCCCAGAAATGTGAAATTGAGAACCTTCGGAAGCAGCTAGCTGAAGCAAAATTGAAATGTGCTATTGCTGAAGCTGACCAAGACGCCAGTGATTACTGGAAAAATTATTGGGAAAAAACAGTTGTAGAACTCCGCTCTTCAAAAGAAATATGTTATAAAAAATCTGTAGAATGTGTGGAAAAGATAAAAACTAGCTTCGCCAATGTTGGCGCATATTCAAGTGAAGACAACTTCGTACAGGGCGATCCCGAGGGGCCAATTGAGTGGATCAGCAGCGAGGCCGAAGCCTTTGAGGAGATTTTAAATGACCGTGGGGACGTCTGTGCCTTCTCAAGTGCGAGGGGAATTGCGGCTATTTTGGAGAAGTCAGGTTGCGATCATGTGAAAGCTTTGGCCCAAACCGAAGCTACTTTATCTATTGATGATACAAAGGACCCCTCGGCCGAAGCAAGCTTAGTTGGTGGAAAAGTCTTTACTGACATCTGGGAAAATGGCGGCCGAGGGATGGCCCACGAAATAATAAAGAAGAGCGAAAAAGATACTCACGATACTAGGGAAGCAGCAAAGGCAGCTGAAAAAGCTGCGGAACTCAAAAGGCGGATAGGTATTGCTTAATAGCTTTTAACTTTATTTTTTATTTTTGTGACTTCAAACTTATTTACATTTTCTACCGCAACCGAACTATCTCCTCTGATAGTAGATGCGGCCCGATCTTCCGTGAGATACGATAACTTGATTGGGTGGAGATCTCGACGTTGATGATCCAAGGCTCCGAGCGAACGGTTCGTCGCAATCACTACACCACGGCTCCGTTGGTTATCACCCGTGACACACGAATGACCTTGCCACGAAGGCTTATCCCTGCAAGCGCAATCAAGAACACAAGCAAGAACAGGAAAGAAACGCAACCAAAATTGTATTGATTACAGGATGGGGTCTCACAAGCCGATGACGGCGACACTGTTCGATGACAGAATTGATCTAAGCAAAACCCAAACCTAAATGTGGCGGCGGCTGCTGAATAAATAGAGTATTAGGGCATGTGTGACCCCTGGACTCGCCCCTAATGGGCTCCGACGCGATACACGGCCCAACAGACGGTGTCGCAGCACCAAAACAGAATCTGAACGCTGACTTGTTTTGACGATTCCCATTGACTCTGGATGAATTTTAGGGTGTAACCAAAAGGGTTGGTTAGATAATCTCGTTATCTTTCCAACCATATCCAGTCCGTCGCAATCGGAGTCCGGATGCATCTTGGGCGTCCATTTTAGTGCAGACTGGTCCTAGAACCCGAGATGGAGTCGCAGCCGACTCGGACTTGATCTTCTTCCTGTTGTGGATGCCCTTGCTGCTCCTCCTCAACACCTTGGCCTTTCCCAAGTCCTTGCTGGTCCTCTCCAAGATACCTAATCATCAAAACATCCATGGCCACAAGCGTAAGCTCTGAAACAAAATTGACTAGGGTAGAACGTACCTGGAGATTTAGCTGTCGCGCACGAGATCGTGTTATCAGTCCATTCATTGTATGTATAGAAGTGATGTCCTCATCATCCTCCTCCTCTTGAATTGGAGTCATCCTCGACTCGATCTCATCTTCGTCACCCATATATGGCTTCAAATCTGAAATGTTAAAGGTGGAACTAACCCAAAAATCTGGAGGCAACTCAGGTCGTAATCTAGGGGGTATCTCAGAGGGAAACACATCCATATACTCTTGCAAAAGGTTAGCAATAGCCGGTGGCAAAGCAATAGACGTATCATCAATGGAATAGAAAACATTTTTGCACACTAAGGCATAGCAAAGTCCAACAGAGGCATGTAACTCATCAAGATCAGATTTAGTGGCTAGCAAAGTAGGAGTTTTTAACTTAATAGGTTGCTGATTTTCAGAGTTCAAAACACCTTTTTGCTTAGCATTAATCTTTTTCTCATGTTCTAAGTGGACCATTTCAGTGGGAGTCATAGGAAGCAACACAATTTTATTTCCCTTATGCATAAAAGTATATTTATTAGATCTACCATGGTGAATAGCATCAGTATCAAACTCCCATGGACGTCCCAGTAAAAGAGAGCAACCATCCATAGTCACCACATCAAAATCAACAAAGTCATGGTAAGAGCCAATAGAAAAATGCACCCTTGCTGTTTTTGTTACCTTGAACTTACCGCTGTTGTTAAACCATTGAATGTGATAAGGGTGGGGATGCTCTCGTGTGGTCAAGCCAAGCTTCTTGACCAACTCAACGTTCACCAAGTTGTTGTAGCTACCACCGTCAATGATGGTATGTACACGGTAGTCCTTGACGATGAGGAACATGTTGAAGAGGTTGTGGCACTGTCTGTTGTCGTCGTCCCTAGCCGTGGCACTCAAAGCTCGTTGCACAATCAAGGTCTTATAGGTCTCGGTCGCTGTTGTACCAAGAACCTCTTCATCACCATCATAACTCTCTGCAATGTTAGCTCCAACAGTATCTTCATCTTCAACATCAGAAGCACTAACATACCCACCATCACTAGTAGCAATGTATGCCCGTTTGCTGGGGCAATCTCGCTGAATATGACCAAGTCCCTGGCAGCGGTGGCACTTGATGTCGGAGGAGCGGCCTGTGGAAGAGGTGGTCGTAGCAGGTTTTGCTGCAACACCCGAAGGTACAGTGGAAGATCTGGACGTCCGTACGCTCGAAGATGATGACGCCTTGGCTGGCGCCGGTGGCTGGCGTGGAGCGAAAGTCCTGCTCCTCCGTTGTTGACGACCCTGCAATTCTTTTTCTGCCAACATAGAAAGATGGAACAAGCGTTGTATAGAATGATATTCTTTATAATCAACAATATCCTGAATCTCCCGCCTCAATCCCCCATAAAACCTAACCATTTGATCCTCCAGATCCTCAACTACCCCACATCGTAGCATACCTTTCTGAAGTTCTTGGTAGTATTCCTGTACCGACATGTCTCCCTGATCTAAGCGTTGCAATTTTTTTCGAAGATCACGTCTATAAGAAGGGGGAACAAAGCGAGCTCGCATCTCCTCTTTTAACGCATTCCATGTTTGTGGTGCAGCACGTGTGTTAACTAGTTCATTCCACCAAATGATAGCAAAATCTCTAAATTCACTAGTGGCTTGTCTAACCCTATGCTGCTCAGGAACAAGATGAGAATTAAATTTTTGTTCTACCGTCATCTCCTAGTCTAAGTAAGCTTCAGCATCATAAGAACCCATGAACGGTGGAATAGAGAACTTAATCTTAGCAAATGGATTATGGTCTGGTTGAGGATTATGATGACGATGTCTACCATTACCTCCCATACCTTGTCGATTACGTGCGAAGCGTTGTGGCAGCGGTGCATAAACATCGTCGTCATCGTCGTTGTCGTCCACAGGAGAGTGAGATGGGGCTGGAGTTGGTGGTGGGGGACGTGCCTCCAGTACGTCCATGCGAGTAACAAGTTCATCAACTCGTCGATCAAGCTGCTCATAGGATGTCGAGGCAGAGTCCTGGTATTTTTTAAAAGCTTCAGTCATTGCGCGCATCATCTCCTTCAATTCCATCTGAGAGACACATTCATCGTCGTTAAGTTTAGGCCCCTTGTCCTTGTCCATTTGATTCTTTGGTCCTGTCATTGTTAGCACAAAACAGAGACAAAAAGGCAACAAACAATATGAACCCTATAACTATCTCTTAGGGTGGTGGTGGAGGTGGTGGAATACAAATTATGAAGCGTCTTACCCCGCTCTTACAACGTTCTTACCAGCACTGCAGGTGGCAAACGATGACCGGTGTGACTGTCCAACGAGCGTGGATGTGATTGCAAAGGAGTACCTGTTCTGCTCGAGAGAAAACTGGAGCTATGGGAAGGCTGACTAAATATATATATGTGGCACACAAGTCAGTAACAGATAGCAATGATGAATAAGTGTTCCAAGTACTCGTCCTAGTTGCTGGCCTAGAAAATGTAATAGAACAGTTGGACCAAGGCACAAGAAAGGAGGTACAAGTATCTAGGTGCAGCAAGAAACAGGCTTGGGGCAAAATAACCACAGAGGTGCACAGAAAACTGGCGTTTCTGTTTATGTGCTACTCTTTTTTTGCGATTTTTTTCAAATATTTTTTTATATTTTTCTCATTTGCAGCAGCATATAAGAAGAAAACACACAAAGTTTCAGAATTTTTTGTGCAATGACGTGTCCTCTGGAATTTCTACAAGTTTGCCCTAAAATCGGAATAAATGTTTGAAAAATGAAAAGTCCTATTTCCAAGCCGAATTTGAGAATTTTAAAAACAGCGAATCCGGCAAAGCCGGAAAGAATTGGATGCGAAATTTAATTCTGTGCGATTTGAAAAAAATGGGCCCGATTCGAGTTCCGAGGCGAAAGTTACGGTTGTTTTAAGTTTGGACCTCGAATCAGGGTTTCTGGCGAGGTGTTGGAAGGGTGGGAGTTCGGTTTTGTGGATAGGGTCGGTTTTAGATATAAGATCTATTTTGTGGATAGGGTCAGTTGTAGAGATAGGATCTATTTTTGGATAGGGTCGGTTTTAGAGATATGATTTGTTTTGTGGATATGGTCGGTTTTAGAGATAGGATCTGTTTTGTGGATAGGGTCGGTTTTAGAGATAAGATCTGTTTTATGAATAGGGTCGGTTTTAGAGATAGGATCTGTTTTGTAGATATGGTCGGTTTTATAGGATGGAAGCGGATGGACAGAATCAAACTGAACCAAAACAAATCTAATCCAGCAACCAAACTCAACTAGAACACGAACTCACAACTGCGGACTCTAAAACTGAATTGTGCAAAGGCTAAGACGATGGTTTTAGGTCGGAATAAACTGATCGTAATTAATTTTTTTTAGCTTTTTGTGGACTATGGGACGAAACAAAACTAATCTAAAGGTAGAATTATACCTCACGGGCAACCTGGAAATTTGATACCAATTGATAGTAGATGCGGCCCGATCTTCCGTGAGATATGATAACTTGATTGGGTGGAGATCTCGACGTTGATGATCCAAGGCTCCGAGCGAACGGTTCCTCGCAATCACTACACCACGGCTCCGTTGGTTATCACCCGTGACACACAAATGACCTCACCACGAAGGCTTATCCCTGCAAGCACAATCAAGAACACAAGCAAGAACAGGAAAGAAACGCAACCAAAATTGTATTGATTACGGGATGGGGTCTCACAAGCCGATGACGGCGACACTGTTCGATGACAGAATTGATCTAAGCAAAACCCAAACCTAAATGTGGCGGCGGCTGCTGAATAAATAGAGTATTAGGGTGTGCGTGACCCCTGGACTCGCCCCTAATGGGCTCCGACGCGATACACGGCCCAACGGCCCAACAGACGGTGTCGCAGCACCAAAACAGAATCTGAACGCTGACTTGTTTCGACGATTCCCATTGACTCCGGATGAATTTTAGGGTGGAACCAGTTGGGTTGGTTATATAATCTCGTTATCTTTCCAACCATATCCAGTCCGTCACAATCGGAGTCCGGATGCATCTTGGGCGTCCATTTTAGTGCAGACTGGTCCTAGAACCCGAGATGGAGTCGCAGCCGACTCGGACTTGATCTTCTTCCTGTTGTGGACGCCCTTGCTGCTCCTCCTCAACACCTTGGCCTTTCCCAAGTCCTTGCTGGTCCTCTCCAAGGTACCTAATCATCAAAACATCCAAGGCCACAAGCGTAAGCTCTGAAACAAAATTGACTAGGGTAGAACGTACCTGGAAATTTAGTTGTCGCGCACGAGATCGTGTTATCAGTCCATTCATTGTATGTATAGAAGTGATGTCCTTATCATACCAATTGATAGTGGACGCGGCCCGATCTTCCGTGAGATACGATAATTTGATTGAGTGGAGATCTCGAAGTTGATGATCCAAGGCTCCGAGCGAACGGTTCCTCGCAATCACTACACCACGGCTTCGTTGGTTATCACCCGTGACACACGAATGACCTCGCCACGAAGGCTTATCCCTGCAAGCGCAATAAAGAACACAAGCAAGAACAGGAAAGAAACGCAACCAAAATTGTATTGATTACGGGAGGGGGTCTCACAAACCGATGACGGTGACACTGTTCGATGACAGAATTGATCTAAGCAAAACCCAAGCCTAAATGTGGCGGCGGCTGCTGAATAAATAGAGTATTAGGGCGTGCGTAGCCCTGGACTCGCCCCTAATGGGCTCCGACGCGATACACGGCCCAACGGCCTAACAGACAGTGTCGCAGCACCAAACAGAATCTGAACGCTGATTTATTTCGACGATTCCCGTTGACTCCGGATGAATTTTAGGGTGGAACCAGTTGGGTTGGTTAGATAATCTCATTATCTTTCCAACCATATCCAGTCCGTCGTAATTGGATTCCGGATGCATCTTGGGCGTCCATTTTAGTGCAGACTGGTCCTGGAACCCGAGATGGAGTCGCAGCCGACTCGGACTTGATCTCCTTCCTGTTGTGGACGCCCTTGCTGCTCCTCCTCAACACCTTGGCCTTTCCCAAGTCCTTGCTGGTCCTCTCCAAGGTACCTAATCATCAAAACATCCATGGCCCCAAGCGTAAGCTCTAAAACACAATTGACTAGGGTAGAACGTACCTGGAGATTTAGCTGTCGTGCACGAGATCGTGTTATCGGTCCATTCATAGTATGTATAGAAGTGATGTCCTCATCATCCTCCTCCTCTTGAATTGGAGTCGTCCTCGACTCGGCCTCATCTTCGTCACCTATATATGGCTTCAAATCTGAAATGTTAAAGGTGGGACTAACCCCAAAATTTGGTGGCAACTCAAGTGTATATGCATTATCATTAATTTTTGCAAGAACTTTATAAGGACCTGCAGCTCGTGGCATAAGTTTAGACTTTCTCAAATCAGGAAACCTATCCTTTCTCAAATGAACCCACACTAAGTCACCAGGTTCCAATTTCATTTTCTTCCTACCTTTATTAGCAGTAATACGATACTTTTCATTCATCTTTTCAATTTGCAACTTAGTTGTTTCATGTAACTTAAGAATGAATTCAGAACGTTGTGTAGCATCCAAGTTCACTATTTCAGAAGGTGGTAAAGGTAGCAAATCAATTGGGGCACGAGGACTAAAACCATATACTACCATAAATGGACTAAGCTTGGTTGTGGAATGAATCGATCTGTTATAAGCAAACTCAATATGTGGCAAACATTCCTCCCACAACCTCAAATTATCCTTCAAAATAGCCCGCAACATGGTAGATAAAGTGTGATTAACAACCTCTGTTTGCCCGTCAGTTTGGGGATGACAAGTAGTAGAAAACAACAACTTTGTTCCCAATTTAAACCACAAAGTTCTCCAAAAATGACTTAAAAACTTAGCATCCCTATCAGAAACAATAGTATTTGGCACACCATGCAAACGCACAATCTCAGTGAAGAACAAATCAGCAATATGTGAAGCATTATCAGTTTTGTGACAGGGTATAAAATGTGCCATCTTTGAAAAACGATCGACAATGACAAAAACACTATCACTCCCCCTCTTTGTTCTAGGCAATCCCAAAACAAAATCCATAGAAATATCCTCCCAAGGTGCACGAGGAACAGGAAGAGGCAAATAAAGACCATGGGGGTTAAGTCGGGACTTAGCTTTGTTGCACGTGGTGCAACGAGAGACGTAGCGCTCAACATCACGCCGCATCCGAGGCCAATAGAAATGAGTAAATAACACATCCTCGGTCTTCTTAACACCAAAATGTCCCATCAAGCCACCTCCATGTGCTTCCTGCAAGAGTAGAAGACGAACGGAGCTCGCTGGAACACACAACTTGTTAGCACGGTAGAGAAGGCCTTCACGCAGCATAAATTTTTGCCACGTTCTTCCCTCTCTGCAATTTTCAAAAGCATCTTTGGAGTCCAAATCAGCAGCATATAATTCCTTTATAGTCTCCAAACCAAATATTTTATGATTAAGTTGGGACAACATAGTATAACGTCTAGATAAAGCATCAGCAATTACATTATCCTTTCCTTTTTTATGCTTAATAATGTAAGGAAATGATTCTATGAATTCAATCCATTTAGCATGTCGTTTGTTTAGATTAGATTGTCCCTTAAGATACTTAAAGATTCATGATCCGAATGTATGACAAATTCTTTAGACCATAGATAATGTTGCCAAGTTTGTAAAACTCGTACTAAAGCATATAATTCTTTGTCATATGTAGAATAATTCAGAGTTGGACCATTCAATTTTTCACTAAAGAAAGCAACAGGTTTACCTCCTTGAATGAGAACTCCTCCAATCCCAATGCCGCTCGCATCACACTCGAGCTCGAACCCCCAGAGCCCTCCGAGTCGTTGGCCAACCCAGAAGCAAAGGCATCAGCGGAAATTGTTAGGATGGCTGAAGCTATTGTAGACGAAGTCGTTACCTAACTGCTGACCGAAACTACAGATGAAGTTTTGAAGGAAGAATAATAGATATTGTAAAAACATTGCTAGAATATTAATGTAACATTAGCTGGACTATGCTTGTAATATTTGGTGCTCATGAGTTTTAAATGTAATATATAAATGGCTTTGTAATTCATTTCTTTGCGATGCATGAAACTTTTATTGTACATACCGTTTTTGAGCCTTCGGCGAAAAACACCTTCCCTTCTTTTCATGCTTCGTAAAGAAGAGTTTTTATGCTTCTTGAAGAATCCTCCGATCATGGCAGAAACATTAATGCTTCATCAGTAATAGACTTTCTTCCTCGATATCAGAGTACATAAAAAAATGCTTCAAGCGTCGCCATAACACTAATGCTTCATCAACAATAGACTTTTTTCTCCACTTCAGAGCTGATAAAGCTGTATCTCTTCAAACTTATTTTGTGCCTTAGCACAATTTCACTTTTTCTAAGCATTCTTCGAAGGTCAACATTGTATTCCCTTCTTGTGCCATTGATGCAATACGATGTATGATGTTATGTTATGCGAAATGATGTGATGATGTTATGCTATGCAAAATGATACTTTGTGCCGAAGACACACACTCACATCCCCATATTGGAATACACAATCTCTTTGTCGTTTATTTTTTGGCTTCACCGCTTATTTTTTGGTGTATCAGCGCTGACTTTTCGCTGTAAGTTATGCATTCCCTTAGGAACGTCTTTTGAACTTCTTCGCCTTCTATTTTGGCGGTATTCGCGTTGACTTTTCGCGCTTCGCCTTATATTTCGGCGGTATTTGGCTCTGCATTCCCTTTGGAACAACTTTTGAGCAGAGAACTTACACTGTGCTCCCTTAGGAACGACTTTTTGTAGCTTCAGCAAATTTATGCTGTGTTCCGTAGAACGAATTTTTGTAGGTTCAGAGATACTTGTGACTTAGGAATGACTTTTTGTGCCTCGGCGATTTTCTGGACTCCGTGAGTCTGTGGAAAAGATATATTTTCACTATGGCAAAAACGAAGCTATTACAAGGTATTGAAAACGACAAGAAAACTAAGTTTTCAACAACTATTCCTTTGTAAGAAAGAGAATGACAATGAATGTAAAAACTGATTGAGGGGTAGGATATCTCTTAGTAGATATGCTTCGACTCTGGCACAGTACTGTTGACTGTGCGAGCTTCGGCATCCTCCCTGAAGTCTCTCTGCTGATGGGTCTGTTGACTCCCTTCTGGCTGTTGGCCGCGTGAATATGCAAGTTGTGGTGGTGCGGAGGTGGAGACTGTGGCCAGGATGCCTGTGGCTGACTAGCCGAAGCAACAGACGCTGCAGGATGGTTACCCACATACTCTGGTATGTAGGGTCAGTGATATGAAGCAGTATGCATGACCTGCTTCGGCTGATTCTGCTGAGCTGCAGCTTCTGCTATTTCCTTCTGTTTCTGAATGGTGACATGGCACATCCTTGTAGTATGGCCCTTGTCCTCACCACAGAATAAGCAATAAATTTTTCTAGGTTGATCCCCAAATCTTCCTCCGAAGCCTCTGGCTTCTCTGCCCCTTGGAGCTGGCGGCCGAAGATAACTTTGTTGGTGCCCCAAAGCTTGCAAGGAATATTGTGGCCTCTGTTGCTGACTTCCTCTGTCGTCATTCTGAGTAGAGTGGATTGATCTGACATGCCTTGGGTGGATTCTCCCTCCGAAGCCCCTGGTCATCTTAGAGAACCTGTAGGCCTCCTCCCTTCTTTGACGAAAGTCATTATCGGTGCGGATGTATTCATCCATCTTTTGAAGCAGCTTCTCCAAAGTCTGTGGAGGCTTTCTAGCAAAATACTGGGCAGTAGGTCCTGGACGAAGCCCCTTGATCATGGCCTCAATGACAATTTCATTGGGCACTGTAGGTGCTTGTGCTCTCAGACGCAAGAACCTTCGGACGTATGCCTGGAGATACTCCTCGTGATCTTGTGTGCATTGAAACAGAGCCTGAGCTGTGACTGGCTTTGTCTGGAAGCCCTAGAAGCTTGTCACCAGCATGTCTTTGAGTTTCTGCCATGAAGTGATAGTTCCTGGCCGAAGGGAAGAATACCATGTCTGGGCCACATTCTTAACTACCATAACGAAGGATTTGGCCATGACATCTGCATTGCCTCCATATGAAGATATGGTTGCTTCATAACTCATCAAAAACTGCTTCGGGTCTGAATGTCCATCATACATTGGAAGCTGAGGTAGCTTATATGATGGGGGCCACGGGATAGCCTGCAGTTCTGCTGCCAAGGGAGAAGCATCATCAAAGGTAAAGGTATCACGATTAAAATCATCATACCATCCATCGTCATTGAACAAGTCCTCTTGATGAAACTCCCTGTGCTGGGGCCTTCGTTCTTGTTCATCTTGAGCAAGATGGTGTACTTCTTCAGTGGCTTCGTCGATCTGCCTTTGAAGGTCGGCTAGTTGAGCCATCTTCTCCTTCTTCCTTTGTACCTGTTGATGAAGCATCTCCATGTTTTTGATTTGTTGGTCCAACTCGTCCTCCTGGGGTGTTGGACTAGTGGCCTTCCTCTTCTGGCTTCGTGCCTCTCGGAGAGAAAGGGTTTCCTGATTCGGGTCCAGTGGCTGCAGAACGGCAGCCCCTGTCGCTGAAGCTTTCTTCGGTGGCATGACGAAGGTCAGTACTTGCTGAAGGTGGTTGAAAAGGATTCACCAGAGGTGGGCACCAATGTTGGGGACTTGTTCTCAAATGCTATGAGTTAAAAACAAGGCAACACCAAAAAGTCAAATGTTAAAGCCCTTCGTCCTTCGAGGCATTATTTCCCTTATGATATAATGATCTTCGGACGAAGGTTATAAAGGACATACCTTCATCAATGCAACATATAATAATGAAGAAAGAATCAAATGAAATGTAAAAGGTAACATAAACAATTATATATCAACTCATTTCTATTTTATTACTATGGAAAAATAGAAATAATATCAGATTACAAATGTACCTTTAGCTCGAATGAAGATAAAAGTACAAGCATGACGCAAAAGCAGGATAACAAGTCAGCGTGATCAGTACAGGAGTACTGTTCATTTTTTTTATAGGCATGGGACGCAGCCCGTGTGAAATTACATCCATGCCCTTTGCATTTGCTAATGACTCTAAGGAATCCACCGAGGTCTAAATAGCCTTTTCCCTTTTAAGTCGGTTCCCTTTTCTGTCGTTATGCCGAAGCTCCCTTGCGCGTAGCTTCGGCGCTGCGTCAACCTTCGTATTGTTCGCGCTTTTCACACTGTGTGTGGTTCTGATCCGAGTTCGAAGGCACCTGTTCATATATTACACTCAAGAAACATTGTTAAATCATGTTTTTGAGGACCTTCGGAAGACGAAGGCCCCCAACACTGATGTCACCCAGAATCTGATCGACGGGGTGATGTCTTTGCATCGACGCTCGGACTTGAGTTGGAGGGGCCCATGGTGCTTCTTCCTCCATAACCTGTTCTTCCTGTGCTCCCCCTTGATCTTGTCCCTCTTCTTGAGGTACCTGTTCGTCGTCTTGGGTTGGAGGATGCACCATTGTCGAGGAAGAAGGTTGATCTTGTTCCTGCAGTTCCTGTGGTCGCACATCTCCTATTGCCATAGTTCGCATTGCGGTCGTTGGAACCTCATCTTCATCTATATCATCAAGATCAACTTGCTCTCTTGGAGAGCCATTAGTCTCATCAAATACAACGTCGCAAGAGACTTCAACTAATCCTAATGATTTGTTGAAGACCCTATACGCCTTTGTATTTGAGTCATATCCTAGTAAAAACCGTTCTACTGCCTTGGGAGCAAATCTCGAATGTCTACCTTTCTTCACCAGAATGTAGCATTTGCTCCCAAATACACGAAAATAACAAACATTTGGTTTGTTACCAGTTAGGAGTTCGTAAGAGGTCTTCTTGAGGAGACGATGCAGATAGAGCCGGTTTATGGCATGTCAAGCTGTGTTCACAGCTTCCGAACAAAACTGCTCAGGCGTCTTGTACTCTCCAAGCATCATTCTCGCCATGTCGATTAGCGTCTTGTTCTTCCTCTCTACCACACCATTTTGTTATGGTGTGTAGGGAGCGGAGAACTCGTGCTTGATGCCTTCCTCCTCAAGAAACTCTTCAACTTGAAGATTCTTGAACTGGACCCATTGTCGCTTCTTATCTTCTTCACCTTTAGCTCAAACTCATTTTGAGCTCTCCTTAAGAAGCTCTTTAGGGTCCCTTGGGTTTCTGATTTGTCCTGCAAAAAGAATACCCAAGTGAAGCGGGAAAAATCATCAACTATTACAATACCATACTTACTTCCCCCGATGCTGAGATAGGCAACAGGACCGAAGAGATCCATATGAAGAGGTTTCAGTGGTCTTGACGTCATCATTACATTTTTGCTATGATGAGTGCTTCCCACCTGTTTCCCTGCTTGGCACGCTGCACAAGGTCTGTCTTTCTCAAAACAGACATCGGTTTGTCCTAACACATGATCTCCCTTTAGAAGCTTATGAAGGTTCTTCATCCCAACATGTGCTAAACGGCGATGCCAAAGCTAGCCCATATTAGTCTTAGCTATTAAGCATGTATCTAGATCGACATTCTCTTTCGAAAAATCAACTAAATAGAGCTTACCGTCTAATACACCCTTAAAAGCTAGTGAACCATCACTTCTTCTAAAGACAGATACATCAATATTTGTGAATAAACAATTATAACCCATGTTACATAATTGACTCACAGACAATAAATTATACCCGAGTGATTCAACTAAAAACACATTAGAGATAGAATGCTCGGATGTGATGGCTATCTTTCCCAACCCTTTGACCTTGCCTTGGTTTCCATCTCCAAATATGATCGTATCCTGGGAATCCTTGTTTTTGACATAGGAGGTGAACATTTTCCTCTCCCCCGTCATGTGGTTTGTGCATCCGCTGTCGATAATCCAGCTTGACCCCTCGGATGCATAAACCTGCAAGGCAATTTAAGCTTGGGTTTTAGGTACCCAACTCTTGTTGGGTCCTACAAGGTTAGTCACAACCACTTTTGGAACTCAAATGCAAGTCTTGTCTCCCTTGCATTTGGATCCCAATTTTCTAGCTACTACTTTTGCATTTTTACATGAAAGTACAAAAGAAGCATTGCAAGCATGATAAACAATAGTAGGACCACTGCATGCTCTCCTAGACGCATGAGACACAACATGATTAAGCCTAGGCCTATTTCTACCAAAAGCAAGTGTAGAACTAGATGCAATCATAACATGAGAATTATGATATGCAGCATGATTATAGTATTTATCATGATGAGAAACTTTCTTAACATGAGCATAAAGATAGGCATGATTCTTTTGATCATGTGAAGAACTACTAGCCATAGGAGCCTTCCCTTTCTCTTTGTTGAGACCGGGAGTCCTTTGGCCTGTTAAGTTCTTGGTTTCCTTTCGAAAACCAAGTCCATCCTTAATTGAGGGGGTGTCTACCAACAGTGTAGGCATCCCTAGCAAACTTGAGTTTCTCATAATTATCCATGCAAGTCTTAAGTTGAACATTAAGACTTGCAACCTCATTGTTTAATTTGGCAATAATGGAGGCATGTTTATTACAAGCATCAACATCAAATTCTTTACATATATTGCAAATTACTACATGCTCTACACATGAACTAGTTGCATTTTCTTTTTCTAACTTAGTATTCAAATCATTATTTAAATCCTTTAAGCTAGTAATAGATTCATGACAGGAAGATAACTCATATGACAGTATTTCATTTTTCTTAGTTTCTAAAGCAAGGGATTTTTGAACACTAACAAACTTGTCATGTTCCTCATATAAAATATCCTCTTGCTTTTCTAGCAGTCTATCCTTTTCATTAAGAGCATCAATTAATTCATTTATTTTGTCTACTTTAGCTCTATCTAGTCCTTCAAATAAATCAGTGTAATCTACTTCATCATCGGAAGATTCCTCATCGCTAGAAGAATAGTACTTAGGGGTATCTTGAATACGTACCTTCTTCTCCTTAGCCATAAGGCATGTATAGCGTTCATTGGGAAAGAGCAAAGATTTGTTGACGGCCGAGGCAGCTAGTCCTTCATCCTTAGAGTCGGAGGAGGAGCAGTCGGAGTCCCATTCCTTCCTGATGTACGCCTCGCCCTTGGCCTTCCTGTAGTTCTTCTTCTTCTCTCTCTTCCTATGCTTCTCTTGTGCCTGGTCATTATCGTTATTGGGGCATTGAGCTATAAAATGACCAGTCTTACTGCATTTGAAGCAGGAGTGTTTTCCCCTTGACTTGTTCTTGTTGGGGTACTCCTTGCGTCCTTTTAGCGCGGTCTTGAAGCGCTTGATGATAAGCACCATCTCATCCTCATTGAGCCCGGCAGCCTCTACTTGTGCTATCTTGCTCGGTAGCGCCTCCCTACTGCTTATTGCTTTGAGAGCAACGGGCTGCGGCTCGTAGATGGGCAGTGGACCGTTCAAGGCGTCATCCACATATCTTGCCTCCTTAACCATCATGCGCCCGCTTATGAATTTTCCGAGGATTTCTCGGGCATCATTTTGGTGTACCTGGGGTTTTCACGAATAAGATTCACAAGATGGGTATCAATAACTGTAAATGACCTGAGCATGAGTCGAACGACATCATGATCCGTCCATCTTGTGCTCTCGTAGCTTCGAATTTTGTTGACCAGGGTCTTGAGCCTGTTGTAAGTCTGTGTTGACTCCTCTCCCCTGATCATCACGAACCTCCCCAGCTCGCCTTCCACCAGTTCTATCTTGGTGATCATGGTGACGTCATTACCCTCGTGAGATATTTTGAGGGTGTCCCAAATCTATTTGGCGTTGTCCAAGCCGCTGACCTTGTTATATTCATCCCTGCATAGAGATGCTAGCAAAACAGTAGTGGCTTGGGCATTTTTATGAATTTGCTCATTTATGAAAACGGGATTGTCAGTACTATCAAAATGCATTCCGTTTTCAACAATCTCCGAGATACTAGGATGGAGGAAAAATAAATGACTATGCATTTTATGACTCCAGAAAGAATAGTCTTCTCCATCAAAGTGTGGGGGTTTCCCAAGTGGAATTGATAGCAAATGAGCATTTGAATTATAAGGAATGCGAGAATAATCAAACGAGTAATTTTGGTTAACCATTTTTTGTTTGGACGAGTCGTCATCGTCGTCATCCCTTGGTGAAGAGGAAGAGGCATCACTGTCGTAGTAGATGATCTTCTTGATGCGTCTCTTCTTCTTTCCATCTCTCTTCTTGTGACTCGAGCCTGAGTCAGTTGGCTTGTCGTCTCTTGGCTCATTGAAGATGGACTCCTCTTTGTTGTTGACCACCATCCCCTTACCCTTAGGATCCATCTTTTCGGGTGGTTAGTCCCTTAGATGAAGAGTACGGCTTTGATACCAATTGAGAGCACCTAGAGGGGGTTGAATAGGTGATCCTATTAAATCAAACACTAAATAGCCACAAACTTGATTATAGAAGTGTTAGTGCGAGTTAATCAAGTTGCTATGAAGCAAGCTCTTGCGAACAAAACAATCACAGAGAAAAGCAGCACAAGAGACACAGTGTTTTATCCCGTGGTTCGGCCAAGTATAACACTTGCCTACTTCCACGTTGTGGCGTCCCAATGGATGAAGGTTGCACTCAACCCCTTTCAAGTGATCCAATGATCAACTTGAATACCATGGTCTTTTTGTTTAGTGTTCTTCTCCCGTTTGCGAGGAATCTCCACAAGTTAGAGCATCTCGCCCTTACAATATAGATCACAAAGAAGCACAAGAGTAAGGGAGGGAAAGCAACGCACACAAGACTCGAATCGCAGCAAACACATGCACACAAGTGAAGAAGTGAGCATACAAACACGACACAGGGAGTTTACAACTCAAACGATGCTCAAATCTCAAGGACGATGATCCGATTGCGTGATTGCAGAGTCTAGGCATCTTAGAATGTTTCTTGCAAGCTTGGTGTTCTGCTCCATTCGCCTAGGGGTCCCTTTTATAGCCCCAAGGCAGCTAGGAGCCGTTGGAGATCAACTTGGAAGGCAAATCTTGCCTTCTGTCGAGTGGTGCACCGGACAGTTCGATGTATCCCTGGACATGTACTATAGCAGTCCGGTGCGCGATCTCTTTCCTTTTCTGGCGAAGCCGACCATTGGATCTTCAGATCTGTTGGCGCACCGGACACTGTCCGGTGCACACCGGACAGTCCGGTGCAACCATTCGACCGTTGGCTTAGCCACGTGTCACGCGTTGATCGCGCAGACGACCGTTGGCCGCGGGTGCTGTTGACTCACCGGACAGTCCGGTGAATTTTAGCCGCAGTGTCCTTGGAGATTTCTCGAGAGCGGCGAATTTGTCGCCGATGTACTTGGGCGCGGGCGCTGAAGACTCACAGGACAGTCCGGTGCACCACCGGACAGTCCGGTGATTTTTAGCCACGTCGCCCCGCGGATTCCCGAGAGCGGCCAGTTCGCTGTCGAGCCAGCCTGGGGCACCGGACATTGTCCGGTGCACCAACGGACAGTCCGGTGCAGTAGGGGTGAAAATGGGACTGTCCCTTCAAGTGATGATTGGTTGAATGCAATAAATATCAGCAAGTGTTTGAAAAAGTTCTATGATGTCACATTACTTTTTTCTGGCACTTCATATCCCACTGCAAATCATTTCTTTCGCAAGTTTTCTGAGATTAAGATGGCTATTGCAAGATGGTGTGAGAGCAGTGATGTCATAATTTGTACAATGGCATTCTCTATGAAAGAGAAGTTCGATAAATATTGGGACATGAACAATATGGCTTTAGCAGTGGGGGCATTTCTTGATCCTAGGTACAAACACAAAATGGTGGAGTTGTACATGTCTAAGATGTATGATAGTGAGAGGGCTGAGCTAGAGAAGTTGTCTTTCATTAATGTCATCAATGAGTTATTTGCTTTTTATTCATCAAACATCAATGCAAAAACAACCAATATGGCTTCTACCTCCAAAGAGAGTGAACTTGTTCCACACAAAAATGATCCTTTCATGGATGATGAGGATGAGGATGAGGTTGATCTTGATGAGTCATATGCAGCAGCAAACAATGTGAAGAAGCTTTCAGAATTGGATGTGTATATGAGTGAGGGTTTGGTGAAGGTCAATGAAGGTGATGCTCCATTTGATATCCTATCTTGGTGGAGGGGGCAAGTGACAAATCTTCGTATCCTTTCGACCCTTGCATGTGATGTGTTATCTATGCAAGTTTCTACTGTTGCTTCGGAGTCAGCATTTAGCTCTAGTGGACGAATTATTGATGCCTTTCGTTCAAAACTTAAACCTGAAATTATTGAGGCCTTGGTTTGTACCAAGGATTGGAAGATTGCTTCAGGGAAAGGTTTGATTTCATTATACATGTGTTTGTTGTTCATTTGTATTTGTTTATTATGTGCATGTGACTTGATGACGCTTACTAATATGTTCTTTGTTCTCAACAATTTCAGATTTAGAAACTGAAATTAGAACCATAAGTGAAGATATGAATGCAATGGACTTGAACGAAGCTGCTATTGCGGTGACTTGATACATTGAATATTGTTATGCCATTTGAGCTAAGATGTTTGTGCTTTTGCGTGACTATATCTACTATCTATTATATATTTGTGGACTTGTGAACTTGTGGATTATGCATAAAAGAGGGGATATGCTGCTGATTTATTTTTAAAACTATGTTGTTTCTTCTATAATGAACTTGTGTGAACTATCTACTATTTGTTATATACTTGTGGACTTGTGGAGTATGCCTAAAAGAGGTATATGCTGCTGAATTTTTTTTTTTGAAATTGTGTTTTTAGTTCTATAATGAACTTGTGATTAGTAACTTTGAATTTTATGTGTCCATTTTGTCAATATTTTTTCTATATTTGAGCTATCATATACATGATTGTGTATTTCTTATTTTATCTGTCTATTGGATGATTGGGAACCTAATATCATCAGGGCGTATTATCCGACTAATATCCGTTATCTATCCGTGTAATATCCGATATCTGTTTCTTACCCGCCCTAATTATTACCCGATCTCGTCCTGTATCCGTCCTAGATTTTAACTATCTGTATCTGATCCTGTATCCGAGAAAATTGTATTAGGGTAGGATATGAGATGACATAGTATCTGTCTATATCCGTCCCGTTTTCACCCCTACGGTGCACCACAGACTGTGCTGGTTTGGCTGACTTAGCCAACTCTTCTTCAACTCAAATCATTTCTTCTCGGCAATGTTTCCTGGCACCTCGATGCATATGTTAGTACTGAAAAATAGTTTACTAAGGCCGGATACATACCTTTTTCTTCGATTTGCACTTCTCACTCATTTAGCACATAAAAACTAAATCAATATGTGTTGGGCATCTAATCACCAAAACACTTATAGAAATGGCCCAAAGGCACATTTCCCTTTCAACAAGGCTCTGATAATGGGTCAAATATGAAAGGAAAACATCAAGGGGTACAAAAGAAACTTTTGTATATAAATCATAGACCTTTCTATTCTGCTTGTGGTTGCCATAGCCTTAATTTAACACTTTGCGATATGGCCAAAAGTTGTAGTAAAGCTAAAGATTTTTTTGGAATCATCCAGAGCATCTACACAATTTTTGCAAATTCTACAAAGAAATGACAGATTCTAAAAGAGAATATAGAAGGATTGATTCTCAAACCAGTGTTAGCTACTCGTTGGGAGAGTCGTGTTCACAGTGTTAAAGCAATCAGGTTTGAGTGTGCAAATATTCGAGAAGCTCTACTTCAAGTATCTGATAGTGATAATGATCCATTAACAAGCAGTGAGGCCAAATCTTTAGCAACCAGTGAACTTGGTGAGTTTGAATTTATACTAGCAATAGTCATTTGGTATGAAATATTGTAACACCCAGATTTTAGGGGTCCAAAACCCGGGCGTAAACATAATCACCAGGTGTGCTGGGACCAAGTCTCACACATATGATGAATCATGGCACAGGATCGAATGTCACATCTTTATATATAACAGGAGTTCTATACAAAATAAATAATTAAATTATAAGGAGACGACGGTCCAGCAACCCAAGGTTGACTGGGAGACGACGACCTAGACCTCTCACGAACTCATCGCAGCATCCTCCAAGCGCCTCATCCTGTGGTACCTGTTCTTGACCTGTGGGGGTGTGTGAGACAGCAAGAGTGAGCTCACATACGTTCATCGCTCAACAAGTTGTGGGGAATAATGTGCATGAACTCGCCAAAGGTGGGAGCTCACGTGAAGTGTAAGGCTTACCAAAGAAGATGGTTAGAGCTGAGCATTGCTTTTAAAGTTGGTCAAAATTTTATTAGCAGTTACTAAGTATAAGTAAATACCAAACCCAATTAAGTAATAGAACAAAAGTAACCACATCACCTGCGATGCAATGCATATGACAAATTGAATTTAGTTCCATAAATTAATCATGTGAGGGTCCGAGCTGCTCTTGACCGTGAGCACGGCTAGTATACTAGTTTTACACTCTGCAGAGGTTGCGCATCTTTACCCACAAGTCGTGTATCCCATGTCGCCAGGGTTTGCAAGGCCCTTAGACACTACCGAGGTGAATGGCTAGGGATCCACTACGAGGCCTTTACAAAGTTCCACTAGCTTCCGAAAACCCGCTACAGTTTATAGGAAGTTCCAATGCAGGAATCCCTTGCAGGACCGCCATCGCAGCAAAATCCTCCCGAGGGCCTCCCTACACTGACCACTCCCCTACTGCCCTTGCCCCTTTCGGGTAAGGTAGTCTTCCACTAGCTTTCCTAATTAATCAGCCAAGGGGTCCCATTCCTCCCTTGTGGTAGCACTGTTTTCCCGGGTGGTCGCTCCATGTTCCAATTAACATAATGATCTTATCATGAACAGTAAATAACAACTGATAACAAAAGTGTAATCATGAATAGTGTATCTCCATACCCAAAACCACATATAGCACTAGCAAGTACTACCCAGAAAGTTCAGTGGTAAACAAGGTATAAAGATAGACAAACTAAGGTAACCTATTGGGTCCCAGCAAAATTAACCTATGCAGATCATTATGATTAATTAGAACATGAGTGGGTAAAAAGAAGTGATCAAGGGCACAACTTGTCTGGGACTTGAGAATCCAGGTACCAACTTGCTCTTCAGATTCTCGTGACCTCACTGCTAGTCGTAGCAATACAAACATACATGGTATAGGCAAAAATTAACATTACACCAAACATAAGAACAAAATACACATTAATAATATACATATTAAAATAAGATCATAGGAACAGGAACCATTAATTTTGGAGTTATAGATTTTAAGTTATGAATTTTCAAAGGTTTTATGTGATTAAAATGGATTAAATGAGAGATTAAATTTCTAATTGTTTTCATGCCAAAACAGAGGCTCTAAGTGATAGAGAATTAAATTATAAAAATTTAGAAAGTGGAATGGACTAATTTGGAGCAAGTATGAATTTTCTATGAATTTATCAAGTTCTAGTAATTATTTTCATATTAAAAATCCATTTTCTATTTCATTTATTCAAATTAAATGAGTTCTGGACTGGGCCTCATTTACTGGGAAGCACAGGGTTCTCGGCGCAAGATTCCCGAGACTCAGTCAACAGTGCCCATGGACGGCGGGTTTATTATGTGAAAACAGAGGGTCTCTTTATGAAGTTTGCCACGCGAAGGGGTATTCTCTAATTTCAGCCGTAGGATCCTGATCTAGAGGCCGAGATTAGATCACGGTTATTTAAAAAGGGCGCACCTAGACTACCACTGGATCATGATCGGACGGCGCACTATCTCTCACCCGCCCACGACCGCAGGATCACTGATCCACGGCCCAAATCGAAATCTCGAAACGGTATGCCTCGGATCTAATCGTAACCGTACAACCCGAGATCAACGGCCCCAGGCGCCTTCGTCCACCCGACGTCCAGGGAAGCGGCGGCGCGCCCCTGTGCATCCGCACGGCGGAGGCCATCGCCGGCCATTTCCAATCCGAGATCCCGAGCGCGAATCCCCAAAATCAAGGGGCGGTAAACAGAGCAGAGATGAAGATGAGACATACAGAGGTGTTCTCACCGTTGATCGAGCTTGCAGGCGCGCGGTCCACGGCGTCTCGCGGTTCCGTGGCGGAGCAGCAACGCCGGCGAGCAATTCACGTCGAGCAGATGTCTATCTCCACGGTCCGAGCGCGCGTAGGGTTTCCCCGTGGTCCGGCGAACCCCCCGGAACCCTCCTTACGGCTCCCGAACGGCGGCACGACCCTTGGCGACGATGGCCGAACGTATCCGCGGCGGCGGCGCAGCTCTCGCGACCTATCCGAACGTAGAGCTATGGTGGCGGCGCCAGGTATGTCCAACAAAAGGGAGAGAGGGAATAGGATCGACCGAGGACCACGACACTTCATATAGGCATGAGGCGGTCGGAGTTTGAGCAACGAAATTCCCGAGTCCGCGGGTGACCTCCGCTATTGGTGGCGAGGTAGTCGGAGCGGACGACCAACGACCCGGTCCCACCAGCAGTGGTCGATAGAATTTTGCGCGGATGGTGTAGCGGGTCCCGGCAGGCCGCCTAGGTTGTCACAGGTCCGGAGATTTCGTCGCCACGATCACCGAGTATGGCGGCATCAGATTCGGTCTTCGGTTGAAGGAGAGGAGGAAAGGGATGACTACTGGGCCCACCAGGCAGTGGGAGCGGCGAAGAAAAGCTGGGCGCCGCGTGGGAGAGTCTGCCTCCCGGCCCCACATGTCGGCGCACGGGGCTGTGGCAGGCAAGCGCGCGCGAGAGGCTGCCCGGTGGGGCCCGGCCGTCAGCGCGCGGCGGGGGTGGAGTTGGGCTGCGCGGGGTTGGCGAGTTTGGGCCGCGCGGCGTCGGTTGGCTGGGCCGCGGAAGGAGATTCGGCCCAATAGCGCTGGTAGGTTTTTTTTATTTTCTTTTCTATTTCTAATTCGAAATACTTAAACCAAATTCAATTTCCTGTTTTGAATTTCAGATTTCAAACTTCATTAAAAATCCCAATATAAAGATAACACCTATTATTTATTTGTTTATAATATATTTTATTTTATTCTCTTTTTAGTGTCTACTCATTTCTTACTTCTAGCTTATTTCCAAATTCAATTATTCAAACTCAAATTTATACTCTTGTCTTAATTTTCAGATTTGCCAAATGTATCAATTGAAATACAAATGTGAATATAAACCACCTCATTTTAAATATTACTATGTTATTCTCCTTCTCATATTTGTTTCTAACAATAGTTGACTCAATTACAAATTAATTTTCTCATTTCCCCAATGTACTATAATAACTATATTTGTTTATTTTTTTAAAAAAAAATTATACAAATTTTGGGTCTTACAAATCCTACCCCCCTTAAAAATAATCTCGTCCTCGAGATTTGTAAGAAAAGGGATGTATACTCATATTGATCTCGGAACATATGCACAAACAAAGGAATCTCGGCATGAGGCATAATTCTTTAACAAAACATAGGGTCAATAGACCTTACTATTATCACTAAAATAGTAATAATACTAACTAATAGCTAAACTAATATTTAGGTCTTTCAAATAGTAAATATATATATATATATATATATATATATGTATCTATATCTATGTTTATCTCTCTATTCTTGTTGCTCGTTGACTTCTTCACCGACTACTTCATCTTCAACTGGCTCTTCTTCTTGAATTTCAAGTTCACTGGGTTTAGCTTCTACTTCTGCATGATGGGCATATCCCCGGTTGATAGATAGGGGCTGACTCTTTCCTGCCGAGGCTTGTCCTTGCTTCATCGGAGCCGGTGTAGTGTAGGCAGCTCTGTTGGGACAGTAGTTGGCGTAGTGTCCTGGTTGTCCACACTTGAAGCATGTCCTGATGGCGGTTGTGTTGGGAGCAACGGTTCCTACTGGAGTGCTTGCTTTTGGAGGAGCAGTTGGTGTCTGATGAGTTTGTTGTCCAGAACTGCCACTAGCTGGTGTACTTGGAGTGGTAGTATAGCGAGGACGGGAACTACTTCCAGCCTGCCCTTGGTTGGCAACCTTTCTTTTCTCTCCAAATATACTCCTCTTGTTTTCTACAGCAATAGCTTTGTCAAGTAGCCTTTGGAAGGATGGGAATGTGTGCGATACCAGTTGATATTGCAAGGGTCCAATCAAACCGTCCAGAAAAAGCTCCCACTTTTGCTCATCATCCTCTACATCTCTAGGAGCATATCGAGATAACTGGATGAATTTGTCCCTGTATTCGCTCACGGACATACTTCCTTGCTTGAGGGATAGAAACTCCTTCCTCTTAATCTTCATGAGCCCAGCAGGAATATGGTAATTTCTGAATTGTGTGGAGAATTCTTCCCAGGTAATTGTATCGGCAGCAGCATGAGCTGCACAGTACGCATCCCACCAATCCGCAGCGGGACCAGCAAGACGACCAGATGCATAGAGTACTTTCTCTCTATCCGAGCACTGAGCTATGTTGAGCATCTTCTCTATGGATTTTAACCAGTCATCTGCTTGCAGCGGATCTGCGGAGTTGGAGAAGGTTGGTGGTTTGTGGCTCATGAATTCCCGGTGCTTGTCCCGGGGTGGAACTGGTGGTGGAGGTGGAGGCAATGGCACTTGTTGTTGTTGCTGCTGTTGTTGAAGTTGTTGTTGCAGCTGCTGTTGTTGTACCCTTCTCTCCTGGCGTATCTCTTCCCGCTCTTGGCGCATTTCCCGACGTGCATCCTCTCTTTCCTGGTGCATTTCTTGGCGTTCTTGCTGCATTTGGGTGCGCATATCTGCCATAGTGTCCGCCATTTGCTGCATCATTCTCATTTGAGCTGCGACTAGTGGATCAACTCCGCCTGGTGGGGGATTAGGAGGATTCATCTCTGCTGGCTGTGGTTGGGGTTGTCGATATATCCACCGAGTGTGTCGATTAGCAGGTAAATCAATTCCACCACCCCGCCTGGTATTGACCATCTAAGTTAGAAGCATATGGTAAGATAGCTTTGCAAGGGAATCATTTAGTAGACAGAATGAATAAGCTAATAGTTGGTTATGTACTGAAATTTCTTTGGCAGGGCTGGGCCAGATATTCTATGTCAAGACTAGGGTAATTAGTTGTACGAGGTGAATGTCCAAAGGTAAGATAGAATATGTCAAGATGAGATAGATACGGAATACTATATATACATATATTTTCTAAGGGGAAAATCTAGATTGTCTAGTTATCTTACAAATGCTATCTTTTATGCCTAGATGTATATGCAGATGTAATTGTGGACATTACTCCACAACCCATCACACTCAATCAAAGATCCAAATCAGACAGATATCATAAGAACAAACATTCAAATACATAAACACTTATAAAAATAGTTTTGTTTTTGTTCCTAGGATTAGGTCTCCTATTCCTAAAGGTCACTTTAGGCACAGGATTTCAAAGTGTGAAATCCACATTTGTCTTTTAGAAAGAATAATCAGAGTAAAGCGGAATTAGATGAGAAAAGATTAAGAGAAGTTTAGAAAAGAATCAGAGTAGCAAAGGTAAGTAAAGAATGGTTGTCCAGTTCTATCTAGGTTTCGTCCTACAGTCAACATTCCTCTGATACCACTTCTGTAACACCCAGATTTTAGGGGTCCAAAACCCGGGCGTAAACATAATCACCAGGTGTGCTGGGACCAAGTCTCACACATATGATGAATCATGGCACAGGATCGAATGTCACATCTTTATATATAACAGGAGTTCTATACAAAATAAATAATTAAATTATAAGGAGACGACGGTCCAGCAACCCAAGGTTGACTGGGAGACGACGACCTAGACCTCTCACGAACTCATCGCAGCATCCTCCAAGCGCCTCATCCTGTGGTACCTGTTCTTGACCTGTGGGGGTGTGTGAGACAGCAAGAGTGAGCTCACATACGTTCATCGCTCAACAAGTTGTGGGGAATAATGTGCATGAACTCGCCAAAGGTGGGAGCTCACGTGAAGTGTAAGGCTTACCAAAGAAGATGGTTAGAGCTGAGCATTGCTTTTAAAGTTGGTCAAAATTTTATTAGCAGTTACTAAGTATAAGTAAATACCAAACCCAATTAAGTAATAGAACAAAAGTAACCACATCACCTGCGATGCAATGCATATGACAAATTGAATTTAGTTCCATAAATTAATCATGTGAGGGTCCGAGCTGCTCTTGACCGTGAGCACGGCTAGTATACTAGTTTTACACTCTGCAGAGGTTGCGCATCTTTACCCACAAGTCGTGTATCCCATGTCGCCAGGGTTTGCAAGGCCCTTAGACACTACCGAGGTGAATGGCTAGGGATCCACTACGAGGCCTTTACAAAGTTCCACTAGCTTCCGAAAACCCGCTACAGTTTATAGGAAGTTCCAATGCAGGAATCCCTTGCAGGACCGCCATCGCAGCAAAATCCTCCCGAGGGCCTCCCTACACTGACCACTCCCCTACTGCCCTTGCCCCTTTCGGGTAAGGTAGTCTTCCACTAGCTTTCCTAATTAATCAGCCAAGGGGTCCCATTCCTCCCTTGTGGTAGCACTGTTTTCCCGGGTGGTCGCTCCATGTTCCAATTAACATAATGATCTTATCATGAACAGTAAATAACAACTGATAACAAAAGTGTAATCATGAATAGTGTATCTCCATACCCAAAACCACATATAGCACTAGCAAGTACTACCCAGAAAGTTCAGTGGTAAACAAGGTATAAAGATAGACAAACTAAGGTAACCTATTGGGTCCCAGCAAAATTAACCTATGCAGATCATTATGATTAATTAGAACATGAGTGGGTAAAAAGAAGTGATCAAGGGCACAACTTGTCTGGGACTTGAGAATCCAGGTACCAACTTGCTCTTCAGATTCTCGTGACCTCACTGCTAGTCGTAGCAATACAAACATACATGGTATAGGCAAAAATTAACATTACACCAAACATAAGAACAAAATACACATTAATAATATACATATTAAAATAAGATCATAGGAACAGGAACCATTAATTTTGGAGTTATAGATTTTAAGTTATGAATTTTCAAAGGTTTTATGTGATTAAAATGGATTAAATGAGAGATTAAATTTCTAATTGTTTTCATGCCAAAACAGAGGCTCTAAGTGATAGAGAATTAAATTATAAAAATTTAGAAAGTGGAATGGACTAATTTGGAGCAAGTATGAATTTTCTATGAATTTATCAAGTTCTAGTAATTATTTTCATATTAAAAATCCATTTTCTATTTCATTTATTCAAATTAAATGAGTTCTGGACTGGGCCTCATTTACTGGGAAGCACAGGGTTCTCGGCGCAAGATTCCCGAGACTCAGTCAACAGTGCCCATGGACGGCGGGTTTATTATGTGAAAACAGAGGGTCTCTTTATGAAGTTTGCCACGCGAAGGGGTATTCTCTAATTTCAGCCGTAGGATCCTGATCTAGAGGCCGAGATTAGATCACGGTTATTTAAAAAGGGCGCACCTAGACTACCACTGGATCATGATCGGACGGCGCACTATCTCTCACCCGCCCACGACCGCAGGATCACTGATCCACGGCCCAAATCGAAATCTCGAAACGGTATGCCTCGGATCTAATCGTAACCGTACAACCCGAGATCAACGGCCCCAGGCGCCTTCGTCCACCCGACGGCCAGGGAAGCGGCGGCGCGCCCCTGTGCATCCGCACGGCGGAGGCCATCGCCGGCCATTTCCAATCCGAGATCCCGAGCGCGAATCCCCAAAATCAAGGGGCGGTAAACAGAGCAGAGATGAAGATGAGACATACAGAGGTGTTCTCACCATTGATCGAGCTTGCAGGCGCGCGGTCCACGGCGTCTCGCGGTTCCGTGGCGGAGCAGCAACGCCGGCGAGCAATTCACGCCGAGCAGATGTCTATCTCCATGGTCCGAGCGCGCGTAGGGTTTCCCCGTGGTCCGGCGAACCCCCCGGAACCCTCCTTACGGCTCCCGAACGGCGGCACGACCCTTGGCGACGATGGCCGAACGTATCCGCGGCGGCGGCGCAGCTCTCGCGACCTATCCGAACGTAGAGCTATGGTGGCGGCGCCAGGTATGTCCAACAAAAGGGAGAGAGGGAATAGGATCGACCGAGGACCACGACACTTCATATAGGCATGAGGCGGTCGGAGTTTGAGCAACGAAATTCCCGAGTCCGCGGGTGACCTCCGCTATTGGTGGCGAGGTAGTCGGAGCGGACGACCAACGGCCCGGTCCCACCAGCAGTGGTCGATAGAATTTTGCGCGGATGGTGTAGCGGGTCCCGGCAGGCCGCCTAGGTTGTCACAGGTCCGGAGATTTCGTCGCCACGATCACCGAGTATGGCGGCATCAGATTCGGTCTTCGGTTGAAGGAGAGGAGGAAAGGGATGACTACTGGGCCCACCAGGCAGTGGGAGCGGCGAAGAAAAGCTGGGCGCCGCGTGGGAGAGTCTGCCTCCCGGCCCCACATGTCGGCGCACGGGGCTGTGGCAGGCAAGCGCGCGCGAGAGGCTGCCCGGTGGGGCCCGGCCGTCAGCGCGCGGCGGGGGTGGAGTTGGGCTGCGCGGGGTTGGCGAGTTTGGGCCGCGCGGCGTCGGTTGGCTGGGCCGCGGAAGGAGATTCGGCCCAATAGCGCTGGTAGGTTTTTTTTATTTTCTTTTCTATTTCTAATTCGAAATACTTAAACCAAATTCAATTTCCTGTTTTGAATTTCAGATTTCAAACTTCATTAAAAATCCCAATATAAAGATAACACCTATTATTTATTTGTTTATAATATATTTTATTTTATTCTCTTTTTAGTGTCTACTCATTTCTTACTTCTAGCTTATTTCCAAATTCAATTATTCAAACTCAAATTTATACTCTTGTCTTAATTTTTAGATTTGCCAAATGTATCAATTGAAATACAAATGTGAATATAAACCACCTCATTTTAAATATTACTATGTTATTCTCCTTCTCATATTTGTTTCTAACAATAGTTGACTCAATTACAAATTAATTTTCTCATTTCCCCAATGTACTATAATAACTATATTTGTTTATTTTTTTAAAAAAAAATATACAAATTTTGGGTCTTACAAATATCATATCAGATTAATTATGTAAGTAAAGACTTGCAAGCAAAGGACATGCGTATTGATGCAGCTATTCAAAAAGTACATGGCCTGATTTCTTTCTTCAATCGTTATAGAGAATCAGGTTTCTTAAACACCTTGGAAGAAGCCAAAGGTATTGCACGTGAAATGGAAATTGATACAACATTTCGCAAAAAGAGGCAAATTAAAAAGAAAGAGACATTTTGATGAGAATCCTGATGACACAAATGTCGACACACAATCTGAGGAGGAATCATTTAGAATAAACTATTTTATACCGATTGTTGATCAAGCTATTTCCTCACTTACAAGGAGATTTGAACAATATGAAGGTTATCAGAAAATATTTGGTTTATTATTTACTTCTGATGCACTGCGATCATTAGATAATGACAACTTTAAATCTTGTTGTCGTCATCTAGAGTCTTCACTTAGAAGAGAAAGGCAATCAGATATTGATGCAAATGACCTTTATATGGAGTTGGGTTTTCTTCAAGATTTTATTCCACAAGAAAATATGGACCCTGTTGGAATTCTAGATTTCCTGAAGCAACACGATTATTTTCCTAATGCAGCTATTGCATATAGAGTTCTATTGACTATTCCTGTGACGGTTGCATCAGCTGAGCGAAGCTTTTCTAAATTGAAGCTATTGAAATCATATCTGCGTTCTACAATGAAACAAAAAGACTTAATGCATTGGCTATAATAGAACTTGAGTGTGACATGCTAGAGAAGATTGATTATGAATCTATCATCGAACATTTTATTTCAAAGAACACTAAAAGAATGATGTTTTTCAAGTAAAGATTATGTAGCAGGTACAATACTTAGACTACTACTATAATTTATAATATAGTTTATTGATATATATATTACTATTTTGTTATTTTGCTAAGTTAAACTAGACCTTATCTATTATTTAGCACAGGGCTCTAATTCCTTCGGGACGCGCCTGCTATTAGATAAAAATTATGATATCATCTCAATGATAGTATATATGCTTGTCTATATACTATTTTTGTAGTCACCTATTATAACAATAGTACTTCTATTTAATTATTAATTGCATACGTTTCAACAAAAACACTAGTTTCTACTATTTGGTCTATTTGGTGGACCGAATAGACCGAACCGAAATTATCAGTCTTTTTCGGATTCGGTTCGATTCTCATTTTTCATATCCCAAAATTTGAAAACCTCGCATAGACCGAACCGAATTACCATAATAGACCGAATGACCACCCACGGCTGCCAAGTGTACACGCCCATAATCTAGCTGAGAGACGGTTGCGGCTATAGCTGGCTAGGATGCCTAGGGCTGGACAAAATGCTCGTGGCTCGCTGGCTCGCTCGGTTCATGGTCGGCTCGGATCAGCTCGTTTGAATTTTTTCACGAACTGAGCTGACATCCTAGCTCGGTTCGTTAACGAGCCAGCTCGGTTCGTTAATGAGCCAACTCGCGAGCTAAACAAGCTACCATATTCCAGCAAAACGAAACTATATGCATATCATTTACAGAATAATTGATGAACATGTTATATATATGCGGTGTCTATGACCTATGAATTAAATTAATGATTAATGAACTATGTTTATGTGTTAATTTGGTCTATGCAAATATAATTATGGGTTAAACTGATGAACATGTATGTGAATTGTGAATTAATGAGTGATGAATTGTGCTAATTTGGTGTTACATTGACGTGTTTTGTGAAACTATGAGTATAATTACTATTTTCTATTATTAAATTAGTTTAAAATTAACTAAAAATAATTATTATGTATATATTAATTTTTTTCTGCTCTGGCTCGCGAGCTAAACGAGCCAGCTCGAGCTCGTAAACGAGCCGAGCCGAGCTGACTCTATGACTCGTTACCTTAACGAGCCGAGCCGGCTCGTTACCTTAACGAGCCAGCTCGAACTCGGACGAGCCGAGCCGAGCTGGCTCGTTATCCACCGCTAAGTGGATGCCCACTAGATGCTAGTATGCTACCGGTCACCAGGCCACCACCGCCACATTTGGTCGGCTGCAAGCTGTCGCTACCCAAAGTTCGTAGCTTTCACTGCTATAAATATTATGAAGACCGAAAGAAAAAATAAAATAAATGATTAGTGAATGAATAATAGCATAGCTCGAAATATATGTTTGCAGACATTAACGACAAAAAAGATTTTGAAGTATTTTCAAGACATAAGAACTCGAAAGATAAATTTGTCTCACAACCGTATTGAGTTTTGTATTTACATATTTCATACCTACTTTTTTAGTCCAAATGTTTTTTTTGAAGATTTGGATTGTATGTTGTTATTTTGTCATATTCAACAACAATTATATCTTTTAGTTTATGCTAAAAAAATTAGTCCTATCTTAGTAGCCCCTCCTTTGATCCATTCCAGCATCCACCACTGATTTTGGTACCAAATAATTATCATTAAACTATTTATTAATTATATTTCTATAGTAGTACCTATTTGATGTTATAAATCTTTGTATTTTTTCTATACGTTTGATCAAATCTAAGTTTCCAAGAAAATTTGATTGCCTTAGGCTATCTCAATCATATTCCACGTTAAATAATGTAATCTATAGTTCCGCGTTCTCTAATTTACACACTCTACTTGAGATAGTCTTATTATAGTTTGGAACGAAGGGATTATTTGATTTCTCTAGAAATAAGAACGACAACGCCTTTTTTACGGATCGAGTACATGAAATCATACTCCGTGTTCCAAGAAATTTTTTCTCTATAAACAGTGTTAAATAATGTAATCTATAGTTCCGCGTTCTCTATTTTACACACTCTACTTGAGATAGTCTTATTATAGTTTGGAACGAAGGGATTATTTGATTTCTCTAGAAATAAGAACGACAGCGCCTTTTTTACGGATCGAGTACATGAAATCATACTCTGTGTTCCTCGTGCCATCAAACGTCTTCACGCACACACACACACTCACCAGGGATATAAGGACCAGTTCGATCGCCCGAGCTAGCTTAGCGTTGTGGAAACCAACCGTACCGTGGCCGGCGACGATAATGGCCTAGCTTGCATTGTACTGGTACGTGTAATATGAGGTGGCTAGTAGCCGTACGCCCTGTTGCGGATCGTCGTCGTCGTCGTCGTGTGTAATGAACTGGCAATGATACAAACGCTGTCGCGAGCTCTCTGCTGCCTCTCGGACCCCTGCATGGCTCCATGCATGCACCACATGCTACGTACAGTGGCCTAAACGCGGGAAAGAGCTTTGAACTTTGCAACTGCAAGCGCAGGGTGCAGCGTATATTTACTGTACCCTGCTGACGGTCTCTTGTTTCTAATTGCAAGAGTCCTACGTGCGTGCCATTTGCTGCTGCGTTGCTGCCAGGTTACGAATCTCCATGGCGGCCATATACGTACGTGCATGCATGAACTGCTCGCGCCAATCGACTGTACGTACGTGCATTGCATGCACGGTCAGCAACGCAGGACGTGATTTGACACATGAAGCTGACAGGCGAGCAGAGGTCAGGATGGGTCTTGCCGTGAGCCGTTGCGCATGCAGTTGCCCATTTCCGTTATGCATGCCTGGCTAGTGGCTATGTCTAGGCTAGCCGCTTAGGCTAGGCTGGCATGGGCTCGCAAAGCCAACCGGCACGCCGGCACATACCGCTACGGCTGCTGCTGCTCCCTAGCTATATCGGTCTGGCAGCCCTAGTACTATAGGTTTGCTCGTGCTAGCACTAGGCTTTAGGAGAGCACTTCCAGCTAATAAGCTTCCGCTAGGGTGATGGCGCCCCTTTCCCTTTCTTTCGCTTTCGCACGCGGTGATCCGTGATCGACATGCCGCGCGGCTGTGGCCCTGTCGTAGGAGTACGGACGTGACCGCGTAGAGTGGAGGAGGTGGGCGTGGCAGTGGGGGCCTGAAGCGGAGGCGGAGCGGCCGTCGTCGTCGACTGGAGCTGCAGCATGGATGGGGGCGTGCCGGAGCGAGGCCGGTCAAAGATTCGGTCTCGTTTTCTCGGGCGCGGCCTCTCGCGACGAGCTGGCGGCCCCCCCCCCCCCCCCCCCCCCCCCCACCCCATTCACCCACACACTGGCCGCGCCCCAGTCTGCACCTGCTGCGTGCCATACCATTGCCCCCGTCAGCTCATGTCCTCCTACGCATGCAGCCAGTGGTCCAGCGGCAGTGCAGAGATAGCGCAGTTCAGAGAGCAGAGCTAGCTAGCCCTGGTCCACCCTACTCCTCCTCTCGTGCTAGTAACTTTTTTCAGTCAGGGTCAGGTCAGCCGGTCAGGCACTCATCAGCCAGTCAGGCTCACGACAGGGCCGGCCTCCTCTAGTCCTCTGGATAATGATGCCCGCTTTGGCTTGGCGCCACCCGGAACTGGCTTTAAATGTAGCTAGCTTCATTTGTTTATGACACACAAATGAACCGGATGGCGTTAAAAGTCCATCGGCATCATACACCTGGACGTCTCCAGTCTTCCTTCCCTGCGCAAGCGCAATGGTCACACGCTCCAATTAAAACGTGGTCACCAGGCTCTCAGTCTGCTTGCAGCCAGCCGCAGCAGGAGCCCAGCCACCCCGTCCAGTCCGAATACCAGTATCAATGATGGCCATATAAAAGCCCTACCGGCATTTATTGTCAGTTGTCACATCACATGGCGTTCAATGCATACAGCACCTACTCCCATTTCACTAGATTTTTATATAAAAAAGAATTGTATTAATATCAGTACTGTACTGCGCCGCAATAAATGCGCTTGCCGATGTGCTGAACAATTTTAAACTTTAGCAAGATATATATATATAATATTAATATTTATAGTATATAATTAATATTATTATATATGTCATTAAATATATGTTTGTAATAAGATTATTTAGAATGTAGATGTTACTAGTATTTCACATCAATCTAATCAATCTAGTTAAACTTAAGAAAAGTTTGATGGATAAGAATACCATAGAGATGTTTATTTGGGCAAAGAAGAGGTATATAATATTTAATATAGAAACAAGCTTTGGCAATAACTTTATAATATTTGTTATGTAGTATATTTTCAAACTTGAAAATTTGACTTATCAAAAATAAGATGTGTGCCCCCATAGATTAGTTTATTAGCTGTTGGCGGTGCTAGTTTTTTTCCCTAGTATTATATTAGCCGAGTCATATTTACTCCCATCATCTATAAAATCATGCACTTGGACGAAATTAACATATCTAAAGTTTAACTAGCTGCATATAAAAACTATGAATAGATTTGTATCAGATAAACATCAATATAGCTGACTGCCATAAATATTTAGTTTTTCATATATATACATTTTGATGAAACTTTTAAGCAGTTCAACCAATAATGTCTCTAAATTTGTTTTTTAAATAGAGGTAGTACATAGTAAGTTGTTCTAATACACTAAACAAATGTGGCAACTAATAATCTATTGACTAAATTGTGTAGTTTATTTTCACTTTTTAGTTAGTAGTAGACAATTTGTTGGTGTATTTAGATTTTAGCAACTAAATAGTGCTTCCTCCATCTATAAAAAGGCGATTATCCTTTTTGAGACCAAACACTTTGATGTTGAGCAAAGCTATATAAAAATGTTAATGTTTATGATACAAAATAAGTATCATTAAACTAGTTGTAAAAAAAATATTTTTATTGTACATCAAGTTTAATTAGAGTCATAAATATTAATATGTTTGATATAAGGTTTGTTAGGGGCACATGTGCAAGTTGCTCAATGTTGACGGCTCCAAAGGGAGGAGCCGCTCGATGAGGTTTAGGGTCTGTTTGGTTTCCTGCCTAAGGGATCATAATATACCTAATTTTAATGTCTAATGTTAGTTCTTCAATTTGAGCAGCTAATATTAAACAAGTTATGGCGGTTTAGGAAGGAAACCAAACATGACCTCAATACCATGTCCTGCACTACAGTAAACGGAACAAGTTCCGACGGCCAAAGCCGTCGGACATAAGGATCCAACCGTCGAAAATAGGTTACTTCCGACGGCATTAACCTATTTCCGACGGTTTTAAGCCGTCGGAGGTAAGGCGTCGGAAATAGCCTTATGTCCGACGGCGGCCGTCGGACATAACCTATCTCCGACGGCCGCCTCCGCCCGTCGAAAGTAACAAAGGCCAACTGTTTTACCGGCCATCCTGTGGGTTCCACAGAGTTATGTCTGATGGCCGGGCGCTCGGCCGTCGGACATAAGGGGTTTATATCTCCGATGGTTTCTAAAGCCGTCGGACATAACAAGCCCTTATGTCCGACGGCTAAGGCTAGGCCGTCGGACATAATAAATTACAGAAATTACACAAAATTCTGTTTTTTAAAAATCTGACATTTACAAAACAAAAACAGATTTCATGCACATATACACATTCACAATCACAAATATACACATTCACATAAGTATTCACATTCACAATCACAAATAAGTGTCTCACAAACAAGTGTCTCACAATCACATAAGTATACACATTCACACATTAACATCAACATATAGGTCCGACGGTTGTTGCAAACTGACATTGTGTCTCACAAACAAGTGTTGTAATCACGGTTGCAAACAAGTGTTACAAAGTGTTTCACAAATTAACATCACGACACATCAATCATATCCATCGCCTGGATGGTTCGAGTAGCCACCTCCTCCTGCTGGACTATGCGTGTTGAAAAGGTTATTCACCCACGAATGCGATGCGTCGTCTTGACCAGACCCATCTCCTGGTGCTGCAACTGAAGCGAGGGTGTCTGAAATCCCTATAACACACGCACATGAAATTGTAACCACTCAGTTTTTCATTTAAACACATAAGACATCTATGAACATGTCACACACGCATATGTGTACATACCGTAAGGAATTGTGACGGAGGCGGAGGTGGAGGCGCAAGCATTGGCATCGGAAGTGCAAAGTCTGGAGGCGGCATCCCATAGGTGGGCATCAGGACACCCGCTTGTTGGGCTAGTTGCTACAAATTATATACAAGTCATTGTTGAGCAAATAAGATACACCTCATGTGTTTTACAAAATAAGCTACAAAATGTTACTTCAACTTACCGAGAGAAGAGCTTGATTTTAGGCCTGGAGGTTTGCATAATACTCATCCCTCTTCTTCTGGTACTCGGCTTGCTGTCTCTGGTACTCAGATTGTTGCCTCTAGTACGCCAATTGTTCCCTCAAGACTGATTGATGGTACTCTGCCTGTTGACGCAACACTGCAAGCTCTATCTCCTGGGCGGATGATCGTGAACGGGACGACTGTGAAGACGACGATGTGGACTGTCGTCCACGGTGTCTCAGCTCTCTGGAATCAATCGTAGAATCAAAAATACCCAACCTACAAGAGTGAACCATGCACTTAGTATAGTAACTTATGGCTCAGTTGAATCGCAAGCATATGATGACAATTTTGAAATCCAAATCAAATAATCTCACCGTCCATGGGCTTGTCCTCCTCCGCTAGCATATGCTGCCTGAGGGTCGATTGGCTGGCTCCTCCAATCGTACTCCTGCCCATGGCGTTGAACCATCTCCTGCCCATACGAAGCCTGGAGGCAAACAATATCAAATATAAGTGCATAACCCCTTTGCCCTTGCAAACAATATCAAACACATAATAGAGTACCAAAAACTCACTAGACGGTCAGTGGCCGTCTGAGTGCATAACACATTAGGATTCTGAGGATCAGAACCCCTATGCCCTTGCATATACACCTCCAAATCTGTGGGCGTACGGCCAGATTTGACTTCATGTACATAAAAGTTACAATGACACATTTCTATGTAATTCAAAAGTTACAACAAACTATGACTTACCATTCGCTTAGCCAAGCGCACATGACCATCACCGCCGTAGTTGTGGAACGACTCAGTCCCACGGTTTCCCCTATTCCTTTCGGAAATGGCACGAAACTCAGGGGAAGCCCACCATCTGCACAATGCCCGATAACCGTCTGGTCGGGTGGCCATCCACGGCACCGACACCTACATGAAAATTTTTAAATAAAGCAAGCAAATACATGGCTTTGTGCGATATGAGAGGCAACAACCTGTTTACCTCTAGGTATTGCTCCTCCGTCAAGTAAATTGATGACCACTTGACCTTGGTATTTGGCATCGGTCGATCATCAGCATTTGCTTTGTACCATGCCTTTATAGCCTGAATTCGTGCATAGTACATTGCATCTGCAACGACATCGTTCGCGTTATACTCAAACACGTAACGAGCGTTCATATCATATGATCCATCGTCCGGCAACTTGTACCGTTTCTGCAAAAAAAAATTAGTGTTATCATAAAAGCAAACATATATGGAATAACTAAAATAGTATAAACAATTCATACCCAGAATGCATCCCAAACTAGTGCCTGTGTGTTGCCAAACGTTCTACAGACACCATAGCGATAATGCTCCCAAGTGGTGGCAGGGACAGACTCGCCAGTAGGCAAAGTCACAACACCAGGCCAGTGCAGATGAACAAGATTACCAAGGACCATGTTCACCTGCCTGTAGTGTCCTGTGCCTGTGAACGAGTCGTCGATCCAAGTCCTGCAAACAGAAAACAATGTAGAAATTAAAACATAACTTTCAATAACATTTAAGCAAAGATATGTCACTCACTTTCCACTAGGCTTTATCAAAACCCGAGATTCGGGTGGAAGCTCTGGAGGTGGTCCAACAAAATGCACCTTCCTCGTTCTCCTAACTCGAGAAGTTCTAGACCCAGCTGCGGAATCTCCACCAGCCCCAGAATCCCCAGCCCTAGAATCCCCACCAGCATCGTCTCCAGCATCATCTCCCACATTATCTCCACCATCATCTTCAACATCATCTCTTGCATGATCCTCTACCACTGGTTCCTCAATTTCAGCATCCTATGAAACAAATAACTTACATCATACAATATTAAGTAACTCAAATAATATAATTTAACAACTAACTTACATCTTGTGGAGGCAAATGTTCTGCCAGCGCTATCCGTCTGCTCATGGTAGAACCTGTGCCCTGAAAAACTGAATCCTCACCCCTCAAGCTACTCCTCGAGCTACTCCTCGTCCCAAGCAAACTACGAGCAAAAGACTTCATTTTCTTTGACATCCTATTTTAACAACAACAAGTTAGTACATAAATCGACAATAAAATAATAAAATATGCAATAAAATCATGATCCATACTCGTCAATCGTAATCGTAATCAAAATCAGGATCTAGTTAGTTTCGTCGATTTAATGGACGCCAAGTAGCTTTCTTCTTTCTCGTCACTCGTTTTCTTTTTGGAGGAACCTCTACATCATTTTGATCACCTAATAAAGATTCTTCCAACATTTCAGTTTGTACATTAAACGTGCTTGTAAGTTCTTCGTCTTGGAAAATCTCAGCAGCCCCCACTTCCTGCTCGATTTGACTTTCAACATAACCAGCATCACCAGGAGCATATAGTCGTTCACGAGGATTAACTTTGTACACTACCCTCCAATCAACCAAACTCTTTTTCTTAGATGGATATGTCATATAATACACTTGCTCGCATTGGTGGGCAAGGATTATAGTGTCGTGGCCTTTTTAATCTATCGTTGTGTTTGACTTCCACCGTGCCATATTGATTTTCTCGCGTTGTATTTGGAGAAAACCAATCACAATCGAAGAACACCACTTTGAGTTGTTTATTTCCAAAAAACTTGTACTCGATTATATCATTAATGACTCCATAATAATTAGTCACCTTCCCTTCATCATCGACAGCTCTAGTTACAACTCCGGAATTTGTCGTGGCTGCTAGAGGATGATCATCTTCGAACCTTGTGGAAGGGAATCTAAAACCATTGACATCATACCGACCATAACGTCTGCCAGTTACTGCTCCTAGGGATAATTGTCGAAGGTCCGGGTGTATATTGTCATTTTTATCTACATAATCTCAAAACCAACACAAGAAATTAAGTCCCCCATCTTTTCCCTCTCGACGAATCTGGTCACGTTCACAGCCAGAGATGCAATTTTGAGAATCAAATTCCCTGTTAGTACAAGGAAACAAACCTTTTAGTATCACAACAAAAATTCTAGCGGCAATGACTAAAATAAAGTTTACACTTACAGAAGAAACTACCTCATCTCTTCCATGTTGTTATACATGTAGAGTAAAGCAGTCCTCCATTCGTCGTTGGTGAAACAATATGTTGTGCTGGGTCCTACAGTTTTGCTCCTCCATTGAAAAATTTCAAGATCACTGATAGGGGGCTCGTCGACATGATACCGCAACGTAGGGGCATTGACATTGTGTTCCTCTGCAAAGTACAGGCCCGTGAACGATGTTATCTCTTTGTATTTGAATTCTTCAGCGATGCACCCTTCAACTCGCCTCTTATTACCAACCATTGCACGTAGCTTCTTTAGTGTCCTTTTGATGTGATACATCCATCTATATTGCACAGGACCTCCTACCTTAGCTTCGTATGGTAGATGAACAAGTAGATGTTGCATCGGATTGAAGAAACTTGGTGGAAATATTTTTTCAAGTTTGCATACCAAAATCGGTATTTGTTGCTCAAGCTTCTCCATCATCTCTTTATTTATTTCTTTAGCACAAAGATGTCTATAAAAGTAGCTTAGCTCCGCTAATGCTTTCCAGACATCATTTTTTACAAAACCACGAAACATAACAGGAAGGAGTCTTTCCATTATTATGTGGTAGTCATGACTCTTCAACCCAGAAAACTTGCCCGTCTTCAAATTCACCGACCTTCTAAAGCCCGCGGCGTAACCATCTGGGAACTTTAAGTTTTTCAACCATTTCATCAATTGTTTCTTCCTTTTAGGTTTAATACTGAAAGGAGCACGTGGCTTCTTCTGATTCTCTCCTATCTCCATAGTTGGTCTTCTATAGATTAAGGCCAAGTCTTTCCTAGCCTTAGGGTTGTCTTTTGTTTTGTCAGTGATATTCATGCAAGTGCTGATAATGCTTTCACCCATATTTCGTTCCTGGTGCATGACATCAATGTTATGCATTAGAATCAAGGCTTTCATATAAGGGAGTTCCCATAGACCACATTTGTGAGTCCAATTATGCTCGGTTCCATAACCTTCAAAACGATTTCCATGTTCGTTTAGTTTCAAATCATTAAGTCTCACGAGAATCTCTGGACCACTTAGACACTTGGGTGGTCCCCTCGTCACAATCGTGTCCTTTTTAAAAGTGTTCCTATCGAACCTGAACGGGTGATCCTCTGGCAAAAAAACATCTATGGCAATCGAAGTAACATATCTTTCCACCAAACTTTAGTCGAAAGCATAAAGTGTCTTCAACGCATATCGGACATGTCAAAATCCCATGACAACTCCATCCAGCAAAGATACCATAAGCCATAAAATCATGAATAGACCACAAAAACGCGGCTCTCAGGTTGAACTTCTGTTTCTTGTAACAATCGTACGCCTCGACTCCTTCCCACAAAATTTTCAATTCTTCAATCAGGGGTCTCATCATCACATCGATCTTTGTTCCAAGATGATTCGGACTAGGTATTACAAGACACAAGAAAATAAATTCATATTTCATGCAAAGAGCTGGTGGAAGGTTGTATGGAACAGTAAAGACGGGACAACATGAGTAGGACGTTGCAGTTAGATTGAATGGCGAGAAACCATCTGTTGCCAAACCGAAGCGGACATTCCGCACTTCATCAGCAAAGCTGAAATCAAAAGCATCTAGTGCCTTCCATGCATCTGTATCAGCTGGGTGCACCATGACATTTGGATTCTCACGTACCCCTTCTTTGTGCCACCTCATGTGTCTGGCTATATTCTTGGAGATGAACAAACTTTTCAACCGAGGTATAAGAGGCATGTAACGAAGCTGCTTACGTGCAATCTTCGTAGTCACGGTCAAACCATCGTCGTTTTCAACCTCAACGAATCTACGCTCACCACATACAGTACACTTCTTCTCACCCGCGGTCTCCTTCCAGAAAAGCATACAATTATTGTCACAGACATCGATTTTTTCGTAGTCCATACCGAGCCCAGATAACAACTTTTTGGACTGATACATGTCCTTTGGCATCTTGTGATTCTCCGGAAGTACATCACTGATCAAGTTCAAAAGCTCCTTGTAACAGTTGTTTGAGAATGCAAACTTAGACTTAATAGCCATAAGTCGAGTCACAAATACAAGGACGATCACTTTTGTGTGCTCATGCAACGGCTCTTCGGCAGCTTTAAGGAGCTCAAAGAACTTCTGAACCTCAGGTGTAGCTGGATCGTCATACTCGGTGGGTTGACCGGGGTTCTCCGAATCGACGGTTAGAAGCTCATGGCGTACATCGTTAAGCATCTCTTCCATCCTATCGTAGTCCTCTTCATGTGACTGAACTTCTGATACAATACAAGGAGGTGGGTCCTCACCGTGGTGCACCCACACCTCATAGCCTGGCATATAACCGTTCTTGCAAAGATCTATCGACATAGTCCTCCTATCAAGGAAATAAATGTTCCGACACTTGGTACAAGGGCACCTAACATCGGTTCCAGTCTCTGACCGAGCAAAAGCACGGTCGAGAAACGCGTCAGTCTTGGCAACCCACTCACTTGATAGAGCACCTCTTTTCTTCCAACCTTCATACATCCATCGACGATCCTCCTCCATACTAGATACGAGATGTTAACTTAATTAGTTAAGTTAATCACGCCTCTAATATAATAAACCACACTAATACAAGGAAAATAATTTAACGGGACCCTAAATCATATAAAATAACCTTATTTCCGAGGGCATAATAATTACCCTCGGAAATTAATAATTTAAATTATATAGACACCACTGCATAACATTATCACGGGTGACAAATCATATAAAATGACCTTATTTCCGAGGGCATAATAATTACCCTCGGAAATTAAAAATTTAAATTATCTAAGCACCACTAAGTAAACGAAAATAAACTAAATTAATTACATAATCAAATTTTGGCCATCACACATAATAAATTAAACTAATACAAGTTTAAATTACTCACTTGAGAGTGCGGGACGGGGCGGGCGGGGCTCCAGCGCGGGCGGGGCTGCGGCCGGCGGCGACGGGGCAGCACGGCGGTGACGGGGACGACTGCGCGGGCGACCAGCGCGGGTGTGGCAGCACGGCGGTGGCGGGGGCGGCGTGGCTACACGACGGCGGGCGTGGCGGCGGCGGGCAGCATGGTGGCGCACAGCTCGGTGGCCGGCAGGGGCGTGGCGGCGGCCGGCAGCACGGGGACGACGGTGGCGCGCGCGGTGAAGATGGAAAATGAAACGGTGTTCCCTGGGCACGCGGTGTAATACTCAAATTGTAAGAAAGTGTAAAAGGGGGAAAGAGTTTTCCCTTACATATGTGTGTGTTACCTATATTCATCATTTCATGTGAAAAAAAACCACATTTAAACAAATAAATAATTAACAAAAGACACTCAAATGGAATAGGCATCATGCTGAGGTTTTATGTTGTGTGCATTTTATGTGACAATATAAAAATAACATAATTAGAAAATATATTAAAGTCCAAGGTGGAATATGACATCTAAAAGAAATTTAAGAAACTAGAAAAAGAGAAGAAAATAAATGTAATGTGGAAGAAAATAAGTAAATAAAGACATGTGATTCCTACAATAGGGTTAGAACTCGTATAAATTGGTTGCAAGGTGAAACTCATATTCAAAATTCAAAATTGAGTCAAAATAGTTATAAATAAAAACAGAAAAAAAATAATAAAGAAAAAGAAAGGAGAATGACGCTTGGGCCCAAAGCCTACAAAACCGGCCCATTTCCCCTTCCACTTCCGCCAGCCCACTCCTGCCTTCACTAGCTGACGGCATGGGCCTGCATGTCAGCCTCTGTGTGCATGTGCTCCCATCCACAAGCCACTGACTTCATGGGACCACGGCTCATTCTCTCGCTACCTAGGCGCACGGCTCAACTTCCCTTAGCCCACGCGCGCGGAGTCGCTGCCATATGGGCCCACTCGTCAGCATACCTGTTTGCTCAAGCCGGCTGCTGCGTTGTAGGGTCAGCGGGTCAGCTTCTTCCTCGTGAAAACCCGGAGCGTGCGAGAGATTACCGGAATCGACCGCAACAGCGCTGGCTTCAACTGCGCGCGAAAACCTCGCCCGGATCCCTATTCCCTCAGCCGTTTTCCTCGGGCGTGAGATCCGCCGTTGGCTCCGCTTTCAACCACCGTGACAGACTCCAACGAAGCTTGCCATGGCCGCCGGGATCGGGGCTTACGGTTGTATCGCGAGCCGTGGACGGGTATATGACCAGCCAAAATCTACGACCCCCCTTTCCTCTCATCCACCTGGTAGACTTTCACCATCACTCACACTTGCTTCCTGTTCGAGCTCCTCCAAGGGCGCAGGGAGAGATTCAGTGGGAGGGGATGGTCGCCTTGTGCTTCGATTCCGCGGGCCGCACCGAGCGGGAGCAGAGTACTGCCTCGGCGCAGGGTCTGGTAAGAGCACCGTGGCTTCCCTCGCTACCTTCGCTTGCATCATGTAGAACCCGTCGGTAGGAGAATAGAGATGAAATGTTGCCACCGTCTTCGATGCCGTCCAGGGGGCGCTGATTCGACCATCCTGGCCATGGCGGGCTACCGTGGAACTCGGTAGGGGCGTCGGTGTTGACTAAGAGGAGAAGAACACACGGAAGCGGTTGAGTTTTGGATGTATGGTTGAGATCAATTCTGGGTACCATTTCAGGGATGAATTGTACTGGCCGTCGTTCCTTGGTTGGGCGGTCACGATTAGATAGGATAGGAAAACTTTTGCAACCGTGGGATCTCGATCCAGCGCCGATGATTAGATCGAATAGGATAAGTGTCGCGATCCGTAGATCTGGGTGCGGACGGTCGGGATGTGGCCTCAGTCGTATTAACCGCTGAGCGTTTGATCGTGATCCGACCATCGAAGCTATGTACCGATTGCAAACCCTGGCGATCTAATCTGGGCCATAGACTTTTGATCGAACGACTGTGGTCGCTTGATACCCTTTCGGTTGGCCTTTTTTTACTAAAGAGACCCCGAACTTTTGCAGAATCAACCCGCAGTACACCCTGTGGCACTCTGTGTCTTAGGAAATCTTACCGCATAGCCCCTGCGCTTTCTATATTTCATGCGCGCAGACCAGTGGCAGATGAATTAATTTCAGAAATGATTTTAATGTGAAAAATAATCATTAAAGCATGTTTAATTCCTAGAAAATTCATACTAACTCCTTTTTAATCCATTCCAGTTCCTATAATTTTGTATTAATATTGTTTAATACTTAGTGTATCTGTTTTAACATGAAAATGGTATTAAAATTTATTTTTTAGCTAATCTCGTATCAAATACATAAAACCTTAGGAAATTCGTATCTCCTTCGTTTTAACTCCGATTTGATCCGTTCAAGTTGCGTTAGTCTCGTAGAAACGCGTATGTCATTATTATGCAGTATATACTTATGTTTGGTGTGGTGTTAATTTTATCTATATCATGTTTGTTTGTATTGCTACGACTAGCGCGAGGACACGTGTCATCTGAAAAGCAAGTTGGTACCTGGAATCTCAAGTGCCAGGCAAGTTGTGCCCTTGATTCACTTTTGTTACCCAATAATGTTCTTTATAATCATTTACCATGCATAGGTTTAATTTTGCTGGGACCCAATAGGTTTCCCTAGTCTGTCTATCCTGTTTACCTTGTTTACCCCTGAATCATATGGGTAGTTATGCTATTGCTTTACATGGTTTTGGGTTAATATTTTATTATTATCCATGTTCCAGTTATTTTGTTATTTTATTTATGTTCATGTCAAGATCATTATGTTATTGTTAATTGGAACATGGAGCTTAACTTGAGAAACACGTGCCACCACAAGGGAGGAATGGGACCCCTTGGCTGACTAATTAAGAAAGCTAGTGGAAGACTACCTTACCCGAAAGGGGTAAGGGCAGTAGGGGAGTGGTCAGTGTAGGGAGGTCCTTGGATGATTTTGCTGCGATGGCGGTCAGACAAGAACCCTGCATTAGAACTTCCTATAAACTGTAGCGGGTTTTCGGAAGCTAGTGGAACTTTGTAAAGGCCTCGTAGTGGATCCCTAGCCATTCACCTCGGTAGTGTCTAAGGGCCTAGCTAACCCTGGCGACATGGGAAACACGACTTGTGGGTAAAGGGTGCAACCTCTGCAGAGTGTAAAACTGGTATACTAGCCTAGCTCACGGTCATGAGCGGCTCAGGACTCTCCGATGATTAAATTATGGAACCTAAACTCAATTTGTCATTTGCATTTGCATGGGTTTAGTATTAATTTTGTTCTGTTATTATTATTATGGTTTGGTATTTACTTACATCTAGTAATTGCTAATAAAATTTTGACCAACTTATAAAAGCAATGCTCAGCTTTAACCCCTATTGTTGATAAGCCTTACACTTCATGAACTCCCACCTTTGGTGAGTTCATGTCACATTATTCCCCACAACTTGTTGAGCGATGAACATGTGTGAGCTCACCCTTGCTGTCTCACACCCCCCATAGGTCAAGTACAGGTGGTTTAGGAGGAGCCACATGGCGAGGAGTTTGATCTGATCTAGGTGACATTTCTCAGTTGACATTGGCGCCAACGATCCTTAGTTCGTTTTATATTTATTCTTTTATTTTGTAATAAGACTTCCGCTATGTAATAAATACTCTGATGTTATTGACATTTATCTCTATGCACTCTGTTATTATATATGTTGTCTTCTTGGCGCATGTATGAGATGCACCTGACTTTGTCCCTTAAAGCCGGGTGTGACACGCGGTTAAATCGCTTTATCTCCGACGACTGGCCATCGGATATAACCTTATGTCCGACGGCTGTAATACGGGCCATCGGAGATAACCTTATGTCCGACGGCGCTCTGACAGCCGTCGGAGATACGTCGTTATGTCCGATGGCCAGCACAGACGCTCGGACATAACCCTATCTCCAACGATCGCGCAGGAGACCGTCGGACATTAGAAGGCCGTCGGAGATATATGTTTTTACTGTAGTGCTGCATCTAAACTCTTGTGAAGGCAGCCTCAGGTGGTGCTTTAAAAAAAAGCTTCATCAAAGTCAAGTTTGTTTTTATTTGCATCCTTACATAGATACGAGTAGGAGTGTACAAAATAGGGACTTGCTAAAATATAGGGGACTATTCGTTTGGCAGCATCAGGTGGTACTTTTCAACCAAGTGTTAGTTTAAAATAAGTTAGACTATATAATTTAGGCAGATTATAATCCCAAACAAACCAACCTAGGTGTGTGAATTTTAGCTTTGTTAGGCAACGATCATTGTATATATGTTATATTAAAACCATACAAAATCTAATTTGTGTTAGTATAGAGATAAATAATAATCCCTCCGTCTCAAAATATTAGTAGTTTTAGCTCTTAAATTTTATGTCTATGTTGAAATGAATGATGAATAACCTAGACATATATATAAAAACAAATACATTAATTATTGTATGAATCAACTAAAAAGTTAAAACAAATTTTATTTTGTGACAGATGGAGTAGTTATTTTTATATTTAGCTAAGGGTAAAATTGGTATGTTATTATACAAAGGCAAACAATAATAAAATCTATATGTACAAAACAATAAGGTCATGGGATTCAAAAGAGCCTCAAAGAGTGTGGCCTGGTAGGTATAGCTTCACTTTGAAAAAAAATCCTTTCAATGCCATCCAAATTTATACCATACCCTTTAGTGCCATCAGAATTTATAGCTTCCTTTTAATACCATCAAATTTAAATTTTAATATCTTTAATGTCATCATCATTAGTTTGAAGCTAACACTGTTAGTTCCATTTAAAGCAAATCCATTCAATGCCATCAAAATCTATATCAATCCCTTCAATGCCACTAGAAATTGGTTCGCTCTGTTTGGGTTTTAAAATTCAAGAATAAAAAATGGATTTGAAGGGATTTTCTCGCTAAAAATATGGCATTGGAGGTCGCTGATATATCTGAAAAACCGATCCAAGGGTTCTAGATTTCCATGTCCTAACTATTATACGAGTGTATTATCAAACTTGATCTTCATGCGTGGAAAGGAGCAAGAAAGGCAGCTTGCTTGGTACTGTACTAAACAGAGCTTGGACAATGGCCAACGGGCAGCGCCGCTGTGCAGACTAAGGCCCAGTGCCGTCACGGATTCACGAACGACCATCATTACTAGGTAGTTGCATGGAATTTTTAAAATCTGAATAGATTAAACCAATTTCTAATGGTATTGAAGGGATCAGTATAGAATTTAATAGTATTGGAAGTATTTGTTTTAAATGGAACTAACGACGTTGAAACTAACGGCGTGACATTCAAGTAATTAAAATTTAAATTTGATGGTATTAAAGGAAAACTATAAATTCTGATGGTATTGAAAAGATTAATATAAGTTGGATTTTCTCCGTTTCTTTTGATCCCGATCATGGGAGTAGCGAGCTAGCTGTGCCTTTTTCGTGATTGAACCTGGGTAACCACCGCCTGCTGTTTGGTGGGCGACTGATCGATCGGACGGTCAAAAGGCCCCCCGCCCGCGGTGCCCCTCGCGCCGGCAGCGCAGGGACCATCGCAATTCGCAAGCCAGGCGCACGTCCCTTTCAGCGGGATCCATCGCCATCACCATCACCATCAGGCGACCGAGGCCCGGCGCCCGCCGGATCCACCACCACCACCACCACCAGCACCAGTCAGTCCACCACGCCGATTGCGCGTGCCCGTCCGATGTTGGCAGTGGCGGCCGGCCACGGGTCGTGGGCGCTGGCATGCTCGCTCGCTCGCTCGACCCGCCTTCGTGGTGGTGGGGGAGGGGGTTCATTCAGGCTATCCGCAACCGTTACCCCTAAATTTTTTCCCCTATATCACTTTTTTCCTTATTTTCTCTCCTATTTTTTTATCTCCCGCAGCGGTTCCTCCTAAATACTCCCCCTATACTCCACTACAACTATAAAATATCATTTTCTATATCAACTATCAATATCAATTTTTTAATTACTCGTGAACCCACAGCACAGTGTTTAGGGTGATGAACAGTGACACACTTGATCTAGAGGGAGAAAGAAGGGGGCCGGCGCGTAGGGTGCGCTGTAGGGGGCACCGCTGCGGCCGTAGGGTGCCCCCTACAGGCGGCATGCAAGGGGAGAGAGCTGCGTAGGGGCAGCCCTTGCAGTTAGTCTCAGGCTGCCCGCAGCGGTAGCCGCGCGGCGCCCCCTTCCCTTGCCATGGCGGCCACAGTGACGCCCCTGCGCGTGCAGCGCAGTCCTCTGAATACCTCTCTACGCAGCGAAAGACAACAGTAACACGCTGCAGACAGCGTGCCTCCGCGGCTCCCCTCTCCCTGTGTTGTTTGTACGGCGGTTTATTTAATAGACGAAGAAAAAATGTAATAAATCTGTACTACTTATTAAGTAAGCAATAGTAGTCTGCCTTTTTGGTTCTGCCGTTCTGCCAACTCTCGATCTCGACCGTACGTTGCCTCTTGCCCACACGATCGCAACCACCTTCGCACTCTAGCGCACGCACCGCATCTTCATCTCCCACACCGCACGAGCTACGCTCGCCGCCTCGCGCCGCGCCCCTCCCTACTCCCCGTCGCCTGCCCGATCGCTCCCATCGCAACGCCACATGCATCCACAAGGAATGCGTCGCCGACCTCCTCGGCGCCAGACTAGGCCATCGCCTCCTCGACATCGGTTGTGGCATTGGTGGGCCCACACGCACAACCGCAAGGCCTCGTCTCGCCTCAATGCAAGGTCGTCTGCAGTAACATCCTCTCCATGCCATTCGCGGACGCGTCCTTCGACGGTGCCTACTCCATTGAGGCCTTCTACCACGCGCTAAGGCTGCAGGACATCTACGGCAAGGTCTTTTGAGCATCCTTCAGAACTCCCTCTCTTGTGACCCACTTCGGCACCGACGGCTGCGGCTGCTCCCGTAGGTGCTGCCGCCTCCTTCCACTCTTCATCCTCCTCCCAGATCTGTCCACGTGCGGTCGTGCCCGCGATTCTGTCCGCCCTTCTTACTCTCACAATTAGATCTAGGGACGCAAACCCCATCTCGCCGCTATGACAGTCGCACAACGATCCTCTCGCTGGAGGGGGCGTCAGATACATTCAGCGTGCGCCCAATAGCGACGAGGATCGCCGTTCGTAAGATGGCGAGGTGGCATCGCTGATCCCAGCCACCCGGAGGAGGATGATGTCTCGCAAGGCCGCGGGGGCAGTGGAGGTGGACCGACCCGCTGAAGATGTATCTGAGGAGAAGACATTGAAGATTACAATAGCTTTGAATCAGGAAGCTGAGGCGGTGGCAATCGCATCAAAGGGGGAGAAGGGGCTGCAAGACGAACCGAAAGGTGAGAAGGTTTCATTTCCCAGATCGACTTGCTTCTACCATCCTGTTGTTTGTGGACAGTATTTTGCTAGCCGATATGTGTTAACGTTACCATAAGCTAAAAGTTTAAATAGAATGAATTGGATGCACTATGTGCCAAATTAAATGAATTTTCATATGCTCATACCCGGGCTCTGCTTTGTGTTTCTTTGAACTCCTTTGTGATGATTTTCCCCTTTTTTGCCTTTTCGATGCTCGTCGACTACACCATGAAGAAGATCCGTCACTCCAAGCAGAATGCCAAGTTCCAGCGGACTGATTAGTCATTACCACAAGGTAACACATGTGCTCCTGGCATAGGAAGACAAGAAGACTCTTGTAGAACGGTACATCGTGAAGGAAACCCAGGTAGAATAATTTTGCTTATTCTTTCTTCAGAGTATGCCCGTGTGTTTGTCTATAGAGCCTAATCGTTCTAAAATTTATTTCTTGTGTTCAATCCTTTGGGTTAAGGTTTTATGTACAGTGAGCATGAAACTATGCCAGGGTCAACATATTGGAAAGTAGTTTCCCTCCCATAATTTTCTGGAAACAATAAGTTGTTGAGTATTACGCCGCCATTTTCAGCTTGTTTGCATGAATGTCCATTTGATTTTATCTACATCATTAGGAACTGCCAAAGCACATAAATGTCCATTTGATTTTTTAGTTACCTACCTCATTGAGAACTTGCAATGTGAATGTATTCTGTCCAAATTGGCAATCTGCATTAATTATCATCTAAACAACAAATAGAGCATGTCATATGTGTAATTGGTAAACTATATATGAGTAGTGAAATTGAAAGCACTGGATTGGTATATAAATTTGAACATTGAGTTATAGCCTTGTGATATAAGAAAATATAAGAATAGACCTATGGCATGCACATTTTTTAGCTTGGCTTCTTGTTTGCTATCATGTGGCATCCAAACAAGTGTGGCACGCATACCAGAACACACAAAATAATTTATAAGCAGATAAAATTGAAAAAAGAGAGAAGCAAAAAATTTACATCAGGTAGAACAACATTTGGAATTTTCATTCAAAAGATCATATTTATTATATATTGTAGTTGTACATATGAACATGTGATCAATCACACTGGGTGTAGCAGATTAATATTACTAATATGTGCAAGTGATCAATCAATCATTCACTATTGCAGATTACTATTACTACAATGCATTGTAGCATTTCCAGATCTGAAGCTGACATAGGTGTTAAGAGAAAAAAAAAGTAATTAAAAAGAAGACGATCATTGCTAAAAAGCCTAGAAATAAGACTGGTGGACTTGGTGCACGAAAGCTTACATCAAAGCTATGTTTTGTATATTGACTGGAGAACACACAACCATTTTGTCCTGTTTCTCTACATATAGTTGTCATTTGTCAAGTAACGACCTCTATTTTTCTATTTTATAATGTGACAAAATGGAGTTTTCTTTATAATTCTCTAATTTTACTTTTACCTGCTAATCTAAAAAAACTCTATGAACATGTTTTATTTTTTGTTTAAGTAAAGTGTAATTTCCTATCCAATTTTTGCATTGTAGCCAAATGAAAGCCTCTATGAGAAGAAGCTTGAAGAACCAACTCTCGTCCTGACATCATTGGTGATTGAGATACTACAACCAGGAGCAAACCCCATAGTTACCAATTTGAATATGTCAAAAATGCACCTCCTCCTAAGACTGGGAACAACTCAGAAGGCAAACAGATGAGTGGGTATGTTGCACCCCAATGTCGTCCTGACATCTGGTTTATGTCAATCAGAGTCAAATTTGGATTTTCACATTGTGAGTTCAGTAGGAGATCAACTACCTTGATAGAACCAATTTGATTTATTCTTTGCAGGACTATAGCATCGACGACTTATTTATTCTTTACAGGACTATTGTGAGTCCAGTAGTAGTTACATTTTTATATTCTATATTGTTATTTATTCTCAACTATGACATCCTCTTATGAGTCTTATCCCATTTCAGAGAAAAAGGGATCAATTAGGTCTGCCCGTCTACTCATAATTGCCATCACCACATATTCATTGGTAAAATTATCATCTTGATTGGTTTGGAGTTGTGTTATGTGTATTTGTAAAATTCTCATCTTAATTGCCATCGCCATATAATGTATTTTAAGTTATGTTATGTGAATTTGTATTGATACTGAGCAGAGATATTTTAATTTCCATCGCCATATACCATGATGGCAATGATAGCAGTATAGATACCAAATAACGAGTAGAACCATGATCATTTATATATGCAGTCTTATATCTTAGATGTTAGCATATAAACATAATTGAAAGTCTGGATTTATTGTGTTAAGGCTATGAGAATATTCCTTTGTAGTAGATGATGTTATTCATTTGGACGCACTTCCTGATAAACTCTCAAAAATAGGCAAGGTAAGCGATTGTAGTTTTATTTCATTGGCTCTCAGTCTCCTTTTAGTGCTGCTGACTTGACCTGAGTTTCTAATATAATTTCTACCAAATTTCATGAAGCTTTTGAACGGAGATATCTCGCGGCAACTGTTGCAGCTAGCGCCCTGCAAGAGGCATTGATCTCTAAATCCGTTATCAGGAACATAAGGTATATGGTGACTTTGTGGATGAGAACTCAGCAACAACTGAATTAGACATCAAGGAGACACTAAAGAGGCTTATGCATCAGCTTAAGAAATCCTCTCTCGAGGTATTTAATGCTCTCAAGAATCAAAGTGATGCCCTCATCCTGACTTCTATATAAGCACCAGAGCAATGCAGTTTGTTCACACTGAATTTTGCATACCACTTTCATAGAAAACCTGATGTCTATTTGTCCACTTTTTCCTTTTTTAATGTGTAAGTCTTCCTTGTGTGCTTTTGTGGTAGTTTGCCTTTTAAGAAACAACATCAATAGAGAAAACAATATATTTCTTGAGCCATGTTGAACCATATGTTATATGTCCCTTTTCGATGCCTTATATACTTTACAATTCAATTTGCAGGTGTTTAACTCAACTTTTTGCAAAGGACATCACTCCAAATGAGAAACATGAACTTGATGAAGCACTTCAAAGAGAGGTAATTTGCTTAGATATTTTTAATAAAACTTATTTTTAGTTTTTCAGTGCTTAGTTAAAATCAAGTGGCATTGATACTATCAAAGGACCATTTGTTTTTCGTTGGCATTTCTTGTGGATATCGTGGTCAGATGTACAATACAGATTAATAGTATGAGCAAAGTCCTTTGATGAATATTTTAATGGGTCTTTTTTTCTGGGCACAATAGGGGACTGGTGAATAATATCCAAACAATGTTCCTACATTGTATATTTATCTTTCGATAAAGTTGTTTAAGTCTTGGAACTTAGCCATGTTGATGCCAAATAGGCAGTAGAACATGAGTTTGATTTCCTATATATCAACCAAAAAATACATTTAATAAGTTCTAATAAAAAGAACAGATAAGTGAAAGAGAGAGAGAGAGAGAGAGAAGGAATTAGGCTAATAAAATAGATTTATTCATGACTACCCTTAAGATCTCAAAAGAAAGATCTTCAAAGCTTGAGAAAAGGAGTAAAGGACCTCCTGCTGTTGCAGGGCATATGTCACTCACGGCATGTAAGTTTTTCCAAGTCTTTAGTGCCATTACTAGGTTTCACAAATATGGTTTAGTAAAGTTATTCAAGTGGGCTAAGTAAAAAAATAACAAAAGACAAAAAAGAAATACTAAAAACAAATTAGGCGATGTTTTACCAAGACAAAATAAATAATTTAGGTGAAGGAAAATGTTATTTCATTAATCAATGTCAAATGGCAATAAAGAGATAAAGTGGACAACAAGACTGTCGTTTCTCTAATTCGTTTGTAGTCCACAGACTCAAGCAGAAAAAGGATTTATTTTCTGTAGCAGCAGGAGCACAGTGCCCCAAGGTCGTAGTTAAGTGGTTTTTGTTTTAACTTGTAATAACCTGTTAAGGGGTTTTTGTATTAAATATGAATTGCATGTAGAACATAAAATCCATTGTGTCATAATCTGGTAGGTAAGTGCTTGAGGCTGGCTGCATAATAGCAGGTTTGTTTTCATTTTTCAAACACAAACATGTATCCTTTTTTAAGCAAACACATTTGATCGGTGTCTTGTGTGGGTATCGTGCTTTTTTTTGCGTGGGTTCCACCTCCACTGCGCCGGCTGTATATAGAGCTGCCCACCTGCCCCACACCATGTCGTCACCAAGTTGTGAGTGGGGCATCCGTCGCCTCTAATCCAAATAAGGTAACACCCTTGCGCCTTCTCATACAAAAACAGTAGTGCATCGTCTCGATCAATCTCACTTAGTCGTTGCTTGCCTAGATGCTGTGTTTGTATTGATGTCTTCGTGTTTTCTCCATCTCATCAGTTCCCCATCCCAATCCGATCCTAAATAGGAGGAGCTGCGGCCAGACATGGGTGGCAGAGTAGTATCTAGATCGGCTGAACACCCACCGGTGGTATCTAGCTTTCCTATCAATCAGTGGCTTTCAAAGGTAGGCTCCTATTGTGTGCGTACTAATTTTTAATTTATTATTGTTCACTCTCGCTTTGTTTGCTTGTTGTTGATGCATCTCCTCTCGTACTCTACTGCATTCATTGAAGCACTTTGCACTTTCATCAGGACAACTCAGAGAGTGTCTCGCTCCTGTGTTTATAATGGCCAAATAGTCTCAAATGTCTGGCCATGTTTGACGCATTCATGTCTTTTGAGCATTTTGTCAAACGAGTTCACGCCGTTAGGCATTGTGTCTTGGTTATTACTCCATTATGAAATCGTGTTTGTACTGAAAATTAAATTTTGTAGGCTGCATCATTTACTCATTTCTGGAGTGGGAACCTGTGAGAGTAATTTGTTCTGACAATGTTGCTATTCCTATTTGCTAATTAAGGCTACTAGGGTTAAAGATTATGGATCACATTTATTGTTCTTTTTTAGGTACCCTGAAGACTTCATTTCTGTTTTTAATGAACGATAACTAATTCACTGCGCCATTTGCACACAATGTTTTGCTATCATTGTCGCATACTAGCTCCCTGTTTTGGGATATTTCTTAAAAGTTTTAGGTGTTAACATTTCTCCAACATAGAAAAAGTTTTAGGTGTTAGCATTACCTAAATATGGATTTAGGTAATTCTTCATGTCGCTATTACAATCATTGGTCAAACTTATTGTTCCGAATTCCTCGTGAGTCATCTGTATCTATAGAAAAGTTCTGTCCATAGATGAATATGCATCATATTATAAAGATATAGACCCCGTGGCTCCTTTCAAGACTTGGAAAGTTGGGCAAACAGACAGTTACATGTCTACCAAAGTGCACCCATCATATGATGTTTATGTAGAGCGAGTTAATAGAGTATTTGTTGTCAGCGATCCTGTTGACTGTGGAAGAGATCTACATGTACTTCTTTCATGCCCGGGCCTCACTAATAGAAAACTTTCTTGGGTTGCATTTGTTTGATATTCATAGAATATCTTAATCAGTGACCCATAAACACCTTTTCCTCTAAAGTGCATTTGTTTCATGTGAAATTGTGATTACTTCCTATTGATATACATAAGTTCAATAATCTGATTTTTTTAAACAATACGAAAGGTACTCTGTGTTATCTCGTCTACTCATGAACTTCCTGGGACTGAAATAGTGGGTCGTATTGATGCCTTTATTGCTGTGATGGCACATACACATGTAATTGCAAATGGCCCTATCAGCTGATGTTCTTGCTGCTGCCAACACAACAACAGAAGTTGCAATGAGGCTTGTGAGACCTGAGACGAAGGTATAAGTGTTTTATAAGAACTTAAGTTTTTTTCTTTCACAAGTTATATTTTATCTACCATTATTCCCTTCTCCCTAAGCATATATCTTTAATATATATTTCAAGTGTCGACCTAACTAATTATTTCCTTTGTCATATTGTGGGTCATTCTTCAATGGAGACGCATTCTTCATTGAAGATACATTCTCATTTATTTGTGCATCAGCATGATGAATCCACCACAATTATTTTTCTGAAATATCTTCTTGTTGTTCATCATTTTCAGTGTCTAGGATGAAGTTTCAGAGATGTCAGCTGATTTCAGTTTCAGAGCTGCAGATTTTAGTTTCAAAGCTGCAGATTTCAGTATTAGAGCTGCCAGATTTCAGTTTTAGAGTTGCAAATTCCATTTTTAGAGCTACACTATGAATCCACACTTGATTCTATTTTCTTTTCAATTTCAGAGCTGCAAGATTTCTACAGAATGTGAAGACTATGCTATCAAAAAAAGCTTTTCTAATTTACCTAGGATGAAGTTCAGGATTGTTTAGGATGAATCATGTGTTTATCTATCTTCAATAATATTTGTAGCTGCCTCACCAGTGGTCCTGTCACTTTGAGGCTCACTGCGCGCCACATCTTTATTTTTTATTGCAGAGCGAAGCACCCTGACACTGCTGCTGGGACTTCCAACCTGTGAGGGATTGACATGTTTTCTTTTATTTGCAGCTGGCTTATCAATGATCCTGTCATTTAGAGGCCCGCTATGTGCTTATTTTCTATTCGTGCATGTGCAGGTGTTGTACTGTTTCTTAGAATTTTCCAGCAACTTCGATGGGAGGAATTTTGTTTGAGCTTGTGGGCCCAATTCATATCAGTCGCGACCCTGGGACTATCCCACGGCCTGCTGCGAGCTTGCAGCGCTGCTGCGCCTCGGATACGCGGACAAGTCACTACTTGGGACTATTTACACCCCTAAAAGGGAAACACACAGGTACTTGATATCCTCTCCTTATCCACTAGACCATATATTGTTTTTGTTGTTTACCAGCAAAATCAAGGGGTTGTCTATTTCTTACAAACAGTTGAAGTTTCATATGGGAATAAACTGATAGTAACACACGAGATTAGAAAATTTACACAATTAAATGCATACAAGAAATAAGCATCTGGAATTTTTACCAAAAACATAGTGTGTTGGACATATATGCAACATTTTTTTGCTAAACATCTACACTAGATTCCATATGGAAGAGAAATGTGATAACCACTATTGGCTATTTACGACACGTTTCATGCAAATATGTTAGCATATCTAATTTGTGTCTAATTTTGTAGATGAAGTTGCTAAATCCAAGCAATCAATTGTCTCCACAAAAACAAAGAAGGTATGCCTGAAAGCAGATAAATGATTCTTCTTCTCTAATTGCGTACTCTTTACCTGATTTACATTACTCCCCACTTGTTATTTTTTGGCTACTGAAACCTACATTTTCTGTTCTTTATAGTTTAAGGAAATTCAATTTTAGAAACTTCAGAGATTGCCAGATGGGTGCCATCCTGATTTTGATAATGATCATCTGTGTTCTGTAAATAATCATGACCTGCTTCCTGAAATGAGTACTCCAAGTGCTGACCTTCATCTACTTCCTGAGACAGGTAAAACAATCTGAAATTACAATTTGAAAGTAGTATTTTTGTTCTGTAGGAGTAGATATTACATTTTTCTAATAAATTCATTCTGAAGGAGTGGAAAACATGAGGACACCTAAAAGTCTTCACACTGAACTTAAGCGTGAGCTGTCAAAGCTAAATACGGTGTTAAAGCTACCAGTATGTATAATCTTCCTGCTAACTTTTTCCCTCCCTCTCTGCTCCTATTGTTGCATTTAGTGTCATTCTGATATCATTATTTGTGGAAGTATCTGATCCTCTGGTTCTGAACTATTTTTTCATTATTCACAACTGCAGGATAATGTACTCTTTCTTGCCAACCAGTTCCTTGAATATCTTTTACATAATCATTTAGTTGTGCGGGAGCCACGGAGCATACTGCATGCATTCAACATAGCCTTGGTAAGCTAGGCACCAACCGATGTTACTTTGTTTGCTTTTACATTGAATTTACCAAATATGATAAATTTCTTTATTACTTGTTTCAGTGTTGGCATGCTGCTTCTTTTCTGAAATACACTGAGTTGGATCATCGAGAATCAGTTGCCCTTGCTTCAGATGGATTGAATTATGAATGCAATGAGGCTCCATCGTAGGCAGGCTTATAGGTTCGTAGTATTGTTAGGACAGGCATCTTACTATAATAATATAAGACACATTTTGTATATATAACACATGTGCATATATAAGTTATCGAGATATTATATGTCTCTGTTGCAACGCACCAGCACTGACCTATAAAAGTATAACACACATTTGTACATAGTTTATCGTGGTTTTATATGTTCCCGTTGCAACGCACGGGCACTCTCCTAGTGATGAATAAAGTTGCATAGTGATATTTTATAGTTGTAGTGGGGTATAGAGGGAGAATATAGGGGGAACCGCTGCGGGAGATGGAAAAGTAGGGGATGAAATGTTGATGATGTGACACAAAAAAGTGATATAGGAGGAAAAATTTAGGGGTAATCGCTGCGGACAGCCTCAGCTCGGTTTCAGAGGCCCCTTTCTTTTTCGCTCTGGGCGACGGATGGCGACGACCGGTGCGCTGCGGCGCGGCCGATGATTGCACGTTTGAAATGGGACGCGCCGGCGGGACGATGTTGTCTGGAGTTGTTCAGCCCGTGACAATGGCGGAACTGGAAGTCATGCTCCTGCCACGACTGCTGCTGCTGCTGCTGCAACAAGCCTTTTTTTTTTTAATTTGAGACGCACGCGTCGTCCTTGTTTTCGGACGTGTCCGTTGCACTTGCGCCCGGCGCTAGCTAGTAAAAGCCGAAGAGGGGGCCAGCATGCACAGCTAGCACTGCCTGTCTCTGTTGAGTGACGGCACAAGAAGGCAAGGCAAGATCTTTTGATCGAAGGCTTTTTTTTTTTACCGCACGTACGACCCAGAGGCGGCCGTAAAGTGGTAACACGGCAAAAAGGTGAAAACCCCGGGGGATACTGCTCGAGCCATCGTTAGGTACTGTTGACGCCTTTTCGGAGCGCCAATCACTCAACAAGAACCGTGGCGGTGCCCTCTGCACAGGGGCGGACTGTCCGCGCGCAGGGGCCGGACGGTCCGCGGCCTGGTGCGAGGCGCGGTAGTGCTCTCTGCGCAGGGGCGGACTGTCCGCGGCCTGGGGCCGGACGGTCCGCGGCCTGATGCGCGGCTAGGGTTCCTGCCTGACGGCCGGACGGTCCGCGCCCTAGGGCCGGACGGTCCGCGCGTACGCAGGGACGGCGGAAGATCGCCGACGGCGCCTGGATCTCGCTCCCGGGAGGGACCCCGTCGGGGAGTAGAGATCCTAGGTTGTGTCTAGGCTCGGGCTGGCCGACCTAGACTCCTCTAATCGACGTAGAGCCAAAGAGAGACGAAGAATTTGGGGATTGGAAGACTAAACCTAAACTAGACTAGAACTACTCCTAGGATAAAATGCGAAATAGAAGTTGTATTGATTCGATTGTTGATGATTACAAATCGGCCGTAGACCTCTCTATTTATAGAGGAGGGGGGCTGGACCCTTTACAAACTAATTTCCGAGCTTATCCCATGATTTTAGCTAACAACCGTAGCACAAAACTCGGAACCCTAATCTGTTCTGCGCACGCGCGGACCGTCCGGCCCACAGGCGCGGACTGTCCGGACCGCGGACCGTCCGGCCTCAGGGCCGGACCGTCCGGCCGCTCAATTCCGGTTCGAACATATGCCCCCCTGCCTTTTGGTGGAGCTGGGCGAACCAAAAGCAACTAACTCGATGTGCTCACATCGGTTCTCTTAGGCATCTTGCCACATACTAGGATGGTACTGTTTGAGGAAACGCCCATTCAAAGCCTTAGGCAAATCTTTGTCTTGTAATGTTTGCAGCAAATAGGCGTTGCCAGACATCACCTGTTTTACTTTATAAGGACCCTCCCAGCTTGGCGACCATTTTCCAAACTTCCGGTCTTTATTCCTTAGAGGTAAGATGGTCTTCCACACCAGATCCCCTACTTGAAATGATTTTGCTTTGACCTTTTTGTTGTAGGCCCTGGCTACCATAATCTTGTCCTTTTCTATTGCTCCCAATGCTATCATCCTCTTGTCGGTCACCTCATCAATATTATCCATCATTGAATTATAATAATCAGTGACAGTTAAATCATTTTGTCTGGCGAACCTGACAGCATTCAAACTTATTTCCACAGGCAATACTGCTTCCTGCCCATAGACAAGCTCAAAAGGAGATACTTTAGTAGCACTATGTTTAGATATTCTATGAGCCCATAAAGCTTCGGACAAAATCTTATGCCAATGTTTAGGATTATCAGATATCTTCTTTTTTATCAAATTAATCAATGTCCTATTACTAGACTCGGCCTGTCCATTGGCCTGAGCATAATATGGAGATGAATTAAGCAGCTTAATTCTGTACAATTCAGCAAATTCACGTACCTCCTTTGACATAAAAGAAGTCCCTTGATCTGTAGTCAAGGTCTGGGGAATGCCGAATCTATGAATAATATGTTCAGTTATGAACTCAATTACCTCCTTGTGTGTCATGTTTTTCAGAGCAACGGCTTCAGTCCATTTGGTGAAATAGTCCGTGGCAACTAACACAAACCGATGCCCCTTTGATGATGAAGGATGAATTTCTCCAATAAAGTCTAATCCCCATCCTCTGAACGGCCAAGGCTTGATGATAGGATGCAACTCGGCTGCAGGGACCAACTGTAGGTCGCCGAATTTTTGACACACTTGGCATCCCTTGTAGTACTTGAAACAATCAGCTATCATACTAGGCCAATAAAAACCAGACCTTCGCAACAACCACTTCATCTTTGGAGCCGATTGATGAGTACCACAAATTCCTTCATGTACTTCGGCCATGGCTAATATAGCATCATCTGGGCCCAAGCACTTCAGCAGGACATCACTGACTGTTCGGCGGTAAAGTTCATCACTCATCAAAACAAACTTGAAAGTTGTTCGCCGAATGTTCTTATCTGTCCTAATATTGGGATTTCGTAAATAATTAAGTATAGGTGTCCTCCAATCACTTACATCGGCTTCATTGTCAGCCGAATCGATTAAGAGAACATTTCTGGAAACCCCGGACGGTCCGGCGTCGTCACGCGGACGGTCCGCGACCTGGGAATTTGGCTCTGCACTGGTTATCGGAATTTCAGTTTTGTGAAATTTCCCTCTCTTTATCCGATAACCTGATGCATCTTGTGCCAAATCGTTAGCTCTATGATTCTCAACTCTAGAGATATGTCGAATACTGAATTCGTCAAAAGAATGGATTATGCTCCAACATTTCTCAAGGTAACTATTTAGAGTACTATCAAAACACTGATATTCTTCTAACACCTGTTGGACAACCAGCTGAGAATCACCAAATACTTTCACATGTTTTACTCCCATACCATTTAAAAGTTCTAAGCCGAATAGGAGGGCCTCATATTCGGCTTGATTATTAGTGCAATAAGTTTTCAATCGGCTAGAGAAGTCAAAGGAGACATTACTTGGTGAAACAAGCACAATGCCAATTCCTTGCCCTTCATTGCAAACCGATCCATCAAAATATAAAGTCCAAGGAGTAATAGTGAGGTATGACATGTCTAGTTCATGAATATCATTAACCCGATGTTCTACAATAAAATCCGCTACGACTTGGCCTTTCATAGATTTCAATGGTTCATAGGCCAAGTCATATTCTATGAGTGCATAAGCCCACTTACCAATTCTACCACTCATAATTGGGTTATGCAACATGTATTTGATTACATCGGCTTGACCAGAAACAGTGCAATGACTAGACAGTAAATAACATCTACATTTGGTGCATGCATAAAACAAGCATAAACATAACTTTTCAATAAAAGTGTACCTTGTTTCAGCATCCACCAATCTTCGGCTTAGATATGTCACCACATGCTCCTTCCCCTCAGTTTCTTGTGTCAGAACAGCCCCAATAACCTTGTCTTCAGCTGCAATGTATAATCTGAATGGTGCTCCTACTTGTGGTGCTTTTAACACGGGAGCCGAAGACAAGTATTTTTTAATGAGATCAAATGCTTCCTGCTGCTCTGCCCCCCAAGTGAATTCAGCATCATTCTTAAGCCGAAGGATAGGGGTGAAGGCATCAATCTTCCCGGCTAGGTTAGAAATAAACCTTCGTAAATAATTCACCTTGCCGAGAAACCTCTGCACTTCGACCTTACAAGTCGGAGGCCCCACATTCCGAATAGACTTGATTCGGTCAGGGTCTATTTCTATACCATGCTCATGGATGACAAATCCTAAAAACTTACCAGCCGACACTCCAAAAGCACATTTACGTGGGTTCATTTTTAAACCATACCGACGCATTTTATCAAAGGCTTTGCGCAAATCAGCTATATGAGAACTAAACTTAGCCGATTTGACTACAATATCATCAATGTAGACTTCCACAGTATTTCCTAACAACTCATGGAAGATCAGATTCATAGCCCTCTGATAAGTAGCACCAGCATTTTTAAGACCGAATGTCATGACAACCCATTCAAATAAACCAATGAAGCCTAGACATATAAAGGCCGTTTTAGACGCATCTTCTTCGGCCATGAAAATCTGATTATATCCGGCATTACCATCAAGAAAGCTAATAATTCTATTCCCTGATGCATTATTGATTAATGTGTCGGCTATGGGCATGGGATATTCGTCTTTAGGAGTTGCTTTATTTAAATTACGAAAATCAATGCATACTCTAAGTTTACCTGACTCCTTCTTCTCCACCGGCACAATATTGGAGACCCACTCTGCGTATCTGCAAGGTCTAATAAAATTAGCTTCTAGCAGCCGGTGGATTTCGTCCTTGATTCGTGGGAGAAGATCTGGACGAAACGTTCTAGCTTTCTGCTTGAAAGGTCTGAAACCAGACTTAATGGGCAGCCGATGTTCGACAATCTCTCGGCTTAGTCCAGGCATTTCAGTGTAATTCCAAGCAAAACAATCTGAATACTCCTTCAATAGACCGATCATCTCATCTCTAGGATCGGCCTCCAGGGTCTTGTTTACAAAAGTTGGCCTTGGAGTTTTACCATCTCCTATGTCAATCTCCTCCAATGGATCGGCCGATGTAAACCCCTGTCCTAGTTTATCAAGATCTCTGAATTCCTCTATCATGTCCCCCACAGAGGAATTAGATGATCTTTGTGTGATGGCGGACTTTCCGGTCTCGGGGACCGGATCATCCGTAATACTGTCTTTTCGCTGTGGTAGATGCTCGGTCTTAAAGCCCGAACTGTTTTGTGGAAGACCAGACCATCCGGCTTTGAGAGCCGAATTGTCCGTGATCAACGACTCATGAACTTCATGTGTATTCATCATTTAAACTTTATTTAGGATTCAGCCGATTCTCCATCGGCTCTAGCATTACAGGAATGAAACCTTTCTTATCTATACTTATGAACTGATAATCAGAAAAATCTACTCCTGTGAGACATGTAGCAGTCTCATAAGTCCAGAGTACAGGGGCATCGGCCACAGCGATGCAGGCCGATACATCAGCATGTACTTGTTCTACCTCATCGCCTACCCATTGTATTAGCATTTGATGTAATGTAGAAGGTATACATTGATTGGCATGAATCCAATCTCTGCCTAGAATTAAACTGTAATTCCCTTCTACATCGGCGACGAAGAATGCAGCAGCAAGGGTCTTAGTCCCGATGGTTAATTCAACGGACGTGACTCCCCTGGCTTTAATCGAACTATCTCCAACACCACTGAGGGTCATGTTGGTTTTGACAAGTTCGTCATCTTGTTTACCTAATTTTCTGTATAATGAATAAGGCATTAGATTTACAGCCGCCCCTCCATCCACCAACATCTTAGCAATCGGTATTCCATCAATGTGACCGCGCACGAAGAGCGGCTTTAAATGATTTACCGATTCCTTTGGTTTAGTAAAGGCGGCTTCTTTAGGACCAAAATCAAACTGGGCAGCAACGGGTTCATCGTCGCTAATGATAGTGCAATCGGAAGAAAATGTAATAATATTTACATCCATACCTGGGCGTTCTGGAGAAGCCTCGTAGTCGACCAGGTCTTCTCCTAGCAGGTCGTCCTCTTCCATGGATGTTGTCGTGTTGTTGGAGGCTTCCTGATGAACGGCGGACGGTCCGCACGCGGGGGCCGGACGGTCCGCGCCTGGTGCAGGTTGTCCAGAGCCTTCCTGGTGAACGACGGACGGTCCGCACGCGGGGGCCGGACGGTCTGCGCCTGGTGCAGGTTGACTTCCTATTTCTGTGGCCGTTTGTTTTTCCTCAACGGCCTTTGGTCTCCATTTCTTTTGTGGTGGCGGGTATAGTGGATGTGTGTCATTAAATGTCTTTTCCGCCTCCTTCTCCTGGCTCTCCTTTGCTCTTAGGCGCTGTAATTTTCTCTTTTGGGATCGCGTCAATCCCGCTGGGCACCATCGAGGCATGAAGTATTTTGGATCGGCTGTTTTGATGGTAGCCGTATTCTTTTCGGTCGTGTTGGCCGATTCGCCGAAAATCATCGGCCCTTTATTGTCTCCCTGTATGACGACATCCGCAGTGCCTATTTTGATGATATCCTTTTTTGTTCTTTGAGTTGCTACAGGCATATGCCCCCCTGCCGGATTGGTCGGCCTAGGAGGCCGAGTAGTCCGGCAACCTTGTTGGGCCTGTGCCTGGTGACCGGATTCAGCAGTGCTCAATCGGTCTTGCACTGGCGGTGCCAACCTATCAAAAACGGATGTTTGGGGTGCCCCCCAGGCGGGGTACTGTGGCATCCCAAATGGATATGGTGGCATGCCCCACATTTGATTTGGGACATATGGTGGAGGTAAGTATGTGTATGGATATGGCATAGATGGATAAGGAGGTGGAGGAGTCCATGTCGGCATGTTAGGTCTCAATTGTACAATAGGACCTTTCATTTCTTCCGATTGGTGATGTGGTCCAATCGGCCTGACCTGACGTTGCTCATGAATGGGTGAGCGGGGTCGCTTCGGTGGCCGGTCACTGGGGCCGGCCTTCTTTTTCACATATTTAGACAACAATTGATCGAAAGTCGGGCCAGGCTTGATCAGCCGACCAGCTGCTTTAAATGTATTTGTTTTCCACGTACCTATCTCCGGTCGTCGTGGTTTGAAGGTACGTGGTCGCTGCGAGTCCTGAGCATGGCCGGACCGTCCGCCAGAGCTCTCCGGACCGTCCGGTGGGGTACCGGACCGTCCGCGCCTACGTGCCGGACCGTCCGGGATACGCAGCACGGGTTCCTGTATCTGTCTCCCTGTCTGCGCTTGCCCCCCAGTTCTGGAGGCTGTGATGGTCACCTTTAGAGTCTCCCCTCCATCGTGAGTCTTCTCAGCTACCACTTTTCTGCAAGAAATTTTATGATCCTCGTCGGCCTTTTTTGCATTGCCGATGACTATTTCTTTGCCTTTGCCTTCATCAGCTGTGTTTGGCCGAGTCAGGACTTTCTTGCCCTCAAAGTCGATCATGTTCATTGGAAAGGGCTCCGTGTCCACCTGCATTTCCTGAAATTTCAATCGTCCTTCGTTAATGGCCGATTGAATCTGTCGACGGAATACATTACAATCATTAGTGACATGAGAAAATGAGTTATGCCACTTGCAATATGCACGACGTTTTAGCTCGTCGGTGGATGGAACAGTGTGATTTATTTTAATATTGCCATTTTTGAGTAGTTCGTCAAATATTTTATCACATTTACCAACATTAAATGTAAACTTAACCTCCTCTTGCCGTTTCTTTTGAACCGGCTGCAAGGAGGAACAAACCGAAAATTTGGCCTGTTTTGGCCAAACCATTTCAGCAGCATACACTTCTGCTGATTCGTCATCTGAGCTACTTTGGTCGTATTCTACTATATGTACGTTGTGACGCATTGTTTTAGCAGTTTCTTTGCTCCGGCTTTCGCAAGCCGAAGCTCTCTGGTGTAATTGTGCTAGTGTAAAGAATTGGATGCCTTCTAATCTTTCTTTTAAATAATATCGCAGACCATTAAAAGCTAATCCTACTAGCTGTTTCTCTGCTAAATGAATTTGAAAGCATCGGTTTCTTGTATCTCGGAATCTCCGGATGTAATCATTAACCGATTCATCTTTTGTCTGTCGCAACGACGCTAAATCTACCAAATCCAATTCATAGTCACCGGAGAAAAAATGATCATGAAATTTTTGTTCTAAATCCCCCCATGATGAAATGGAATTAGGAGGTAAAGTGGCGTACCATGCAAACGCAGTTCCTGTTAAAGATAATGAAAACAATCGTATGCGAAATGCCTCTATGTCGGCCAACTCTCCTAATTGTGCTAAAAATTGGCCTATGTGTTCACGTGTGTTCTTTCCTTGATCACCCGAAAATTTTGTGAATTCGGGTATCCTGGTTCCCTGTGGGTATGGGTGATGATCAAATCGGCTGTCATAAGGTTTCCGATATGATTGCCCCCCAGGGATCATGCTTACTCCGAGCTTATCTCGGAACGCCCCGGCTATTTCTTCCCTTACTATATCAATGGCAGCCGGTGCGAGACCACCGGCTCTCTGGTCAAACATAGATGGGGTTGGCTGGATATTAGTATGCTGTCTTTCCCCCCATTGGTTTGAGTTACGTGGTGCATTTTCATTTGCCCTATATGGGTCATAGGTTTGATCGTTTCTTTCCGGCCTCCTGGGTGGGGCCGGAAAGCTTTCCTGGGCTCTGGATCTTGAATTAATGGGTTGATGCATTGTATAGTGCGATGGGAAGTGTTGCTAGGACGGGCGAGGATTCATGTAATAATCCTCCTCAAAAGACTCATGCGCGGACTGTCCGGATACGTACCCGAACCGTCCGGCTGGGTAGTTTGGGTTCTGTGTCGTGTGTGGTGGCTCGGACGCATATCTAGGTAACTCATTAAAAATAGGCCCGACTGTTGCTGGCCCGGACGGTCCGCGCTCACGTGCGGATGGTCCGGGCATGTGCAGATCGGCCGGTTTGCTGCCGATTTGCGGTTGCTTAGGGTACGTGTCCATCGGCATCCCATAAAGGGGTTGTGACTGGTCGTGACAACCTGTAGCCGATGTGTTACGCGCGTTATCCCCCAACTCAACCTCGTGCGAAGGAAAATTTGCGGTGCTAGATTTATCGAATGCACGTACTAGTCTCTTAAGATCGCTTTGCATACCCCCTATGATGTTCTGCATTTGTTCACGCTGATCTTCTACATAATTTCTAAGAGATTGCAGATCGTTGGTATTACTTACATTGGGGATATCTGGCGTGGGTTGGAGCGAAGCCGGATCCGTCGCCCGATGTCGGACGACCTTGTTGTTCCTGTCCACTTTGAAGTTGGCCAAGAACTTCGCTTTCGCCTCCTGGATCATCCGCTCCTTGTGCTCCTCAAACTGGAGCTGCTCGTCAGCCGGCAAGGTTTCCCAAGTCGGCTCTATGATGTTGCTTAGAGAAATATCAGAGCTATCCTTTGAACCGGCCATTGAGGGCCGATCTGATGAGCTTAGATGTGTTTTCCCCAGCGGAGTCGCCAAAAAGTGTGTTGACGCCTTTTCGGAGCGCCAATCACTCAACAAGAACCGTGGCGGTGCCCTCTGCACAGGGGCGGACTGTCCGCGCGCAGGGGCCGGACGGTCCGCGGCCTGGTGCGAGGCGCGGTAGTGCTCTCTGCGCAGGGGCGGACTGTCCGCGGCCTGGGGCCGGACGGTCCGCGGCCTGATGCGCGGCTAGGGTTCCTGCCTGACGGCCGGACGGTCCGCGCCCTGGGGCCGGACGGTCCGCGCGTACGCAGGGACGGCGGAAGATCGCCGACGGCGCCTGGATCTCGCTCCCGGGAGGGACCCCGTCGGGGAGTAGAGATCCTAGGTTGTGTCTAGGCTCGGGCTGGCCGACCTAGACTCCTCTAATCGACGTAGAGCCAAAGAGAGACGAAGAATTTGGGGATTGGAAGACTAAACCTAAACTAGACTAGAACTACTCCTAGGATAAAATGCGAAATAGAAGTTGTATTGATTCGATTGTTGATGATTACAAATCGGCCGTAGACCTCTCTATTTATAGAGGAGGGGGGCTGGACCCTTTATAAACTAATTTCCGAGCTTATCCCATGATTTTAGCTAACAACCGTAGCACAAAACTCGGAACCCTAATCTGTTCTGCGCACGCGCGGACCGTCCGGCCCACAGGCGCGGACTGTCCGGACCGCGGACCGTCCGGCCTCAGGGCCGGACCGTCCGGCCGCTCAATTCCGGTTCGAACAGGTACGTACTGTGTAGCCTTACGAAGCGAGGATACACAGTGAAGCCGCTCGTTTGGATTTCATGCCAGGGTGTGTGCACGTACGGTGCGTCCATGGGAGCATGCATGAGCTCCTCCGCCCGTGGCGCTGTCGTGCTCGACCCCGACGATCGAGCCGCGCGGAGGTCCTCGCCCTCGGCGACGGCGCGCAGTCGAGCTCACTGTGGTGCGGGGCAGCATGTGGCGGAGAAGTGCAGGACGCGGCCGTGCTCACCTGTGGAGCCGCCGCGCGCGGTGCGTGAGGCTGTTGTTGTTGGTTGGGTAAAACATTGCCCCGAGTCTTGTTTTACCGCCTTTTTTTACAGTCGGCAGTCGCCTCGCCCACTCACACGCGCGGCCCGGCCGGCCGTGCGAGGAGAGGAGACGAATCAGAGATGAACTCATCAGCGTCTCACAGTGACAGACGACGTCGTCGGTCCGCAGGCACGGCAGCTAGGGCAGAGGCACCGAGGCAATGCAGGCTGCTTTGCTGCATGCATGCATGCATGGGAAGAAGTGTGTGTGTGACTGTGTGAGAGAGCGCGCGCGCGGGTGGGATGGCATGTGACTGTGCGCGCCGGCGTCTAGGCGGCCGCTAGGTTGTAACCCGGCTGTAACTTTTGGTGCCAGCTGCGATAGTTTTTTCGGGAGAGTAATAGCAGCGGTGCACACGACAAGGCCATGAGATTTCCCACGCGCGTGGTGGACTGGTCCTGCCTGGCCTCTGGCGGCGGCCGGTCTGGTCTGCCTCGGACGCAGCGCAGGCAGAGGCAGGCAGGGTACCGTTGCCGCGGCCGGCCGCGCCACTCCCTTCCCCCGGGATCGAGCGCGAGGCGGCGGAGCAGGCCGGCTTCGGGCGCGTGTCAAGGGCCAAGCCAAGGCACTTGCGCTTGCGATGCTGCGGCGGAGCTCACGACCACGTCGATCCCTCACGGCTCACGCGGCATCCTAGCTAACACGTCTATTCCTATCCATCCATCCATGGATTGGATCGTCATGAAGCAAGGTATAGACGACGTCTTTGATGAAATTAGGCCGATGGTACCTACATGCAGTATGCCATTGGTTGTAGCTCGATGGTAGCTGTGCAATGTGTCATTTGGTTGTCCGCATTCAGCAGCAAGTCGTAGCTTGACGGTTTCTTTTCTCCAATCAAACCGACTTTTGCCATCGGCCACATGTGCCGACCGCTATGGACACCTCAAACCTCCCCAAACAAACTACTCCAGAGCAACCACTAGTGCTAATGAGCTGCTGATCTACTCTTGCGGTTCATGCCGCTCTTCTGCAATGCGATCACCATCAGCAATGATGTGACCACATATGACCTTGCAGGGGGGACGATGTGTGTTGCACAGCTAAGGAGCTTCTCACACATATGCACTTGTGAACTGATAGACCAATTGCATGTAAAATGTCAAAGCCATACACTTCTCTTGATTTTGCTATAATCTCGCTCGGCGAAACAATTTTCCTCGCCTAGGCCACTGCCACATAGACAATCTCATTTAAGGCCATGTTTGGTGAAGGATCATGGGGAACCTACTAGCACAAAATAAAAATTTCGACCCCTATAAAACCAAGATCTACTGTTGTTATATGTCACGAGATTACCACTAGAGACGCGGGGTAGCGGAAGCCGTCTCGATGTAGACGAACACGTCGAGCAGTGTCGTGCAGTCGTCGACGTCCTCGCGCGGTTCGTCCTAGTGCTCTAGATACAGTACCTCCGAGGTATCCACACGTACATGGAGGAAGCGTCACTACCGGAATCGCAGGCTTTGCCGAGTGCAGTACTCTTTGCCGAGTGCCTTTTGTCGGGCACTCGGCAAAGAAGGCTTTGCCGAGTGCCGCACTCGGTAAAGTTAGGAACTCGGCAAAGAGCCCCTTTACCGAGTGCTGAACACTCGGCACAGGGGGCTCTCGGCAAAGACACACAAACACTCGGCAAAGGGGGCTCTCGGCAAAGGGCCGTCAACGGCCGTCCCAAAGCTGACGGCCATTAGTCGTTGCCGAGAGCCTACGGCTGGCACTCGGCAAAGAGGATTCTTTGCCGAGTGTCATCTCTAGACACTCGGCAAAGTATATTTTTATTTTTTTTATTTTGTCTCCCAAATTTTTTGTTGTATGTTCCTACACTGTGTAGACCTACATGTATCATTTGTGCACAATTTTAACAAAGTTTTCAATCGTTAGTAGATTTAGTTCGTTTATTTGAATTTCTTCGGAAAATTTAGATTTGAACTGCAGGTCACTCGAAACTTGGAAAACCGTGCATGCAAAAATGATATTCATGTTACTTAGCATAAGTTACGACCGATTCCAGGAGCGGACCGGAAACTTCGAGCAACATGCTCACTAAACATGGCCGTGAACTTGCCATCCACATGTTTAAAAATTGTATAAAACACAAACAAAGTCAGAAAATCTTGAAACTTGTCCACGTGTCATGATATCATATGTACAGGCTGCGATAAAAATTTTAGAATGTTTGGAGAAAGTTGTGGGACACTATGTGTAGAAACCTAAGAGAACTACACATGAAATCATAGAGTTTCAATGTAGTTCTCTTAGGTTTCTACACATAGTGTCCCACAACTTTCTCCAAACATTCTAAAATTTTTATCGCAGCCTGTACATATGATATCATGACACGTGGACAAGTTTCAGGATTTTCTGACTTTGTTTGTGTTTTATACAATTTTTAAACATGTGGATGGCAAGTTCACGACCATGTTTAGTGAGCATGTTGCTCGAAGTTTCCGGTCCGCTCCTGGAATCGGTCGTAACTTATGCTAAGTAACATGAATATCATTTTTGCATGCACGGTTTTCTAAGTTTCGAGTGACCTGCAGTTCAAATCTAAATTTTCCGAAGAAATTCAAATAAACGAACTAAATCTAATAGTTATAAAAAACACTTTTATAATTATACCAAAATGGTACTTGTAGGTCTACATAGTGTAAGAACACATCACAAAAAATTTGGTTGCCAAAAATAAAAAAAATAAAATATACTTTGCCGAGTGCTGTCCAGTTAGCACTCGGCAAAGGCGGCTTTGCCGAGTGCCTGGCTGTTGGCGCTCGGCAAAGTATAAAGAACACATCTTTGTCGAGTGCTCTACAGCTAGCACTCGGCAAAGACGCCTTTGCCGAGTGCCCGAGATCCGGCACTCGGCAAAGTTTATTTTTTAATTTTTAAAAAATCTTTGCCGAGTGCCGGATCGCGGGCACTCGGCAAAGAACGTTTTAATAGCTGTTACGGCGCCCTCACTCACTGTCTCTCTCTCACTCTCACTATCTCTCTCACGCTCGCTCGCTCGCCGCCGTCGCGCCGCCACCCGCCGTCACGCCCGCGGCGAGCACCGCCACCCGCCGTCGCGCCGCCACCCACCGTCGCGCCGCCAGCCGTCGCGCCCGCGGCGAGCACCGCCACCCGCCGTCGCGCCACCCGCCGTCACGCCCGCGGCGAGCACCGCCAGCCGCTCGCGCCCGCCGCGCCCATCGCGCCCACGGCCGTCGCGCCCGCCGCGCCCACCGTCGTCGTCGCGCGCCCGTGGCGACCACCACCGCCGTCGTCGCGCCGCCGGCCTCCCAGCCGGTATATTCCCCTTTGTTTCTTGTTCTATTTTATTTTCTGTTTTTATTTCTTTTTTATTTCAAATTATAAATTCGAATTCAATTCAAATTTCACATACTAATGCTTAATTCATGAGAGAAAGGAGAAACAAAACAATTCACTCATATCAACATTTGAAAATCTTTATGTTTATTAACTTCTAATTTTAGAGTATGTTTTAACTTCTAGTTTTGAGATCCAAATCTAATTATGACAACTCACAATATAGAGTTGTATAGAGTATAGTCCTTATAAATATATGAGCAATGCACATGCATAGGACACCTTTCGGCGATTCACGTACTGTCACTACCTTCAAAGTGCTTAGTATTTGATGTTTTTTTGGTAACCTACCTTTGGACTTAGATGTGACTTGCATTCATCGTGTCGTTTGTATATGTGCGTGTCAGCCATCGTGCTGTTAGATCTATTTGCAGGTTTTGGAAACCTCCCCGTACAGGGGAAGTGCTGCCGATTTTTTTGACATACTTGTTTATTTTTTACAGAGAAGATACTTGTCTTCCTAGCCACTGCGGGTCTGCCTGCACCGCGTCGCGTCGCCATTGCACCGACCCGTCACAGCCCCGCTAGCCTGATTCCACCGTCACCCTAGGTATAACCTCAATTTCTGCATCATGGTCGTAGATCACGTAACCCAGTTAGGCGTCTCCCATTCGAAAGAGATACGGTGTAGATATGCAGATCTTTGCATATCTACAAATGTATCAGTTTCGAATTGTCCACGTTTTTTGGACAGCCCGCGGTTGCCTAGATGGTGTTAGTTTCCATGCTCTACTCCGGTCCGAGACAGAGTTTCGGCGTCACCTTCCTGTTGTTCTCTGGACAGTACACTCTCCCTGTCAGGACGTGTATCCGGAGAACAGCGGGGAGGTGCTGCTGAAATTCTATCTCGGATCGGAGTAGAGCATGGAAACTAACTCCATCTACGCAACCGCGGGTGGGATTAGGACCTATCATCACCTATTAGAAGGTAGGAACGTAGTGTACATGCATTACATGTCTATATTAAACTATACTCGGTTATATATGTTAGAAGATGGAGGACCGTGAGTGGATGTACACGGGCCGCGTTCGACGTAATGATGTCACCCCAGAATGGATTAGGAAGACCGATGCTTTCGTGGAACGGGCATATGGCGAAGCTGCTAAAGGAGCTAGCCTAGTCCCTTGTCCGTGCAGCAAATGTGACAACCGGAAAAGAAAACCAAAGAAAGCCATGGTAGAACATATTTGGAAGAATGGATTTACGTCGGACTATACTCGGTGGATCTTCCATGGTGAAGCGCATCACACGAGAGAGGAGGTGGTGAGACAACGCGTCGAGGATTACGATGCTGATGCCGGGGTAGCGGACATGTTGAACGACTATCACGAGGCACAGTTCGCCGAAGGACGTACGGAGGACGAGCCAGAGGCGACCGCAAAGGCATTCTACGACATGTTTGACGCGGCACAGAAACCCCTTCACGGCAAGACAAAGGTTTCTCAACTGGATGCCATTGGGCGTATAATGGCGTTCAAGTCGCAATATAGCATGAGTCGAGACGCCTTCGATGGTTTGTTGACAGTTATTGGCAGCCTGCTTCCGGAGGATCACGTTCTGCCAAAGAGCATGTACGAGGCACAGAAACTCCTTCGTGCACTCAAGATGACGTATGAGCAGATACATGCTTGTCCGAAGGGCTGCGTCCTATTTAGGAAAGAACACACTGAGGCAAAGTACTGTCCGAAGTGTAAATCGTCTAAGTTCATGGAGGTAGACTCTGGTGATGGACAGAAGAGGCAGCTCGACATCCCCATGACAATCCTACGCCACCTTCCGTTCATACCGAGGATCCAGCGTCTATACATGACAGAGGAATCCGCGAAACAGATGACATGGCACAAAAAAGGCAAACGATACAATCCTGACAAGATGGTTCACGCATCCGATGGTGAAGCATGGACCCACTTTGATGCCATTCACCATGAGAAAGCTAAAGAGGCTCATAATGTTCGTGTTGCGCTGGCCACAGATGGGTTCAATCCCTATGGAATGACCGCTGCCCCATACACATGTTGGCCCATGTTCGTTATCCCCATCAATCTCCCCCCCGGCGTATGCTTTCAAAGACAGAACATATTCGTGTCGTTGATAATTCCTGGACACCCAGGGAATAAAATGGGCGTGTACATGGAGCCTTTGATTGATGAATTGGTCCATGCTTGGGAGGAAGGGGTATGGACGTACGAAGGAAACCTGGGAACCGGTAAAGCCATCTTTGCCGAGTGCTGACGATGGCACTCGGCAAAGAAGGAAACCTGGGAACCGGCAAAGACATCTTTGCCGAGTGCTGTTGCCAAGGCACTCGGCAAAGATACTGGCAAAGGGGCCCACTTGAGGGTTCTTTGCCGAGTGCCAGTCCACCAGACACTCGGCAAAGAAGCCTTCTTTACCGAGTGCCTATTAGAGCTCTCGGCACAGGGACTGGCGGTGGGGCCCACTGGACCAGTCTTTGCCGAGGGCCTCTCGAGCAAACACTCGGCAAAATTGGCCTCTTTGCCGAGTGCCACAGAAGGCACTCGGCAAAGGATCCGTCACCGTCACTTGGCGCCGTGATGGTGACTTTTCTTTGCCGAGTGCCCGACAAAAAGTACTCGGCAAAGAGGCTGTTGCCGATGTACAGTTCGCCGAGCGTTCTTTGCCAAGTGTTACACTCGGCAAAGCCTTTGCCGAGTGTAAAATAGCCTTTGCCGTGTGTCTCAGACACACGGCAAAGGAGCTGATTCCGGTAGTGCGTTGCATACCAAATTGATAGGTTCGTGACGGCGGCTTGGCGAGGGCGAGAGGGGTGCGACTGCTGGTTTGTTGTTGGGCAAATTAGGTTGATCCTAACCGTGCTCGGGTTCTCATGTGCTTCATGGTCCACGTATAAGGCCCCCGATGGGTCGTCTACGGTAGGGCTGAAACGATTGAAAATGATCAAAAAAGGCTCCACCACTTTCACTTTCAAATTATTTTGACGGAAACAAAAACGATATGATATTGTCGAAAGCGAAAATGGCATCGATATTTTGATAATGTCGGTATCAAAAGTATACAATCGAAAGTGCATTAATAACGATCGAAAATTACCAAAAATATTATTTTAAAATGGTAAGCATATCAAACTATAGAACATGACACTAGCCATATAAGTATATGACTTGATCCATCTCATGCAACAATACGTGCGAACCAATTAGAAAGTGTATTCCAATTTGAACAGCTGGATCAATTTAATAGATTTTGGGAGATATGCTACTTTTGACCGTCTCTATAAATCCAGTTTGGGTGACAGATGTTTTTTAACCAACTTCGTAAATAAAATAACCGTCTTTGAAATTATCTTAGAAGACGACCGTAACAGATAGATCTCACAAAACACTAAATCAACATCTCACAAATACAGGTGACAAGTAATATACACACATACATATAGTTAGAAACTCAATATAATTGATATCATCTTGGTCCTTCTAAGGCACTCGTGCAAATTATGAATATATGTATCAAAAGTAAAAATTGAAAAGAAACTATAAATAAGATCCATAAAAGTTTTTGAACAACTCTAAACTACATACATTACATAGATCCTGATTTTAGAAAAATGATAAAAATTGTTTCATATTTTTCTAAGTTTAGATAGATTTATTATGAATTTACCAAGACAAAATTAGATTTAATATTTCTCTAAAAAATTATTGATTTCATTACCGACTGTAAAATATCAAATAAATACAGTAATTTTTAAAAATGGATGGAAGAGACTCAAATATTTTCCGTTTTTGTTTCCACTTGTTTCTACCGATTTTATTTCCGTATTTTCGGTAACAATTTCCGTTTAGTTCAAAATTTCGGTAAAATTTCGTAAATAATTCCTGGTAATCAGAAATTACCGTTTTCGTTTTAATCACTAGTCTACGGAAAATGAGTCGTATGCCTGAGAAGGATGCAACTGAAGCTGGCTAAAGTGATCGCATACAGAATCAAGGGGGACCGTGAAGACGAGTCCCATGCATGCGACATGTGGAAGCCTATTGGGAAACTAACCTAACTCTGGAGGACGTGGCACATCTATAGCAAATGTGTGTAGGTGCGTAGAGAATTTTCGATCTGTACATGGTTATCCCTTTAGTCGGCTATATAAGATTGAGAAGGTACCCCTACAAAAAGATTAGACCCTCTACAAGACTCCATAGACCTAGCTAGTCCAGCTCATCATTTTCATCTCTACCTTCAACAGCCACATGTAATCCTCGAACTCAAAGCAATACAACCACCGGAAGCTTACAAGACGTAGGGTATTACGCCTCTCGGTGGCACGAACCTATATAATACGTCATGTTCTGCCGTGCTCTACACGAACCATCGAGCTACGATCGATATCGTCATCCTCCCAAAAGCACTGTGTGGTACACCCCATAGTGCGCCATTGGTACCAAACACCAATAGCTGGCGCACCAAGAAGGGGTGCAACGTCGATTCTCGATAGCTCCATGGCTGTCATCTTCAACATCGTCCTCAACTTCGTCGTCGGCGAGGTCTTCCACTTTGGATCCCTCTCCTACGTCGCGACCGAAGGGGCTCTCTACACCGCGTAGCGGATGCGATGAAAGACACTTTGAAGCCCTACATAACCGGCCTCGTGGAGAAGAGGCCCTCATCATGGTCTAGGACATCTCCGGTGATGCCCACAATCAAATCTCGATGATTACGGCTCGACCCGCATTGACATGTCCCCGAATTTTGGGGCCTGCCTCAACCGTGCGCTATGTCAGACCGCTCCCGCGCTGACATCAAGCACGACCTCCTTAGCACCACCGTCGTGATGATCCGTTACGACAGTTACAGCACGGTGGACCCCGCTATTCACCTCACTGACCTAGGCCTGGACCCGGATCACTCGAAGGAAGGACGAGACCAAAGTCCATGCTGCTGAAAGTCGCCTAGAGGAGGGGTAAATAAGCGAAACCTAAAAATTATAACTTTAAACCCAGACTTGATCCCTTGATTAGTGGTTAGAACAAGATGCGTAATTATCAGAGTATAAAACTAAGTCCTTTGCAAAGAGTATCGCTTGAAAAGAATGCGGAATTAATACAAAGCAACACAACTAAAATGTTTATGGAGGATAATGCAAGAGGGCTTAGATAAGAAGAGAAATAACACAAGTTCTTTCTTGCAAGGTGTTGCTTCTAAATATGAGAATTTAACTTGAGACAACACGAAGTGATATCAACAAAGAATAGTGTAAGAGAACTTAAGGAGGGAGAAGACAAACAAATCACAAGCAATAAACACAAGTGACACGAGTGATTTGTTTTACCGAGGTTCGGTTCACCAAAAACCTAATTCCCGTTGAGGAGTCCACCAAGGATGGGTCTTTTTCAACCCTTTCCCTCTCTCCACCGATCACTAAGATCAGCGAGTGTTTCTTCTTAATCTCAAGGATCACTAAGACCCCGCAAGGACCACCACACACTTAGGTATCTCTTGCTAGCTTTACAAGTCTCCAAAAATTTGGAGGAAGATGAATGGGAGTCAAAACTCCACGCTCAAATGATCACAAGATGTAGCACACACTTTTTCTCAATGATTCTAACAAGGCACTATCGCTAAACTCACACGAGTAGCTCTCTTTTGCTTGATCTCTCTTTTGTGGCACTAGTGAGGCTTTGATGTTGCCTAACTCTTGTCTATGAGATAGATCAATGAATGGAGGTGTTTGGGAGGGCTTGGATATGTCTACTATATGCCTTGATATGTTGCTTGGGCTCCCACATCTTAAAATGGTTGGTTGGAGTGGTATTTATAGGCCCCAATCCCTCATATAGCAGCTGGACAGAAAGCAACAACTTTCTGTCGACAGGCGCACCGGACAGTCTGGTGCACACCGGACAGGGCATTGTTGACTGTCCGGTGCCTGCCATGTTAACTAGCCCGTTAGGGTTTGCAGCAGTCGTCCGTTGGATCTGCCTATCCTCGTGCTGCACCGGACAGTGTGGTGTGACTGACTTTCTCTTACGGCTTCTGCCCCTATGTCATTTCTGACCGCATAGCAGTTGACCGTTGGTGAAGATGACCGTTGGCCCTGGGCTCACTGGATAGTCCGGTGAATTTTAGCAATGGAGCCCTTTGTTTTCCCGAGAGCGGCCAGTTTATGGGGCGCGCCAGCATGGGCACCGGACAGTCCGGTGCGCCGCAAGCTGGGGCAAACCTGTCTTGCCCTATTGTTGTATTTCTTTGCTGACTTATTTGGGCTTCTTTTGATCTTGAGTCTTGGACCTTTTTGCTTCTTTTTATATATTCTATTGAGGTGTTGCATCCTCATTTCCTTAGTCCAATCCTTTTTGCAATTTGATTCTTTCACTCATATATCTTCTTTTGCTCAATACTAGCTCCACAATAGTGATATGTTGATTTCGAGCTTTCCAACCTTTCTAGACGTGTTGAAAAGGTTTCTCGTAGTAATTAAAATTTGTCCAAAGAGTAGAACTATTGGTAGTTCATCTATTCCATGTATTACCCCTATTTGGTTGGAACTAAGCTGATTCTGACTTAGAAATTGAACTGTTGATCTTATGAACCTGTGAATCAGAGACTAGGCAAACTGGTCAGTCCGAATGGCTGTGAAGGTCATCAAGCACCAAAATATAAGAAATGGTTTTTAAGGCCATTTCCCTTTCAGCTACTCCTAGGGCTAGCGGGACACGGCCGACTGGAGTCGAGATCACTTAGCCCCATGTAGCAACTGTTGCCCCCGCGGCACCGGGATCCCCCCTTCAATACCCCAGCGTCCTCTACATCAACGCTGTGGTGGAGGTCGATCCTGCCTTTGAAGACGAACCAACCATACATGGGGAGGAGGCCCCACAACCTGAGGCGCATCACTAGCAAAACCGTCGACACAACATCCGACGTCACCACATTGCTGGGGAGCATGACCCGACTCAAAGGCACTGCACCCTTCTTGATGAAGATGTAGCACACACATGGAAGTATTGTTAGAAATATGCCCTAGAGATAATCATAGAAATGAGCATATTTCTTTGTATCCATGATATATATATTACCTAATTGAATATCCATGAAAGGCACCTTGTATTGATTAGCAATTATGTGAATTGTTTGTGAGATTCTTTACTTGTATGGTTATTCTAAATGATGTCCCTGGTCAGAGTCGATGACTAGCACATATATTAGTTGATGACTACATTTCACAAGTCATGGACATGGAGATGTCGGACTAATAATGTGGGCGCATGTATGACATAAGGCTGGACTGACCCAATGTGAGATATTGTAATATAGTTCTCTTTTTGCAACATGTATACTGTGTCCTTAGACCTGAGATTGTCGCATGTTCTCAAGATGTGGATTGACCTACTTAGGGACTATCAAACGCTACTCCATAACAGGGTAGTTATAAAGGTAGTTTTGGGTTTGTCAGGAAGCATGCTGTGAGGCATGGTCAGTCAAGATGGAATTTGTCCCTCTCTTCTTGAGAGAGATATCTCTGGGCCCCTCGAGTGATTGGATCAAGAAATGCATGGTCGTGCTAGGGTTAAGAGTTAACCATTGAAAGGATTCCAATTCACAGTATCGAGAAAGAGAGATCAGCTTAGAGCCAGACCAAATATGAGAGCACCTAGAGGGGGGGTGAATAGGTGATCCTGTAAAATTCAACAACTAATAGCCACAAAACTTGGTTAAGTGTTAGTATGGCTAAGTAGCGAGCTCTTGTGAAAACACAAGTAATCACAGAAAAGCAATCACAAGAGACACAGTGTGTTATCCCGTGGTTCGGTCAAGTATAACACTTGCCTACCTCCACGTTGTGGCGTCCCAATGGACGAGGGTTGCACTCAACCCCTTTCAAGTGATCCAATGATCAACTTGAATACCACAGCTTTTCTTTGCTTATCTCTTTTTCCCGTTTGCGAGGAATCTCCACAAGTTGGAGTCTCTCGCCCTTACAACAAAGATCACGGTGAAAGCACAAGAGTAAGGGTGGGAAGCAACACACACAAATCCACAGCAACACACACGCACACAAGCCAAGACTTGAGCTCAAAATGAAGCACAACGAGTTCACAACTAGAACGGAGCTCAAATCACTAACACAGTCGATCAAGTGCACGGAGACGGAGTGTGGAAGACTTAGAATGCTTAGAGTATGCTTGGCTAACTCCTCCATGCGCCTAGGGGTCCCTTTTATAGCCCAAGGCAGCTAGGAGCCGTTGGAGACAATCTTGCAAGGCTAATCTTGCCTTCTGTCGGGTGGCGCACCGGACAGTCCGGTGTGCCACCAGACAGTCCCTGTAGACGGTCCGGTGCCGATTTCTTTCCAATTTTGGCGCAGTCGACCGTTGCAGATTCATGGCAATTGGCGCACCGGACACTGTCCGATGCACACCGGACAGTCCGGTGCCCCCTGCCGACCGTTGGAGCGGGCCACGCGTCGCCCGCGGATTGCGCGGCCGACCGTTGCCCAGTCGACCGTTGGCTCACCGGACAGTCCGGTGCACCACAGGACAGTCCAGTGAATTTTAGCCGTACGCCGTTGAACTTTTCCCGAGAACGACGACTTCGCCGCTGACGACTCACTGGACAGTCCGGTGCACCACCGGACAGTCCGGTGAAATATAGTTGTACACCGCCGTCGAGTCTCGAGAGTGGCCTATTCAGCGAGACTGGTCTGGCGCACCGGACACTGTCCGGTGCACCACCGGACAGTCCGGTGCACCCAGACCGAGCAGCAATTGGCTGTACACAGCCAACTCTTTTCCAATCCATTTTCTCCTGTTTCTAGCACTTAGACACAATACATTAGTACCCAAATCAATGTACTAAGTCTAGAAACGTACCTTGTTACATGATTTGCACTTCTACAATCTTTGGCACAATTTAACACTTAGAGAAAATATGTGTTGGGCACTTAATCACCAAAACACTTTAGAAATTGCCCAAGGGCACATTTCCCTTTCAATCTCCCCCTTTTTTGGTGATTTATGCCAACACATCCAAAAGCAACCAAAAGAAGTGCAATATCAATGCAAAAGAGAACCAAATTATTTTTGACTTTAATTTGGCATATTTGGATCATACTTTTCCACCACTTGGTTTGTTTTTGAAAATCAAATTCATTTTCCTATCTCTACAACAAACTCACTTGTTTAGGCACAAAGAGAGATAATCCAAGAGTAAAATTGATTAAGAGCAAAAAACTCCCCCTTTTTCCCATAGTCATAAATTCTCCCTACAAGAGACCAAATTTTGCAATAAGAGTGTTTTGGACAAATCAAAAAGTTCTAACTCTACTCTTTTTGAAATTTCACAAGTGGTAGCTGATCCATTTGCTTTGGCCTTAATTTCTCCCCCTTTGGCATTAAGCACCAAACCAGGATCATTTTTAGCCCTTTAACCCCATTGCCTCACCAAAATTGTCAATTAAGAGCAAAACGGCAATAAGAGCATAGATATGAACTTGGAGTTATTACCGGAGTGCAGTGGAAGTCTTTGCATGGTCCAAGTTCACCTTTCCCTTTCAATTCACTTTTGAGACTAAATCAAGTAAACTCAAACACAAAGGTTAGTCTTAAAGGGTCAAGTTGTAGCATGCCTCCCCCTAAATAAGTGCATCACTTGCAAATGGACTTGTGAGGTCCGGGGATCATGTGTACAACTTGAGCACCACAAAAGAACAAGAATAGATTGAAATGCTTAAATTAACATGATCAAAGGCATAAAACACATGTATGCTATAGATCAATCCAAGTTACGCAAATCTAAGACATTTAGCTCACTACGCAACCTGCAAAACCTTTTCTCATCTAAGGGCTTGGTGAAGATATCGGCTAGCTGGTTCTCGGTGTTAATATGCTACACCTCGATATCCCCCTTTTGCTGGTGGTCTCTCAGGAAGTGATGCCGGATGTCTATGTGCTTAGTGCGGCTGTGTTCAACAGGATTATCCGCCATGCGGATTGCACTCTCATTGTCACATAGGAGTGAGACTTTGCTCAGATTGTAGCCAAAGTCCCAGAGGGTTTGCTTCATCCAAAGTAGTTGTGCGCAACACTGTCCTGCGGCAACATACTCAGCCTCAGCGGTGGATAGGGCAACAGAAGTTTGTTTCTTTGAACTCCAAGACACCAAGGACCTTCCTAGGAATTGGCACGTCCCTGATGTACTCTTCCTATCAACCTTGCACCTGGCATAATCGGAGTCTGAATATCCAATTAAGTCAAAGGTAGACCCCTTTGGATACCAGATCCCGAAGCAAGGCGTAGCAACTAAATATCTAAGAATCCGCTTAATGGCCATAAGGTGACATTCCCTTGGGTCAGATTGATATCTAGCATACATGCATACGCTAAGCATAATATCCGGTCTACTAGCACATAAATAAAGCAAGGAACCTATCATAGATTGGTATGCCTTTTGATCAACGGACTTACCTCTTTTATTGAGGTCGACATGTCCGTCGGTTCCCATTGGTGTCTTCGTGGGCTTGGTGTCCTCCATCCCAAACCGCTTGAGCAAGTCTTGCGTGTACTTCGTTTGGGAGATGAAGGTACCGTCCTTGAATTGCTTCACTTGGAACTCAAGGAAGTAGTTCAACTCGCCCATCATCGACATCTCAAATTTCTGTGTCATCACCCTGCTAAACTCCTCACAAGACTTTTGGTTAGTAGAACCAAATATTATGTCATCGACATAAATTTGGCACACAAATAGGTCACCATCACAGGTCTTAGTGAAAAGAGTTGGATCGGCTTTCCCAACCTTGAAAGCATTAGCAATTAGGAAATCTCTAAGGCATTCATACCATGCTCTTGGGGCTTGCTTAAGTCCATAGAGCGTCTTAGAGAGCTTACACACATGGTCGGGGTACCATTCATCCTCAAAGCCAGGGGGTTGCTCTACGTACACCTCCTCCTTGATTGGCCCGTTGAGGAAAGCGCTCTTCACATCCATTTGGAACAACCTGAAAGAGTGGTGAGCGGCATAGGCTAATAGAATGCGAATAGACTCCAGCCTAGCCACAGGAGCAAAAGTCTCCTCGAAATCCAAACCTTCGACTTGGGCATAACCGTTTGCCACAAGTTGAGCCTTGTTTCGTGTCACCACCCCGTGCTCGTCTTGCTTGTGGCGGAACACCCACTTGGTTTCCATAATATTTTGCTTGGGACGTGGCACCAGGCTCCAAACTTCATTCCTCTTGAAGTTGTTGAGCTCTTCCTGCATGGCCAACACCCAGTCCGGATCTTGCAAGGCCTCTTCTACCCTGAAAGGCTCAATAGAAGAGACAAACGAGTAATGCTCACAAAAGTTAGCTAGTCTTGAGCGAGTAGTTACTCCCTTGCTTATATCACCCAGAATCTGGTCGACAGGATGATTCCTTTGAATCATCGCTCAGACTTGAGTTGGAGGGGCCGGTGGTGCTTCTTCCTCCATAGCTGGTTCTTCTTGTGCTCCCCTTGATCACGCGCCTCCTCTTGAGAAACCTGTTCATCATCTTGAGTTGGGGGGGTGCACCATCGTTAAGGAGAGGGTTGATCTTGCTCTTGTTGTTCCTGTGGTCGCACATCTCCAATCGCCATGGTGCGAATTGCGGCCGTTGGAACGTCATCTTCATCTACATCATCAAGATCAACTTGCTCTCTTGGAGAGCCATTAGTTTCATCAAATACAACGTCGCTAGAGACTTCAACCAAACCCGATGATTTATTGAAGACTCTATACGCCTTTGTATTTGAGTCATAACCTAGCAAAAACCCTTCTACAGCTTTGGGAGCAAATTTGGAATTTCTACCTTTCTTTACTAGAATATAACATTTACTCCCAAACACACGAAAGTATGAAATGTTGGGTTTGTTACCGGTTAGAAGTTCATACGAGGTCTTCTTGAGGAGGCGATGAAGGTAGACCCGGTTTATGGCGTGGCAAGCTGTGTTCACAGCTTCCAACCAAAACCGCTCGGGCGTCTTGAATTCTCCAAGCATCATCCTCGCCATGTCAATAAGCGTCCTGTTCTTCCTCTCTACCACACCATTTTGTTGTGGTGTGTAGGGAGCGGAGAACTCGTGCTTGATTCCTTCCTCCTCAAGGTACTCCTCCACTTGTAAGTTCTTGAACTCGGACCCGTTGTCGCTTCTTATCTTTTTCACCTTGAGCTCAAATTCGTTTTGAGCTCTCCTTAGAAAGCGCTTTAGGGTCCCTTGGGTTTCTGATTTATCCTACAAAAAGAATACCCAAGTGAAGCGAGAAAAATCATCAACAATAACAAGACCATACTTACTTCCCCTGATGCTGAGGTAGGCGACGGGTCTGAAGAGGTCCATATGAAGTAGCTCCAGAGGTCTTGATGTGGTCATCACATTCTTGTTGTGATGAGTGCTTCCCACCTGTTTACCTGCTTGACAAGCTACACAAGATCTATCTTTTTCGAAAAATACATTGGTTAGACCTAACACATGTTCTCCCTTTAGAAGTTTATGAAGGTTCTTCATCCCAACATGTGCTAGACGGCAATGCCACAGCCAGCCCATGCTGGTCTTAGCAATTAAGCATGCATCTAGATCGGCCTCCTCTTTCGAAAAATCAACTAAGTAGAGTTTGCCGTCTAATACACCCTTAAAAGCTAATGAACCATCACTCCTTCTAAAGACATACACATCTACATTGGTAAATAGACAATTATAACCCATATTACATAGTTGACTGACAGATAATAAGTTGTACCCGAGCGATTCAACTAAGAACACATTGGATATGGAATGCTCGGATGAAATAGCTATCTTTCCTAGTCCTTTAACCTTGCCTTGGTTCCCATCTCCAAAGATGATTGAATCTTAGGAATCTTTGTTCTTGAAGTAGGAGGTGAACATCTTCTTTTCCCCCGTCATGTGGTTTGTGCATCCGCTGGCGATAATCCAGCTTGAGCCCCCGGATGCATAAACCTGCAAGGCAAATTAGGCTTGGGTTTTAGGTACCCAACTCTTGTTGGGTCCTACAAGGTTAGTTATAATAGCCTTTGGGACCCAAATACAAGTCTTGTCTCCCTTGCATTTGGACCCCAACTTTCTAGCAACCACTTTTTCATTTTTACATTAAAGTACATACGTAGTGTTGCAAGCATGAAAGACAGTGGTAGGTTTATCACACATTTTCCTAGAAGTATGAGACACAAAATTTCTCCTAAGCCTATCATTAAAATTAGAACTTGAAGCAATCATAGCATGTGAATCAAAAGCATTATAACTCCTATTATAATGAGAATTTCTAGAAAATTTTCTATCATTATACATGAAAGCATGATTCTTTAGATTACTACTAGCCATAGGGGCCTTCCCTTTCTCCTTGTTGGGAATGGGAGCCCTTTGGCTTGTTAAGTTCTTGGCTTCCTTTCGAAAGCCAAGTCCATCCTTAATTGAGGGATGTCTACCAACGGTGTAGGCATCCCTAGCAAATTTTAACTTATCAAAATCTATCTTGCAAGTCTTAAGTTGAGCATTAAGACTTGCCACCTCATTATTTAATTTAGTAATTGATGTAATGTGTTCAACACAAGCATCAACATCAAAATCCTTACACATATTACAAATGGCAACATGTTCTACACAAGATCTAGTTTTATTAGCTACTTCTAGCTTAGCATTTAAATCATCATTAACACTCTTTAAGCTAGACACAGTTTCATGACAAGCAGATAATTCAGAAGATAGCATTTCATTCCTTTTAACCTCTAAAGCAAGATATTTTTGCACACTAACAAACTTGTCATGTTCTTCATACAAAATATCTTCTTGCTTCTCTAACAATCTATCTTTTTCATTCAAAGCATCAATTAACTCATTAATTTTATCTACTTTTGCTCTATCTAAACCCTTAAATAATTCAGTATAATCTACTTCATCATCACTAGAATTATCATTGCTTGAAGTAGTATACTTGGGGGTTTCTCGAGCGCTTACCTTTTTCTCCTTTGCCATGAGGCAAGTGTGGCGCTCGTTGGGGAAGAGTGACGATTTGTTGAAGGCTGAGGAAGCGAGTCCTTCGTCGTCGGAGTCAGAAGAAGAGCAATCCGAATCCCATTCTTTGCTAAGGTGCGCCTCGCCCTTCGCCTTCTTGTAGGCCTTCTTCTTCTCCCTCTTCGCGCTCTTTTCTTGTTCCTGGTCATTAGCATTATCGGGACAATTTGCTATAAAATGACAAGTCTTACCACATTTAAAATAGGAGCGCTTTCCCTTTGCTTTGCTCTTGTTGGGATGCTCCTTGCGTCCTTTTAGCGTGGTCTTGAAGCGCTTGATGATGAGGGCCATCTCATCTTCGTTTTGCCCGACAGTCTCAACTTGTGCCATATTGGGGGCTTGTTCTCAAATGCTTTGAATTAAGAACAAGGCAACATAGAAAATGTTAAGGGTTAAAGTCCTTCGTCCTCCAAGGCATTATATCCTTTCGGGATATAAGGAATTTCGGACGAAGGTTACGAAGGACGTACCTTCGTAAACTTAATAGCAAGGAACGAAGTATTCATGCAGATCATAAGGTATGAAATAAACATTTAAATATTATCATAGAATCATCTCCATTTTTATTATCATGAACGAATACAAATAACTTCGAATTAAAAATGTACCTTTGGTCCTGAGGAAAGCAAAAGTACAGGTGTGATGCGAAAGCAAATGGCAAGTTCGCGTGAACAGTACAGGGGTACTGTTCATCTATTTATAGATACAGGTCACAGCCTATGACAAATTACAATTATGCCCCTTACAAAAGTTTACAACATTGACTCAGACCTCTATGGATAAAAAGGTCATTCTATCTCTATGTCGGTTTGTAACGCCGAAGCTCCATGAAAAGGAACCTTCGGCCATCTCCTGGGGACAACTTCAGCCGAAGCTGCTTCTTCGTGCAAGACCTTCGGCGCAGGAGCTGCTTCGGCTTCGAAGCTGGTGCTCCCGATAACAGGCGGTTCTTGCTCAGAGCCGGCTAACAAGAAGCAGAAGAAGGAGGCTCAGAGAAGGGTGCAGCATGTTGGAGTGCAAGGACCCTTCATCAAGTCAAAATGGTCCCACATTCCAATCACTTTCTCTCAGGAAGACCTTCAGCTTAAGGATTATCCTCACAATGATGCCATGGTTATCTCTTGCGTGATAAAAGGATTTCTGGTTCACAATGTCTTGGTTGATACAGGCAGTGCAGCTGATATTATATTTGCTAAAGCCTTCAGACAAATGCAAGAGCCCGAAGACAAGATTCATGATGCTTCGCACCCTCTTTGTGGCTTCGGAGGGCGGCAGATTACGAAGCATGACCCCAACATGCCACCTTTCTAGGTAGCGCCTCCCTGCTGCTGCTTGTTGCCTTGAGTGCAACGGGCTGGGGCTCATAGATGGGCATTGGGCCATTCAATGCATCATCAACATATCTTGCTTCCTTGACCATCATACGCCCGCTTACAAACTTTCTGAGTATCTCCTCGGGCGTCATCTTTGTCTACCTAGGATTTTCACGGATGAGGTTCACAAGATGAGGGTCAATAATAGTGAAAGACCTGAGCATAAGTCAGACAACGTCGTGGTCCGTCCATCTCGTGCTTCCATAGCTCCTAATCTTGTTGACCAGGGTCTTGAGCCTGTTGTATGTTTGAGTTGGCTCCTCTCCCTGATCATGGCAAACCTTCCTACCTCTCCTTCCACCAACTCCATTTTGGTGATCATGGTGGCGTCGTTCCCCTCATGCGATATCTTGAGGGTGTCCCATATTTGCTTGGCGTTGTCCAAGCCGCTCACCTTATTGTATTCATCCCTGCACAATGATGCTAACAAAACAGTGGTAGCTTGTGCATTCTTATGAATTTGTTCGTTAATGAATACAGGGTTATCCGTACTATCAAATTGCATTCCATTTTCAACTATCTCCCAAATACTAGGATGGAGAGAAAATAAGTGACTACGCATTTTGTGACTCCAAAAAGCGTAGTCCTCTCCATCAAAGTGTGGAGGTTTACCAAGAGGAATTGAAAGCAAATGAGCATTGTAATTGAAAGGAATATGAGAATAATCAAATGAAAATTTTGAATTAACCAGTTTCTTTTTCTCGTCGCCGTCGTCTCTTGGGGAAGAAGAATACTCGTCGCTGTCGTAGTATACGATCTTCTTGATGCGCCTCTTCTTCTTCCCGTCCTTCTTCTTATGACTCGAGCCAGAGTCAGTGGGCTTGTCGTCCCTTGGCTCGTTGAAGATGGACTCCTTCTCCTTATCGTTGACCACTATCCCCTTTCCCTTAGGATCCATCTCTTCGGGCGATTAGTCCCTTTCATGAAGAGAACGGCTCCGATACCAATTGAGAGCACCTAGAGGGGGGTGAATAGGTGATCCAGTAAAATTCAACAACTAATAGCCACAAAACTTGGTTAAGTGTTAGTATGGCTAAGTAGCGAGCTCTTGCGAAAACACAAGTAATCACAGAAAAGCAATCACAAGAGACATAGTGTGTTATCCCGTGGTTCGATCAAGTATAACACTTGCCTACCTCCACGTTGTGGTGTCCCAATGGACGAGGGTTGCACTCAACCCCTTTCAAGTGATCCAATGATCAACTTGAATACCACGACTTTTCTTTGCTTATCTCTTTTTCCTGTTATGGAGTAGCCCCATGTAGCAACTGTTGCCCCCGCGGCACCGGGATCCCCCCTTCAATACCCCAGCGTCCTCTACATCAACGCTGTGGTGGAGGTCGATCCTGCCTTTGAAGATGAACCAACCATACATGGGGAGGAGGCCCCACAACCTGAGGTGCATCACTAGCAAAACCGTCGACGCAACATCCGACGTCACCACATTGCTGGGGAGCATGACCCGACTCAAAGGCACTGCACCCTTCTTGATGAAGATGTAGCACGCACATGGAAGTATTGTTAGAAATATGCCCTAGAGATAATCATAGAAATGAGCATATTTCTTTGTATCCATGATATATATATTACCTAATTGAATATCCATGAAAGGCACCTTGTATTGATTAGCAATTATGTGAATTGTTTGTGAGATTCTTTACTTGTATGGTTATTCTAAATGATGTCCCTGGTCAGAGTCGATGACTAGCACATATATTAGTTGATGACTACATTTCACAAGTCATGGACATGGAGATGTCAGACTAATAATGTGGGCGCATGTAGGACATAAGGCTGGACCGACCCAATGTGAGATATTGTAATATAGTTCTCTTTTTGCAACATGTATACTGTGTCCTTAGACCTGAGATTGTCGCATGTTCTCAAGATGTGGATTGACCTACTTAGGGACTATCAAACGCTACTCCATAACAGGGTAGTTATAAAGGTAGTTTTGGGTTTGTCAAGAAGCATGCTGTGAGGCATGGTCAGTCAAGATGGAATTTGTCCCTCTCTTCTTGAGAGAGATATCTCTGGGCCCCTCGAGTGATTGGATCAAGAAATGCATGGTCGTGCTAGGGTTAAGAGTTAACCATTGAAAGGATTCCAATTCACAGTATCGAGAAAGAGAGATCAGCTTAGAGCCAGACCAAATATGAGAGCACCTAGAGGGGGGGTGAATAGGTGATCCTGTAAAATTCAACAACTAATAGCCACAAAACTTGGTTAAGTGTTAGTATGGCTAAGTAGCGAGCTCTTGCGAAAACACAAGTAATCACAGAAAAGCAATCACAAGAGACACAGTGTGTTATCCCGTGGTTCGGTCAAGTATAACACTTGCCTACCTCCACGTTGTGGCGTCCCAATGGACGAGGGTTGCACTCAACCCCTTTCAAGTGATCCAATGATCAACTTGAATACCACAGCTTTTCTTTGCTTATCTCTTTTTCCCGTTTGCGAGGAATCTCCACAAGTTAGAGTCTCTCGCCCTTACAACAAAGATCACGGTGAAAGCACAAGAGTAAGGGTGGGAAGCAACACACACAAATCCACAGCAACACACACGCACACAAGCCAAGACTTGAGCTCAAAATGAAGCACAACGAGTTCACAACTAGAACGGAGCTCAAATCACTAACACAGTCGATCAAGTGCACGGAGACGGAGTGTGGAAGGCTTAGAATGCTTAGAGTATGCTTGGGTAACTCCTCCATGCGCCTAGGGGTCCCTTTTATAGCCCCAAGGCAGCTAGGAGCTGTTGGAGACAATCTTGGAAGGCTAATCTTGCCTTCTGTCGGGTGGCGCACCGGACAGTCCGGTGCGCCACTGGACAGTCTCTATAGACGGTTCGGTGCCGATTTCTTTCCAATTCTAGCGCAGTCGACCATTGTAGATTCGTGCCAATTGGCGCACCAGACACTGTTCGGTGCACACCGGACAGTCCGGTGCCCCCTGCCGACCGTTGGAGCAAGCCACGCGTCACCCGCGGATTGCGCGACCGATCGTTGCCCAGTCGACCGTTGGCTCACCGGACAGTCCGGTGCACCACCGGATAGTCCGGTGAATTTTAGCCATATGCTGTTGAACTTTTCCCGAGAACGACGACTTCGCCGCGGACGACTCACCGGACAGTCCGGTGAATTATAGTCGTGCGCCGTTGTCGAGTCCCGAGAGTGGCTTGTTCACCGAGACTGGTCTGGCGCACCGGACACTGTTCGATGCATCACCGGACAATCCGGTGCACCCAGACCGAGTAGCACTTGGCTGTACACACCCAACTCTTTTCCAATCCATTTTCTCCTGTTTCTAGCACTTATACACAATACATTAGTACCCAAATCAATGAACTAAGTCTAGAAACGTATCTTGTTACATGATTTGCACTTCTACAATCTTTGGCACAATTTAACACTTAGAGAATATGTGTTGGGCACTTAATCACCAAAACACTTTAGAAATGGCCCAAGGGCACATTTCCCTTTCAAAATATCGTGAGACAAAGGGAACAACATATATGTAATGTTGCAATGGTTCGTATGATATGATCTTTACGTGCGCATAGGAGTTGACATGTTTTGCTAGAGGCCGCTATTAATTATTGGGCCAAGTAAGAGTACTCGAGCCATGTCTATTTGTACGTGAACCTATAGGGTCACACACTTAAGGGGAAGGAAGCCTAACTCGGATTAGATCCAAAATTAGACTAGGCTTTAGGGTTACTGATGGGCCTTGGAGTCAGAAGCCCACCATAACGCCTATATAATGAGGGTATAGGGCGCGGTTAGGCTAACCCTAATTCGCCACCAGCAAACGAGCAGCTGCTCGCCTCTCGCCCTCGCGAAGCCGCCATCGTGAACCTAGTAGTTTGGTACGCGACGCTTCCTCCCTGTACGTGTAGATACCTCGAAGGTGCTGCATCTAGAGCACTAGGACGAACCACACGAGGACGTGAAGGACGCCGGTGACTGCACGGCACTGCTCGACGCGTTCGTCTACATCGAGACATCTTCTGCTGCCCCGCGTGTCTAGTGGTAATTCCATGACCTATAACCACAGTAGTTCTTGGTTTTATGGGGTCAAAAAAATTATTTTTCGCTAGCGTAGCGTCCCCATAATCCTACAAGTATTAGAGTCTGTAAATCATAAAGCATGTTTTTATTAACTTGTTCAGTTGGATGAAGAAAATCTCAATGTAGAAGTTTAGGCGAAGTGTTTCCCAGAACCTACCACAAGCATTGTGAAGACAGATTCAAGCAATGCCATAAACAGTGCTGAAAATTAGAGGGCATAAGAAGTAGCATTATCATGCATGATGTTTTTTGGTGGTAATTCCCATATGCTAAGGTTTACTGCCTCAGACCTCCTGATTTTTGTAGATAAGTTATTTATATTATGTATCTAATATTCTAAGGTTGTATTCAATGGATAGTGTAGAATAGGGGACACGGACTGTAGATGACACTGTTTAACATTGGTCAAGCTTTGAATAAGGGATGAGATGGAAGATTTCTTGGAGATGGTGTAAGCATATAATGTGGTATATCTAAGTGCAATGGCGAAAACTATGCACATAGAAATGCCAAAACATTAAATAATTACTGTTATATATTGATTATTTTTGCGTAAAACAAAGAATGATTAAAAATTCGGGTCGGGTGCGGGTCACCCGCGGATTGTAATAGAAACCTGCACCCACACCCACAAAACTTCGGGTTGGATGTGGGTGCATTCTTGAGTAAAAATATTCACCCGTACTCGCTCCTATTGGATCAGGTACCCATCGGTTTTGGGTTTGCATGATTCACATCCCTATCTCCTCCTCCTCTCTCTCTCCACCCCTTGGAGACGCGGCACACCCCACTCCTGCTCAAGCTGTGCTAGGACGTATGCCTCTCGGTCCTTCCCTGACCCCTCTACCAGGTTGATGAAGGTCTTCTCGGTCGCCTTGGCGTGAAGTAGGGCCTCAACCATCCTCCCCTTTTCCTTTTCGACTCCTCACTGAGGTGCTACTGCATCTCTGTTCGTCGATTAAGGTATATGGATTTCTCTACAGACATCTTCACGGTTGATCGAGCCAGGGGCCAGATAGCAATGGCACTTCATGTCAAAGACAAATGGAGCTCACCGAGAAGGGATAGCTCACCTCAGAGAACTTGGACGGGATGATGTGGATATCGATGAGCGTCTTTTGAAAGTGGCTCGCCACTCTAAGTCCTTCTCGTTATCATGCTTCGTAGTTGACAATGGATTGACCTCGCCACAGATGCTCCTCTCTATCTATTCCTTGAGTTGTTCCCTCGGGATCGCAACGATTGTGTAGCAGCGGGTTGTGTGGGTGGACGAAAGAGGACGACCATTTGGTTCACGGAAGGAAAGATACAATGTGAAAAATATTGAGTAGAGATAGCTCCTTCCATTTTACATGTTGTGATGAGTCTTCTCAGAGGATGAATAATGTTGTTGGGCACGTAAAATGCGAATGGGGTCCGGCCAGCGGGACCGTCGTGGCTATCTACTATAGCGGCGAACATATAGAAACGTGGTTGTCTAACCTGTTTTTGCAGGACATCTTGTGATCAGTATGGCTATTATGTGTATATGATGCATATTAATGAATTATTCATGACCTACGTGTCGTGACCAGGGCAATACGGCTGGAGCCATATGTATTATCCAAATTTAATGTAATGACTATGCATGTCAACATGTGATGATCCAAAGCATATATATAATTTGTTTACCAGCATACGTTAGATAGGTCTTGAAGGACTCATCACCTAAAGGATGGCATACCTATATCATGGAGATGGAGATCATTGTGATGGACATATTATTGGAGATGGGGATCACCATGTGATAGCAAGCCATACCAAATCACAACTGTTGTGTGAATGCCATTCTTAATGTTCTACTTATTCATGCTGCATATATGTCCTTGCGTACGATGAAATAAGTAGGACGATCCCTCATAAATGTTTAAGCTTAAATGCCTCTCCAAACCTTGCACTATCATAAGGCTTGTACAATTAGTGGTGGGTATATGAAATTAGGGTGCCACCAGTTTTCCTTGACTAGATAGGTTTGTATCAGATACGAACTGCAGAAAGGGTTGGTTAACTTAAACAAAGTCAGCTTAATGGTTAAGGACTTTGGGGCATAAGGTTTGGAGCCGAGACATAGAGATGTCACCCAACAACAGAAGTCATATATATGATATGATTAGCAAGGAGTTGCTGTGGCAGAACCTCCCAAGTTATCGGGCTCACATGCACCTGTCCTTGTCTCAAAGACCTCAGAATGCTATGCAGGTGCACCAGATAACCCAACAGGATCTGTCCGAGTGCCCCAAGGACCCCGGGTAAACCACTAACAACCAGGACTGCAGGATTAAGTAAACACAAATCACACACCAACAATTTTGCAGCGGAAATCTTATTACCAAATTTTACAAGTTACAACAAGTTTACATTGTATTTATCGGAGTGGTTACAAAAGAATTTCACTTTTAAATATTGCAAAACTTTTGTAAGTTTGAAATATATGCTAGCTCAAGTGACCATCCTCAATAAGAAGTATAGAAGAGTTACTTAGACTTATAAGAAGGCCGAGCCCACCGGCACTTAACACCATCAACAGCAGCACAAAACTATAACCTGAAAAACAACAGGGAATAAAACCCTGAGTATGGAATTACTCAGCAAGACTTACCCGACTAAAGAAAAGACTCTCAAGGATATGCTGGCTTGAGGGAGTCAAGGTAAGGCTAAGCAATAATCAAAGACTCATTTTGCAGAAGAGCTTACTAGTAGTGAATCCTTATGCCAAAATTTTACTTCACAAGTTAAGTACTTTTCCTGAATCTAGATTTGCATAATCTAGAGCATTCACTTGTCCTGGTCTAGCTTTATTTTAGCCAATTCATATTTCACTTGTCAACTACGATGAGTGGTCGGAGGGTAGAGTCTCCATGACTGAGGAGCACGACGATTCGAACCGATTATACCTAGCTGGGGATCCCTAACCACATGACATATGTAGCACTTAACCCTTGCATATGTCAACCGTTCCCACAGATCCTCCACAACATGAACCGGTTCGCGCTACCCGGGAGCACAATAATCCTCCATCCAGCCTCTAGCCAGGAGGGTACACGCTACTCCCACCATCTCCCACGCCCAGTGCGCGGTTGTCTTTTCATGTATGGAATAGCCGGGTTCAAGCTTACCCTGTCCCATATCCAGGGCATGTGGCTAGTTGCAAGGTCTCCACCATAACAGGCCTACATCGAACGGTCCTTAATCGACACAAACGGGCGACTTTGTCATCTCAGCGTCTGGTCTAGATTTATTCAAACCATTTTCCCATTTTTGGTACCCGGCAGGGGTACTCTTTTCCGAATGATGAACCCACTCCGGCCGAAGTCGAAGCATCACCATAAGTTTGCTTTGATTTTTGAAACGAAAGGCCCATAACCAATGTTCCACAATCATTCTTTTTGAAAACAAATGATTTTCCAGTTTCTAAGCAGGGCTAAGCATTATCAGTTCTTTTTATAAAACTGGGATTAAGGAGTTTCCAAGGAATGGTAATGCATCAATTGATTATCACACAACTCCTATCACCTAATGCATCAGATAAGGTGAAAAAGCATTTAAAACACAAGGAAGGGGCAAATGCACCGGGGCTTGCCTGGAATAAACACTACGTTAGTGTTTGTTAGGTGGCGTCCACGTGACGTGTATCCCTCGACCGAGCACTTGCTTGATTTAACCATCTTCAGGTTGGTCCATCAGCTTCATCTTGCGGATTAGCCCGCGCTTGGAGTCGACTTGGATCGTCTTCCGCATCACGCGATTATTTATCGTACCTCATGAGATGCACGATGCACATGTATGAGAACGAGTATAACGAGTATAATATAGATAATCTACACTAAAAGGGATGAAACACTTTAAAACCAAGCATTAAGCACCATGGATATCATAGCAGGGTATCGACTACATTCATTAACCAAATTGACATATTATACTAGAAAATTTATTTTTATTCCTAGCTTTTTATTAACTCTTTAAACTATGTATCTTAATTACTTGATTTACCAATTTATCTAAATCGATCATAACAATATACGCATGCTAAATTAATAACAATTATCGTGACCAACAATTCTATCGAATCTATTTATATACCTAGTTGACTGGAATACGAATCAACTTACCCTGACTAATTTGACGTGATAGCCGCAAGCACGACGACGGTTCCGGTTGACGCCACCCAGGGGCCTTCTTTTCTTCGGTAATCAATTGTTGAAGATCTTTTCCTCGTCTGAATAATTTTGACGAATCGAACTTGAGTCGCGCAGGATGTCCGAGCTTTTTGACGCACTCTTGGTGAACACCACGCTGCTAGCCTCTGTCTTCACCCGACTCTTGAGATTTCTTGCTGACTTGTGGAACGACGACGACACAGGAGGGTGACGTATATAGAGCTACACACGTGACACGACGACGAACGATGCTAACCGGCGGAATCGACGACGCGATGAGAATTAAGGCCAAGCGAGCCGAGGGGACGCGTTGGCGAGCAGGAAACTGTGCGAGCACAATACGGAACGATGCCCCGCCTGGCCGAGCTGAAGGAAGCGCGGACCTGGGACAGAGTGGACACCAGGGCGAGTTCATGGCAACAGACACGCTTGACAACTATCGACGCAGCCAGATAATTAAAAATACTACGACAGCCATGAATCGGCTCGGAGACAACGACCGGCATGCAAGAGAGGAGCTCGACGCGGAAACTCGACACGCCGTTGCGAGCAGAGAACTTCGCGTGCACAATAACGCGACGGAGGAGAACTAAACATGGAGCTTCGCGGTAGCACATGTAGGAACAACAGAATGCTACGCGCGCGACGCAAAGGCGAGCAGGGCGCGAACTGGGTAGAGTCGAGCCAGGGAGCTTCGACGAACGCGAAGGGGCTCAAGCGGGATCGACGGCGCGATGGGGAGTAGCGACGGCTTGCCGTGTACGATGCTGCAGAGAAACAAAGACCGAGCTAAGCTCGACATCAGATAAAACACTGCGCAGTACCCGGCACGACGTTCAGCTGCGCAAGCACAAGGAGCGCGACGCAGCGGCCATGGGAGGTGCTGTGGAGGAACTCGGCTGAGAATGTCGCTACGTACAGGAGAATGGCGGCGTGCAGGGAGCAATAGCTAGAGAGGGCGCCGCGAGGAGTAGGGACCTCGGTAGAGCGCGACGAGTTGGGGGAGGAGAGAGAGGGAACCGCGCGAGAGAGAGCTGGGGACCGAACTGGGGCTGGGCGATACACGCGGCTGGGAGAAGGGGCTTGGGCGAGCTGGAACGCGCGTGGGAACAACTTTGACTGGGCGCCATGGGCGAGTAGCAGCAGGGCAAGCAGAGGTCGGGGGCAAGCTCGGCACGGCGCGTGCGTAGGAGCTCCACGGCGCGGTGCAGGGAGGATTCCAGAGCGCTGGGGCTGGGCGAAATCCGAGCAGGGCGATGGATGCGGCAGCCATGGTGAGCTGGAAGACAAGCTTGGTCAGGTCGTCGGGCACAGAGGTGCTCGGCGGGTCCGACGAGCACAGCCGGTTGCTGGCTGCCTTTGGATGCTGATGGATGGAAGAAATGGTGGTCGCTGGGCAAGGCCAGAGGAGAGACGTGCGTGAGATTTTCCCAGCGAGATAGCGTCAAATGGATAAGAGAGAAGGAGACGTGAGGGAGAGGAGAACTACATGGAGAAAATATCCAGGCTAGTGACTTCAGATATGGAAGGGGAAAGCGGTGGATAAAATCAGAGAGAAGAGCGGTTGCAGATATTTTCTTCCTTCGTTTTTTTTCTCAAAAATTTGAATAAAAATACAATTATCAGCCGGAGATTTGGACTAGAATTTGGAAAGGTGTAAGAGGACTAAATTAAAATTGATTTTAGTTACAATGTTTTAATCAGTGTTAAATTTAATTGAAATCAGACGATTTTCTCCCGATATCCGAATATTCGATCAGAGAATAATTCGACAATGAGTTGGCACATCGTTTTTCTCGGTCAACACTTAAACAAACAGATTCAATATTTACGACAACACTGGTTTAGTTGAAATCAGACAAAAATTTATCCATCACCAAAACACAGTTGATTTGATTATCCTACAGTGTGGGCTGAAGAACAAATTGGATCATAACCCCGCGCACGATCTTTCTCAGACAATACGCGATTCCATTATTTTTCCCCGGACATTTTAGTCATCGAGTTCTACTTAAATTTATTTGGGGATAAAATCATAAAAAATAGGTCAAGCTTCCGAATTCGTATTCGTGCGAGCGATGAGTTTTAAATAATCACCGGACGCACCGATTTTCGGAACAAATATGTTCCAAACAGCACGAAAATTTAGGAAGAGCCCAGATAAATAAAATCGATGTTGAACTCGCGACAAATGAAACAGATGCGATATTAAAATCGCGATAGACGAAGACGTTTAAAATTTAACATCCATTTTATCCACTGGTTACATGCTTAAATCCGTACTCGTGTCGAGCGGAATATAAACACCTGGGGTGTTACAGCCCTCCCCCCTTAAAAGAATCTCGTCCTGAGATTCGGAGCGAAAGACTTTTAAGAGTAGAGAAGCATGTAACCCATGTCCAGATCAGCGATAACCCTAAGACAGTCCACAGTGAAGGCGAGTGCCTCAGAATGCGGTATCTCTAGCGGACATAACATGTATCGCCTTAGGCTGATTTAGAAATGCCCAGCAATAGAGATGATGTCTACCAGAGGAACACATTAGGTTCCATATGTGCAGTTTGCTTTTTCTTATGACACTGTACTATCTGAGTCTGTTGAGTGAGCGGCAAATACGCGATTTTACCCAAACAGAATCAGATGCACCATCTTGGGTAAAACACATAGAAAGAGGTTCACCAACAAGCGGTCACGATAAGTTCATAGCACACGAGACGGGTGTGAATGTCGAATAACATCACAATTAATCGTGTTAGCCAGAGAATCCATGTCCATGAAAGAGGATATAGATTCGAGAAAATCACCAGCGGAGGGATCTATAGATGCGGACTTTGCAACTAGTCCGTTTTATCCAGCACTATTCATGGCTCAACTTGATCACATATGCTGGAAAAGCACACGTGAGGCGATCGAGGCATGACTAGAGCGATGATTAGGTGGTTATCAGTCGACTTAACCTCGATTCTTGTAAGTACTTTATTTACGGTGAGGTGAACCAAAGTGAGTTTAGACAACTCGATGAAACGATCTCTAAACTCAATCTTTGTTCACAAAGCAGTTACAAGTTAGTGAAACCAACTTGTTGAACTACTTTTGACATTGAGTAGGTCCTCTCAGTACCATTGGTAAGCCAAGGGTTGAGAGTTCGCTCATACTAACAGTTGATCATGCACTTGGGTAGAGATCCATTTGATCAGGTTGTTCATCCATTTCTTCCATGCGGGATGAACCGACTTGGTTAGGGAATATATCGATTAAATAAGGGAGCGAATGAACAAACTCCTGCATCTCAGCAGCAGGGGAAATCCAATCTCCGTTTTGAGAGCTGATTAGCTATTTTTCAACACTAAAAAGCTCCAGGGCTTCACCTTTACACAAAGGATGTAAAGGGAACTTGTATGAGTGCAGTCACTACCGAGATCAAAAGAAAAGAGACCACACATGAAAGTGGTATGCCCTTTTGATCCAACAGAGATGATAGCTGTGGCTTGATCACTTGACAAACAACATCGAAATTGTTCCAAGGGAAGGTCGACGGAAGATAACACATCAGTGTAATTCCATAATGGATCATGACTAGAGACTTCGGTACCGGCACGCGCCAAGCAGCAAAATCTTGGGTGCACATTCACAGGAGGCTCTCATTTTCACCGCGGTACCATAAGTCCTTAACCATGACACCATTACAAAACTGGCACCAATAATGAATCTCACATGGTAAGAACAAGTTGTGCAGAGATAACATATTAATATAATCTCATAATGGATTATGACTACTAACTGTGATACTAGCGTGTACCAAGCAGCACAACCATGTGTATGCATCCACAGGAGGCCCTCGGTTTTATCGCGGTGCCATCGGTTTTAGTCATAACACCATTACCAGATGTAACCAATAAGAAATCTCGCACCACAGATAGACTGGTCAAGGATGAGAATATACAAAATAGACTCCACTTGTAGGAATGGTTACAAGTAGAGAGCCAAATAGATCATGGCCCGATGAGACGAACAGGACATGGCCATATCCTAAGTTTGATGAAAGGAGTACGATGGGAGACTGTAACTTCAGCCCCAAGCATATCTCTATGCCCATCATAGAGATTACAAGGTCAAGGATTAGTATCTAATTAGACATGGAGGAAAAAACAATCACAAGATGAAATTGGTATGCCTTTGATAGATAGGAGGAAACCAAAGGCATCAAACTCAAGGAAATGGTCGGACATGTCTTTCCTAGGTTAGGTTGATAAAGCAACATGGCGATCCTTAAAAACAGGCAAACTGGATAAGGTACATCAACTTGCACCAACTGAATAAGGACATGGTTTAGGATGGAGACATGACTCGAGATTCTTGTTTCAAGTCTTGGTACACTTTATGTTCAACAAAGAAATTATCTAAGCATTTTTTTGTATGGGCTTGGTCATGGAGTAAAAATGGAAAATTCAACTTTGGGTCATGGTTCACTAAATAAGAACAGGGCCTAGTTTTGGGTTTAGGAAACAAACTACTAACCTTCTATCAGTACATCAAGCACCAGAGCAAACACATATATAACACCTAAATAGGTTACCTAAAGAACAGAGGACAGCTATTTCATCAAAGTTCACAATACAACATTACACCACATTATTTACGATCACAGGTTATTGGAATAGAGACGAGAGGAGCATTTTGGATGTATAGGTGACAAACATGATACAACAATCAGGATGCATGCTCGTCTTATGCGTCCTCATGAGTTTTGCCAACATACTGTGCCAATAACGTTCTATATCGGTGGCATACTTACGACTCTCACGGTATTTTGCTAGTCGTCAACTACACATACGTTTTCGAGGTTAGTGTACCTGCAGAAAAATTCCATTACATCCCATTTTTCCCATGATGCAGTTCACACATGACAGTTTATCATAGTTTATACTCCATATATTGCTATACGGAGGCAAGCTCATCATTAAGCGCCGAGCCACGCATAGGCGCCGTTGCCACACTTTAACCATAGGGCAACTCATTATGGTAACTTACCTTCTTACCTGAGCGTAGGTGCGTCGTTACAAGTACATTACACTTCTCAAATTACCATGTCTGTATACCCATACACATCCATGGGGTACTGAATCCCGAAAAAGTAAATACTCCACATCGTAGTCTTCATATATACATATGTAGAACATGTATATAGTCGGACGCCACATTTAAACACTCCCCTAGATCGACGTTTGTTCGGTCATGCTCTCACATCTCACCTTACCTTGAGCATCGATCCATTCAAGACTGAATGGCCTCAAAAATAACAATACACATGGATGCAATACCCCCGGTTGTGGGTTAGTGGTTTTGAACTAAGCCACCTGATAGTCCTTAACTTAGGGCTTAAGGGAGGATGTCGCTAGCATTATAATTTTTTTAAAACTGTTTTTCAAAGCCAAACAATGTGTTTAGTTGAAAATAGGTTTTCTAAAACCAAAACTTTTGATTTGAAAATATGTATGTGACCGTATATACTTAATCCCGCTCCGATACTAGCTGTGGCAGAACCTCCCAAGTTATCGGGCTCACATGCACCTGTTCTTGTCTCAAAGACCTCAGACTGCTATGCAGGTGCACCAGATAACCCAACAGGATCTGTCCGAGTGCCCTAAGGACCCCGGGTAAACCACTAACAACCAGGACCGCAGGATTAAGTAAACACAAATCACACACCAACAATTTTGCGGCGGAAATCTTATTACCAAATTTTACAAGTTACAACAAATTTACATTGTATTTATCGGAGTGGTTACAAAAGAATTTCACTTTTAAATATTGCAAAACTTTTGTATGTTTGAAATATATGCTAGCTCAAGTGACCATCCTCAATAAGAAGTATAGAAGAGTTACTTAGACTTATAAGAAGGCCGAGCCCACCGACACTTAACACCATCAACAGCAGCACAAAACTATAACCTGAAAAACAACAGGGAATAAAACCCTGAGTATGGAATTACTCAGCAAGACTTACCCGACTAAAGAAAAGACTCTCAAGGATATGCTGGCTTGAGGGAGTCAAGGTAAGGCTAAGCAATAATCAAAGACTCATTTTGCAGAAGATCTTACTAGTAGTGAATCCTTATGCCAAAATTTTATTTCACAAGTTAAGTACTTTTCCTGAATCTAGATTTGCCTAATCTAGAGCATTCACTTGTCCTGGTCTAGCTTTATTTTAGCCAATTCATATTTCACTTGTCAACTACGATGAGTGGTCGGAGGGTAGAGTCTCCATGACCGAGGAGCAACGACGATTCGAGCCGATTATACCTAGCTGGGGATCCCTAACCACATGACATATGTAGCACTTAACCCTTGCATATGTCAATCGTTCCCACAGATCCTCCACAACGTGAACCGGTCCGCGCTACCCGGGAGCACAGTACTCCTCCATCCAGCCTCTAGCCAGGAGGGTACACGCTACTCCCACCATCTCCCACGCCCAGTGCGCGACTGTCTTTTCACGTATGGAATAGCCGGGTTCAAGCTTAACCTGTCCCATATCCAGGGCATGTGGCTAGTTGCAAGGTCTCCACCACAACAGACCTACATCGAACGGTCCTTAATCGGCACAGACGGGCAACCTTGTCAGCTCAGCGTCTGGTCTAGATTTATTTAAACCATTTCCCCATTTTTGGTACCCGGTAGGGGTACTCTTTTCCGAATGATGAACCCACTCCGGCCAAAGTCGAATCATCACCATAAGTTTGCTTTGATTTTTGAAACGAAAGGCCCATAACCAATGTTCCACAATCATTCTTTTTGAAAACAAATGATTTTTTAGTTTCCAAGCAGGGCTAAGCATTATCAGTTCTTTTTATAAAACCGGGATTAAGGAGTTTCCAAGGAATGGTAATGCATCAATTGACTATCACACAACTCCTATCACCTAATGCATAAGATAAGCTAAAAAAGCATTTAAAACACAAGAAAGGGGCAAATGCACCGAGGCTTGCCTGGAATAAACACTACGTTAGTGTTTGTTAGGTGGCGTCCACGTGACGCGTATCCCTCGACCGAGCACTTGCTTGATTTAACCATCTTCAGGTTGGTCCATCAGCTTCATCTTGCGGATTAGACCGCGCTTGGAGTCGACTTGGATCGTCTTCCGCATCACGCGATTATTTATCGTACCTCATGAGATGCACGATCTACATGTATGAGAACGAGTATAACAAGTATAATATAGATAATCTACACTAAAAGGGATGAAACACTTTAAAACCAAGCATTAAGCACCATGGATATCATAGCAGGGCATCGACTACATCCATTAACCAAATTGACATATTATACTAGAAAATCTATTTTTATTCCTAGCTTTTTATTAACTCTTTAAACTATGTATCTTAATTACTTGATTTACCGATTTATCTAAATCGATCATCACAATATACGCATGCTAAATTAATAACAATTGTCGCGACCAACAATTATATCGAATCTATTTATATACCTAGTTGACTGGAATACGAATCAACTTACCCTAACTAATTTGACGTGATAGTCGCAAGCACGACGACGGTTCCGATTGACGCCACCCAGAGGCCTTCTTTTCTTTGGTAATCAATTGCTGAAGATCTTTTCCTCGTTTGAATAATTTTAACGAATCGAACTTGAGTCGCGCAGGATGTCCGAGCTTTTTGTCGCGCTCTTGGTGAACACCACGCTGCTAGCCTCCGTCTTCACCCGACTCTTGAGATTTCTTGCTGACTTGTGGAACGACGACGACACAAGAGGGTGACGTATATAGAGCTACACACGCGACACGACGACGAACGACGCTAACCGGCGGAATCGACGACGCGATGAGAATTAAGGCCAAGCGAGCCGAGGGGACGCGTTGGCGAGCAGGAAACTGCGCGAGCACAATACGGAACGATGCCTCGCCTGGCCGAGCTGAAGGAAGCGCGGACCAGGGACAGAGTGGACACCAGGGCGAGTTCATGGCAACAGACACGCTTGACAACTATCGACGCAGCCGGATAATTAAAAATACTACGACTGCCATGAATCGGCTCGGAGACAACGACTGGCACGCAAGAGAGGAGCTCGACGCGGAAACTCGACACGTCGTTGCGAGCAGAGAACTTCGCGTGCACAATAACACGACGGAGGAGAACTGAACAGGGAGCTTTGTGGCAGCACATGCAGGAACAACAGAATGCTACGCGTGCGACGCAAAGGCGAGCAGGACGTGAACTGGGCAGAGTCGAGCCAGGGAGCTTCGACGAACGCAAAGGGGCTCAAGCGGGATCGACGACACGATGAGGAGCAGCGACGGCTTGCCATGTACGATGCTGCAGAGAAACAAAGACCGAGCTAAGCTCGACATCGGACAAAACACTGCGCAGTACCTAGCACGGCGTTCAGCTGCGCAAGCACAAGGAGCGCGACGCAGCGACCATGGGAGGTGCTGTGGAGGAACTCGGCTGAGAACGCCGCTACGTACAGGAGAACGGCGGCGTGCAGGGAGCAATAGCTAGAGAGGGCGCCGCGAGGAGCAGGGACCTCGGTAGAGCACGGCAAGCTGGGGGAGGAGAGAGAGGGAACCGCGCGAGAGAGAGCTAGGGATCGAACTGGGGCTGGGCAATACACGCGGCTGGGAGAAGGGGCTTGGGTGAGCTGGAACGAGCATGGGAGCAACTTTGACTGGGCGCCATGGGCGAGTAGCATCAGGGCAAGCAGAGGTCGGGGGCGAGCTCGGCACGGCGCGTGCGTAGGAGCTCCACGACGCGGTGCTGGGAGGATTCCAGAGCGCTGGGGCTGGGCGAAATTCGAGCAGGGCCATGGATGCGGCAGCCATGGTGAGCTGGAAGACGAGCTTGGTCAGGTCGTCGGGCACAGAGGTGCTCGGCGGGTCCGACGAGAACAGTCGGCTGTCGGCTGCCTTTGGATGCTGATGGATGGAAGAAATGCTGGTCGCTGGGCAAGGCCAGAGGAGAGACGTGCGTGAGATTTTCCCAGCGAGCTAGCGTCAAATGGATAAGAGAGAAGGAGACGTGAGGGAGAGGAGAACTACATGGAGAAAATATCCAGGCTAGTGACTTCAGATATGGAAGGGGAAAGCGGTGGATAAAATCAGAGAGAAGAGTGGTTGCAGATATTTTCTTCCTTCGTTTTTTTACTAAAAAATTTGAATAAAAATACAATTATCAGCCAGAGATTGGGACTAGAATTTGGAAAGGTGTAAGAGGACTAAATTAAAAATGATTTTAGTTACAATGTTTTAATCGGTGTTAAATTTAATTGAAATCAGACGAATTTCTCCCGATATCCGAATATTCGATCAGAGAATAATTCGACAATGAGTTGGCGCATCGTTTTTCTCGGACAACACTTAAACAAACAGATTCAATATTTACGACAACACTGGTTTAGTTGAAAACATATAAAAATTTATCCATCATCAAAACACAGTTGATTTGATTATCCTACAGTGCGGGCTGAAGAACAAATTGGATCATAACCCCGCGCACGATCTTTCTCATACAATGCGTGATTCGATTATTTTTCCCCGGACATTTTAGTCATCGAGTTCTACTTAAATTTATTTGGGGATAAAATCGTAAAAAAATAGGTCAAGCTTCTGAATTCGTATTCGTGCGAGCGATGAGTTTTAAATAATCACCGGACGCACCGATTTTTGAAACAAATATGTTCCAAACAGCACAAAAATTTAGGAAGAGCCCGGATAAATAAAATCGTTGTCGAACTCGCGACAAATGAAACAGATGCGATATTAAAATCACGATAGACGAAGATGTTTAAAATTTAACATCCGTTTTATCCACTGGTTACATGCTTAAATCCGTACTCGTTGTCGAGCGGAATATAAACACCTGGGGTGTTACAGTTGCTTACCGATCTACCTTGTCTTCTAGCGGTGATGCTAAAGCTCACTAGTAGACTTGTTAGTTGTGGGTTCTGAATCACTAAGTATCAATCGAGGGATATTGATTTTAGTGGGAGTAGACTCTATTAAATGTTTAATATGATTTACTTTATCATGGATATTTTTGCCTTAGTTTTTTTTGCATTATTTTGTTGTAGATAAATGACACCTAGCACACCAACATTTACTTTACGATCAATTCTTGAAATGGATAAGTTAAATGGAACAAACTAATACGGATTGGATCCGTAACCTGAGAATTGTTCTCAGGGCTGCAAAAAGGAAGATGTTGGAACTTGCTCTCCTGGGCAAGGTGATCCAACGGGGGAGTGGAAAGGATGCAAGCAAGGTTTAACTCGAGATGGCGATTGCTCCGTTAATCCAGCCTCTCAAGGGCACTGTACGGGGGTATTTATAGGTGCCCGAGCACCCAACGTCCCGATGTAAGGACGCTTATGCCCTCAGACACCTAAATTATTCCCAGAATATTCCCATAAGGGAGGGTTACAAACTGTCATTACAGAAAAGCTATTACAAATCAGGCCCGTAACACGCCTGTCCGTGCGGGGCCTGTCACGATGGGTCGAATCCCACGTGGGCCTCCAGGTAGGACCGAGGACGTGGGATGGAGAGACTTCGTCGTAGGCCTTCGTCTTGCAGCGAAGAGGACGAAGGGTGGGCCACGCCGGTCATCTTGCCTCCGTTGGTGCAGCGAGTTGACGAAGGCCTGGAGCGAAGGGTAGCGTCTTCGCCTTCGCCCCAACATTTGCCCTACGAGGGACCAGTTCGACTAAGTCATCTGGTGCCGAAGACGTCGCTAGATGGTGGAGACGCTGCCCTCGCTCAAAGTGGTTCCGCGGGGGGTTTTGATGTGACCATTAACGGACGCGGTACTGTTGGACTGCGGGCTTCCCGAAGTGTCGCGCCCTGTGTATAAAAGGGGGGCGGTGCGGCTCAGGCTCTATTACCTTTTTGTGCGCTGCAAAAGCCTAGCATTTTGAAACCGGTCGCCCGCTCGCCTGCCATCCTTGCTCCTGTTCATCGAAGAACTGGCCCGCGTCAAGCAGACCGCGCGCCGCCGCCGACAGTACGCAGCCATGCCGTCTTCTTCTTCATCCGCTGCGAATATGCCGTTGGGCGAATCGTCGTCCGAGGGTACCTTCAGTGATTTGGCGGCAGTGGAGCTACACCCGGGCCACACGGTGGAATTCGGTGTTTCGAGGATCTCCTCGGTTCGTGTGCAAGACATGCAGCAGTTGGGGTATTTTGGGAATGAAGTTGGCCGAGTTCCGGGGGCGGAAGAGATTCCTGAGCCGGAGGGTGAGATGGTTGTGTTCGAGGCATTTTTCACTGCCAGCCTTCCATTGCCTGTGCATCGTTTTCTGGTGGAAGTGTTGCGGAGGTATGACGTGCAGATCCATCAATTGACACCTAATGTCGTGGTGGCCCTGGCGAAGTATGTCTGGGCAGTGACTTCGTATGGCAGTCAGCCCTCCATGGAGGTCTTCGCCAAGAATTATTGTTTGCACTGGTAGAAGAGAAAAATTGGAAGCAAGATTGCACAGTTTGGGTCATGCACCTTTACACCGAGGACTGGGAAGACTTCGGCGGAAGTTGTTGAGCTAGTTCCCTGCACGCACAACAAGTGGGGCAACTGGTATAATTATTGGTTTTATGTGGCGGTAGGCGAGGTCGAAGACCTCCCAGGACTCCCGGCGGCCGTGTTGTGCTCGCACTGCTATGTGGCGTTCCCGCCATTTGAGGTGGCGGAGGATGATTGTGACGAAGAGGCCCTTCATTGTGCTGTCCGCATGAGTAGCGGGCGCGATTTAGTTGAGGAATTTATCGGTTATAGAGTGTGGCCCTTGGCGCATGGCTGGCGTTGGGTGAAGTATGCCCTCGCCAGATGCCCTCCCTGGGCGAGCAGCTAGTGCGAAGTCCGGCCTTCGTGTTGGATCTGCGTGGCTGGGATCCAGCCACATTCGTGCGTGAAGTGGAAGACGGGGCAGTGCGGATTGTGGGGCGTTATGTGCCGAGGACTGAGGCTGTGCAGAGTTGGGATATCCGTGGATCCAACGTCCACCTGAATAGGGTCTTCGAGTTGAATCGTTTGCCGTACGACGGCTATCCTGGAGACCACGCTGCCGTGGCCGTCGACCGCCGCGGGAAGAAACCAATGGTCGTGACTGAGGAAGGCCCTTCGTAGGAGGCTGCCCCAGGAACTAAGAAGAGGAAAATAGGTACTGCAGTGGGGGGACTTGGGGTCTCTGATAGTTTTGCTGTGGAGTTGATGGGGACGTACACGGCCCTTGGGGGAAGGATGTCTTCGCCCGAGCTCCGGGAGTCTTCGACGCGAATGCTGAGGGTTACCGGGGGTCGATGGCCAAAGAATGTTCCGATCCCCCGTGCGGCTGGCGAAGACATGTTTACATCTCGTATGGCTCGTGACTTGAAGATTTTTCCTTACGGACGGAATATTGCTGCTGTTGTATCGGCAGTGATGGAGAAGGATCGTCAAGACGCTGCGCAGAAGCGTCGGGCGGTCGTTAGGATCGGGGATCCTTTCCACGAGGCGAAAAAGGTGCAGGGGGCATGAAGTCTGCCGCCGCCGGCAGCAGCAAGCCAGCGCCGGCTGCGAAGCCGGCTGCCCCTAGGCCTAGGAAGTCTTCGGCAGGTGCGAAGGCTGCTGCTTCTAGCGCGGGCAAGCCACCCTTGGGCGAGCCGGCGAAGGGGCGAAAGTTGCCCTCGCCGCCGCGTACTGACGAGGCGGTGGCATGGGTTGCCGACTTCGACATAGATATCTGCGTGGGGGATTATCTTGTTGGCACGTTTTTTATTTGTTTTTTAACTAGGTCGTAACCAAGATCATGGTGCAGGGTCGGATGTGGGGCAACTAGCTGTTGTCCCAACTCCGGTGGTGGCTACTTCGCCGACGATGGTGGTTGGTGCGAAGGGTGCTTCGCAGGACCCATGGTCCGCCTTCTACGCGAGCGGCGCGATTCCGTCGGCCGCCGCCGCTAAGGACGTGGCGGGCTCCATGTCCCGGCAACTGAGGCAAGCGTCGCAGCAGTTGTCGCAGCAGCTGAAGCATGTAAGTCGTGTTGGACTTCGATAGTTCGTTGTTTTTATGAGGTTGCGAGTCTCATGGTATTTGGTGGCAGGCGACCGACTTCGTCGACCATTTCACGTCGGGTGCTCTGACTGTGGAGTTTGCTGCCGAAGTCGAGCGTCTCCGTGCGCAGCATGCGGATGCTGTTCGGGAGAAGTCGGCTGCGGAAAGTAAAAACCACAGGCTGACGGAGAGGTTGGCCGCTATGGAGGCCGAGAAGGGGGATCTCCGGCGCCAGTTGGCGGAGGAGAGGAGGGACGCGAATAAGGCTATCACCGACGCGCAGGCTGCTCAAGCCGACGCTAAACTTGCGCGGGCAGAGGCCAGTCTCGCCTGCTAGCGCGCCGAGGAGCTAGAAGCGTAGCTCAGCGGCCTTCGCAGCCGCGTGGATAAAGCCGAGACCTCGACGCGCGCGGAGGTTGAGAGGACGCACGCACAGCTCGTGGATGTGTACCGGGAGCTGGGTGCGCGGACCGCCCCCTTCGAAGCGCCCAGCCAAGAGGTGGGCCTTCGCTTCCTTGAGTGGCTGCAGGAGGAGCTGGGGGTCCTACCAACAATCGTGATGGGCCTGATGTCCTTTGCCTCCCTCGTCACCTGCGAGGGGGTCGTGAATGCTTTGTCCCGCGAGGGGTGCGGTCATTTTGAGGTCTTCGACCAGTCGGACGAAGGCTTCGAACGCGAAATCTTCCAGGTCGAGGACCCGGTGCTTAAGCAGTCGGCGGGGGCGCTCTTCGACAGGATGTGGGGTCCTCACGGCCGAGAGACGGTCCGGGAGAGGTCCGACCAGGCAATGGATCAGGTAAGGGCTCATTTTGTGTGGTTATATGTATGGGTATGTGTGGTTTTGCTGAATGAGTGTGCTATTGCTGTAGATGGCACATGACGAGGAGGTTGCACCTTGGTGACCTAGACAGCACGCTGCCCGAGGCCTTGCTGCCGGAGGCCTCGAGGGTGGATCTGGCGCCGCCGTCTGATGTGGGCAAGGGCCCCTCGTCGACCCCTGCGCCGACTGGAGATGGCGAAGACCCCGCGCCAGCCCCCACGCCGACGGGCAAGGACGCCTCGGAGGCGGTGGTCGAACCGGCTTCGGAAGACCCCGCGGCCGTGGCCGGGCCTTCGCAGGTGGCTGACTAGGTGTTGGGGAGTTTAAGTGTAAATTTTGTCTGTGTGATACTGAACCTCGGTTGCTGCGCTGGTTCTGACATTTGGGCCTGCGCACGCAACCGCTACTGACAATACTATTTTTGTGGCGGCCCCATCCGTGGTGCCTGCCGGTGATGATTCGTGTGGCTCTGTGTCTACGTGTTTTGAGTCTGATGATTCTGGGAGTTTGATTTCATGGACGGAGGAGTCTTCGGATGAAGGCTTGGATTATTTTGCAGCATTAGATGTGGCTGCAGCGGAGCCTTCGCCACGCGTGGAAGGTTCCGGTGGTCTCCCGGGTGCGAGTACCGGGTATAGGCGGCGAAGGGCGGTGGCGAAACAGAGAGTGAGTGAATTGTCACGAAGTGGTAGGCATCATCGTATTGGGATGGAGCGTGGCTATCTTCACGTGGACCAGACTGGTAAGCGAGAACTGTTGTCCTCGCCGATTGGGGCGAGCATAGGTGAAGGGGAGCTGCGAAATCTTTTTGAGGGTGAGGAATTGAGGATAATGCTGTTCAATTACAGGGAGATGGATATCATCCCGAAGGTTGAGCCAATGTAATATATGATGCCCTCGCTGTGTGTATGTAACAGTAATTTGTATTATGAGGCTACGCGCCTTCGTTGATCCGGCTGCGCCCGTAGGCGACTTCTGCACGGAGAGTCTTTTTGGGAAAAGACTTCGATTTTTGCGCACTTATTGTGCTGTTCCGGCTGCACCCTTAGGCGACTTTTGCACGGAGAGTCTTTTAAGAAAAGACTTCGATTTTTGCGCACTTATTGTGCTGTTCCGGCTGCACCCTTAGGCGACTTTTGCACGGAGAGTCTTTTAGGAAAAGACTTCGACTTTGCACACTTATTGTGCTATTCCAGCTGCACCCTTAGGCGGCTTTTGCACGGAGAGTCTTTTAGGAAAAGACTTCGACTTTGCGCACTTATTGTGCTATTACGGCTGCACCCTTAGGCGGCGTTTGCATGGAGAGTGTTTAGGAAAATACTTCGACTTTGCGCACTTATTGTGCTATTCCGGTTGCACCCTTAGGCGGCTTTTGCACGGAGAGTCTTTTAGGAAAAGACTTCGACTTTGCGCACTTATTGTGCTATTCCGGCTGCACCCTTAGGCAGCTTTTACATGGAGAGTCTTTTAGGAAAAGACTTCGATTTTGCGCACTTATTGTGCTATTCCGGCTGCACCCTTAGGCGACTTTTGCGTGGAGTGTCGCACGCGAGGGTAGTCTGCGCTGCCTCTCGCGGTGACTTCGGGGTGGTCGAATGCCGAAGACCGTCGATGCGGTCTTTTTCGACATGTTATAACTGAGTTTTTGTGGGGGGTTTTGCGGGTATATTACATGGTTTCGCCTCATTAAAAACCTCACCCCCGGGAGGAAAAGAGTGCGGGCCGGAATAGTACTGTTTGGTGAATTACAAGGGCGCGTAGGCCCTGAGGATTTAAACAAAAAATTTGCGGAGATTGTCAATATTCCAAGAATGGTCTAGGTCCTCGCCGGATGGCGTTGTTAGCCTGTATGCACTGCGGGATGCCTTCGACTTGACGATGAACGGACCCTCCCACTTTGGCTCCAGCTTGCCCCGTGACTCTGTCCGGGTGGTTCGGATGAGTACGAGGTCTCCTTCATTGAACTCTCTTGGGACGACTGCGTGGTCGCGCCAGGCCTTCGTTTGAGCTTGGTATTTGTTGAGGGCCTATAGGGCGAAGACATGGTCTCCGTCGATGAGGTCTTTGGACGTTGGTTTATCTACGTCGGGGATGACTGATGCGCTTGTTAGAGGTGACCCATACTTTATTTCCTGCGGGGTCATGGCCTCCGAACCATATAGTAGACAAAAAGGAGTGAATCCAATCACCCGGCATTCGGTCGTGTTTAGCGCCCAGACTGCCTCGGGTAGATGGTCGGCCCATTTACCCTTGCTGTCGTCGAGTAGCCTTTTCTTGATAGTAGTGAAAATCTTGTCGTTGGCGCACTCGACGACGCCGTTAGATTGCGGGTGATATACTGAGGCGAAGGCAAGCTTGGTGCCGATGGAGAAACAGAAATCCCTGAAGTCCTGGCTGTCAAACTGTTTGCCATTGTCGACTGTGAGCTCGGACGGGACTCCGAATCGACAAACAATGTTTTGCCAGAAGAATTTCTAGGCAGTCTTCGACGTTATTGTAGATACAGCCCTAGCCTCGATCCACTTGGTAAAATACTCGACGGCGACGAAGGTGAACTTGAGGTTCCCTTGAGCCGTGGGTAGTGGCCCGACAATATCCAGCCACCAGCGTTGAAGTGGCCATGTGTGGGCAATCAGCTTTGTGAATTGCGAAGGGTTGCCCGAACGGGGAGAAAACTTCTGGCAGGCTTCGCATGACCTCGTGACTTGATTCGCGGCGCAGATTATGGCGGGCCAGTAGAACCCTTGACGGATCACCTTGGCAGCGAGGGCCCTAGGTCCCGAGTGAGAGCCACAAGTTTCGCTGTGGACTTCGCGCAGGAGCTAGATGCCTTCGGTTTCGGTGACGCATTTAAGCATGGGTTGACTGACCCCCTTCTTGTATAGCTGGCCCTCAATGATTGCGAAGTCCCGGCTTCAGTGCTTGAGGCGCTTGGCCTCGTTGATGTCGCTTGGATGATAATATCCTTGCAGAAACAGGGTTATTGGGGCCCGCCAATCTTCGGTCACAATGAGGTTGACTATGCGATGGCCCTCGGTGTCGTTGGTTATTTGTAGACCCTCTGGACTGCGGACGGCTGGCGTGCCGATGACGTGGTAGAAAACGTCGGAGGGCAAAGCTTCGCCTCTGGCAGCTACTTTGGCCAATGCGTCGGCCTCCTCGTTCCTGGCTCGGTCCACATGCTGCAAGGTAAAGCCCTTAAATTGTCTCTCAAGACTGCGAACAGCCGTGAGATACTGCATGAGTGCAGGGTCTTTTGCTGAATGACCGGCAACCACTTTGGAATCTGTCTTGATTATGCTGGTGGTGACACCAAGCGCTCTTAGCTTGTGAAGACCCAGGATGACAGCTTCGTATTCTGCTACGTTGTTGGTGCATCTGTTGGACTCCAAAGCAAAGCTGAGGCGTGCTACATATCTGTGTTTGACCCCTGTGGGTGATGTGATGACTGCAGCTGCACCTGCCCCCGCATGGCACCATGTGCCGTCGCAATGGATGGTCCACACTTTATCTGCAGGCTTGTCCTGCTGCGTTACTGGCCCTGTCCAGTCAACGATGAAGTCTGCCAGGACCTGCGACTTGATTGTTGTCCTGGGTTCGAAGATGATATTGTAGCCGGAGAGCTCGGCTGCCCATTTGGCAATCCGGATAGACGCCTCCAGGTTGCGGAACAGCTCTCCTAGTCCCCTGTCCGAGGAGACCCGCACCTTGAATGCTTCGAAGTAATGGCGCAGCTTGCATGATGCCATGACGTCTGCGTAGGAGATTTTTTCCAACTCGGTCATGCTACACTTGGAGGCCGTGAGGACCTCGAAGACATAGTAGACTGGACACTGCCGGGTCGTGCCCTCCCTGTTTTGCTCTTGGACCAGGGCTGCGCTGACTGCATATGGCGAGGCGGCGATGTAGAACAGAAGCGGCAGCGAAGGGTCTGGACTAGTGAGAATGGCCAAGTCTGACAGGTGCTGTTTGAGTGATGCGAAGGCTGCCACCTGTTCTGGTCCCCACGCGAAGTCTTTCGCACCACGCAGTGTCTTGAGGAAAGGTAGACTCCACTCGCCGGACTTGGAGATGAATCTGTTCAGAGCGACCAATCTGCCTGTTAGACGCTGGATGTCCCTGGTTGACTGCGGAGTTGTCATGTTGATTATTGCCTGAATCTTGGTCGGGTTGGCCTCGATCCCGTGGTGCGACACCAGGTAGCCCAGTATCTTCCCCTAGCGGACCCCGAAGACGCATTTCTCGGGGTTGAGGTGAAATCGTGCGTCCCTCATGTTTGCGAATGTCTCTGCGAGGTCGGCCAGGTGATCCTCCTTATTTTTGCTGGCGAAGACGTCCACATACGTGAAAATGTTCCGGCCTACTTGGCTCTCGAGCACCGTCTTGGTGAGGCGAGAGAAGGTTGACCCAGCGTTCTTGAGTCCCTCCGACATCCTGATGAAGCAGTATGTGCCAAAGGGTGTGATGAAACTGGTACTGGCCTTGTCTTCCTCCTTCATATATATTTGGTGGTAGCCAGAGAAGTAGTCGAGGAGTGACATGACTTTGCATCCAGCCGCACTATCGACTATCTTGTAGATTCGTGGCAGCGGGAAATTATCCTTGGGGCAGGCCTTGTTGAGGCTGGTGAAATCGATGCACATCCGCCACTTGCCGCTCTTCTTTTGCACCATGACTACGTTGGATAGCCATGTAGGGTAGGCGACTGGCTCGATGAAATTGGCCTCCAGTAGGCGGTGTACTTCGGCTTTGACGGCTTCTGTTTTTTCATCGGACATTTTGCGCAACAGCTGCTTCTTTGGGCGCACCGAAGGGTCGATGCCCAGACTGTGCTCGATGACGGTGCGACTGACTCCGACCAGGTCAAGGGCAGACCAGGCAAAGACGTCCTTATTTCTAGAGAGACAGGAGATGGGTTTCTCCTCCTCTTGCAAAGTCAGGTCTTCGCTTATGATGACTGTTTGCTTGGGCGTTGCTGGGTCAAGGGGAACTGTCTTCGTTCCGTCGTTGCTTTGTAGCTATGCCTTTTCATCTTCGTTGACGGCGAGGCGGTTGGCCTTGGGGACTTCGCGTTGCGTCGTAAGGCAGTGTACGTTCCGTTGACCGGGAACGAAATCTCTCTCAATATTACGCGCAGTCTGCTGGTTCTCATACACCGTTATTACGCCTTGCGGACCCGGAATTTTCATGTAGAGGTATAATCCATGGATGGCCGCTTCAAATTTCTTGATAGAGCCCTGACCCATTATGGCGTTGTAGGGATAGACCATGTCAACGATGTCAAAGGTGACATGTTCGCTTCGCGCATTGGGTGCTACGCCGAAGGACAGGGGTAGCTCTATCTTGCCCACAGGGAAGGTGCCCTTGCCACCAAAGCCATATAGGGGATTGTCCGAAGGCTTGAGCAAGCTATGGCTGATGCCCATGCGATCAAAGGCGTGGAGGAAGATGATGTCCGCCTGGCTGCCGTTGTCAACAAGGACTTTGTGTAGGTCCCAGCCTGCCACACTGCAGTTGATTACCATGGCGTCAATGTGGGGTGCGCTGTGCAGATCAACATCTCTGGCGTCGAAGGTTAGCGGCACATGTGACCACTTCGTTTGTACGACCGGGCCGGTGATGGCGATGTGGTTGATGCTTCGGTAGTGATTCCTCTTTTGTCGCTTCGTGTCAAAGTCGACGCTGGACCCTCCGGTGATCATGTGAATGACTCCGCGATACGACTGATCAGCGAAGTCTTCCTGTTTTGGTGCTTGGGGGTGATTTTGGTGGTGGATATTTGGTTGATGCGGCGGCGGGGGCGGGGGTGGTATGACTTGTACCTCCTGGTGGTGTTGATATGCATGGTTGGGTAGATGCTGGGCTGGGCCGTGGTTGTATGGTTGTGGGTGGTGGTGTTGATATGTGTGCGCGACAACTCTTGGGTTGTCGGCGGGGTTGTGCCCGAGACATCCTGTCCCTGGTGGCCTTCGTTTCTGGGCAATCCTTGGTTGGGTGCGCGTAGTCTTCGCCGTGAAACAGGCAGTAATATCTGTGTGGCTGTTGCGCCCGTCCCCGGCCCCGACCCCGCGTGCCATTGCTGCGGCCCTGGGGGGATAATCTTGGCGGTGAGGGGCTTCGCCAGCGGGGTGCTGGTTGGCAATGTTATGCACCTGCTGCTGACTGCGGTTGTCCTGACCAGAGTCTGACTGCGAAGGTCTTGTCCATGTTTGGCTAGACTGAGGAGGGTCCTTGGGCTTTCTTTGAGACTCGACCTTGCGCTGATGGAGCTCTTCGGATCTGGTGTACTTTTCAAACAACTGATAGAGCTCCTGGAGGTTTTTGGGTGAGTCCCTGATGCAGTGACTGTACAGGACGCCAGCCCAAAGGCCATTGATGGCGTAGTGTATGGCAATTTGGTCGTCGACCGAGGGCAGTTGTGACTTGAGAGTCAGGAACTTGCGGTAGTACTCCCGCAGGGTTTCTTTCTCTTGCTGTTTACAGAGTGACAACTCGGCCAAGGCATCGGTGTCTAGGCGGTACCCCTGAAAGTTAAGCAGAAACTTGTCCCGGAGACTTCTCCAGGAGTCTATGGACAATGGGGGCAACCTGGTGTACCAGGTCAAGGTTGGACCCTCGAGGGCAATGATGAAAGACTTGGCCATCGTGGTGTCGTCCCCTCCGGATGATGCGACGGTGACCTGATAGCTCATGATGTATTGTGATGGGTCAGTGCTGCCGTTGTACTTGGGGTAGGTCCCTGCCCTGAAGTTGGTGGGCCATGGTGACACTTGTAGTTGCGGTGCCAGGGGGCTTCGCTCATCAAGGTAGTTGATGCCCTGGAAACCTGCGTCGTGTGGGACGAAGGGTCCACGCTGGGGAATGAATAGGTCTCCGACTGGCGCACGCTGTTGGAGGGGCGGGTCGTGCTGCAGATCATGTTGGCCTTCGCGCTGCATGAGCACAATCTCTTGTTCGAGTTCCCGAGCCCTCTGCTCCTCGTCTCGTATCATCTGGCGCACCTTGGCTTGCACGGAGACACGTTGGCGCTTGGCCTCGAGGATTTCTTTCTGCTTTTGGAGGTTGTGGTTCTTGAGTCGCAGGGCCCGTAGCTGTAGTTGTTCTTCTACTGAGACGCCGATGACTTTGCCGTCCTCTGTTGCGTCCTCGCCCTCTAGTGGAGCGAAGCCTGGGGTTGGTACTTGTGGTTGCCCTCCGGAGCTGCAGGTGCGGAGGGTGCCTTCAAGAGTGTGTTGATCGTTTTGTTGTCTCTTACTGAGTGCTTCGTCTTCGCCAGCTTCTTGGTGGGTGTTGTCAGCGAGGGCCTTGCCCTTTTTCTCAGCTAGCAGTGCTGCCTTCACTGCTTCATCGACGGATGGGGCTGCCTTCGAACTAGCTCTTTTGGGTGCCATCGCGGGTTGGTTGTTCGTAGCACGAACGGTGGGTGCCAAATGTTGGAACTTGCTCTCCTAGGCAAGGTGATCCAACGGGGGAGTGGAAAGGATGCAAGCAAGGTTTAACTCGAGATGGCGATTGCTCTGTTAATCTAGCCTCTCAAGGGCACTGTACGGGGGTATTTATAGGTGCCCGAGCGCCCAACGTCCCGATGTAAGGACGCTTATGCCCTCAGACACCTGGATTATCCCCAGAATATTCCCATAAGGGAGGGATACAAACTGTCATTACAGAAAAGGTATTACAAATCAGGCCCATAACACGCCTGTCTGTGCGGGGCCTGTCACGATGGGTCGAATCCCACGTGGGCCTCCAGGTAGGACCAAGGACGCGGGATGGAGAGACTTTGTCGTAGGCCTTCGTCTTGCAGTGAAGAGGACGAAGGGTGGGCCACGCCAGTCATCTTGCCTCCATTGGTGCAGCGAGTTGACGAAGGCCTGGAGCGAAGGGTAGCGTCTTCACCTTCGCCCCAACAGAAGACATTCTAGACACCCCAATGCTAGAGGATCCTGGTGAAGATGCAACTGTTGCAGCTAAAACCACTTACAAGAAGGCAATGAATGCTAATCTTGAAGTGAGTTGCCTAATGCTTGCTTGCCTAGAGCCTGAGCTGCAGGTGCAGTTTGAGACAAACCATGAGGCGCATGATATGATCGTGGCGCTCAAGGATATGTTACAGACTCAGGCTAGGACTGAAAGGTTCAATGTGTCCAAAGCCTTTCTGGAATGCAAGCTAGCAGAAGGCGCAGCAGTTGGACCACATGTAATCAAGATGGTTGGTTATAGTCAGAGGTTGGAGAAGCTAGGCTTCCCAATAGGCCAAGAGTTGGCCACTAACTTCATTTTGGCATCTCTTCCGCCTAGGTATGGAAACTTCATTACAAACTACCATATGCATGGGGCGGATAAGGGCCTCAATGAACTATGTGGCATGCTGAAAACAGCAGAGGGTGACATAAATAAAAGCGCTGGCAGCAGCGGCCATGTGATGGCAGTCCAAAACAAACCCAATTTTAAGAAGAAGGGTAAATCTCAAAAGAAGAAGGGCAAGGCAAAGGATACAATATCCAAGCCAAACCAAAAGCCCAAGGCTGGACCAGCTGTTGATGCATAGTGCTTTTATTGCAAAGAACTTGGTCACTGGAAGAGGAATTGCAAGCAGTACTTGGCCTCTATTAAGGATCGTGGCGGTAAGGGTACAACCGCAGCAGGTACACTTGCTATTCACATTACATAAATTTTTCTTGCTGATTCTTATATTAATTCTTGGGTATTTGATACCGGATCGGTTGCCCATATTTGCAATTCGATGTAGGGAATGATAAGAAGTAGAAGCGTGAAAAGAGGAGAAGTTGATTTCTGGGTAGGCAATAATGCAAGAGTTGCTGCGTTGACCGTCGACGATGCAACTCCACCTCCCATTAGGATTTATTTTGGAGTTAAATAATTGTTATCTAGTTCCTAGTATGAGTCGAAACATTATGTCTCCTTCATGTTTGATGAAGGATGGTTATTCATTTGCGAGTGAAAACAATGGTTGTGTGATCTCTAAGAATGGCATGTTTGTGGCTTTTGCATCCATTATGAATGGGTTGTTCATTTTAAATCTTGATGATGCACCTATCTGTAATATTAGTGCTAAAAGGCCTCGGCCTAATGATTTAAGTCCTACCTACATGTGGCACTGTCGTTTGGGTCATATAAGTGAGAATCGCATGAAGAAGCTTCATTCTGATGGGTTTTAATTTTGTTTGATTTTGAATCATACGAGACATGTGAAGCATGCTTACTTGGCAAGATGACCAAGGCACCCTTCACGGGTTTACCTGAGAGAGCATTAGATTTGTTGGAACTCATACATACTGATGTGTGCGAACCAATGAGTACGACAGCTAGGGGAGGATTCCAATACTTCATAACCTTCACTGATGATTTTAGTAGATATGGGTATGTCTACTTGATGAAACACAAGTCTGAATCTTTAGAAAAGTTCAAAGAGTTTCAGAATGAAGTGGAAAATCAGCGCGACAAGAAAATTAAAGCACTGCGATCTGATCGTGGAGGTGAATATTTGAGCCATGAGTTCAGCAATCATCTAAAGAGTTGTGGAATTGTTCCGCAGCTTACGCCGCCTGGAACGCCTCAGAGGAATGGTGTGTCTGAGCGACGTAATCAGACTTTATTGGATATGGTTCGATCAATGATGAGCCAGTCAGACCTACCTTTGTTGTTTTGGGGATACACTCTAGAAACAACAGCTTTCACACTAAATAGGATACCGTGTAAGTTCGTAGTTAAGACACCATATGAGATGTGGACTGGGAAGACTCCTAGTTTGTCTTTTCTGAGGATTTGGGGTTGTGAGGTTTACGTCAAGCGACTTCAGTCGGATAAACTCACTCCAAAATCAGACAAGTGCATGTTCGTGGGATATCCAAAGGAAACTTTGGGATATTACTTTTACCACCGGTCAGAGGGCAAAGTGTTTGTTGCCCAGAATGGTGTGTTCTTAGAGAAAGAGTTTCTCAAAAGAGAGAAAAGTAAACAAAAGGTGTATCTTGAAGAAGTTCAGGATGAGCCAGTGTCACATGATCCAACAAGTGATGCCAATGTAGCAGAACAAGTTGAGACGTCTGTGGCAAGAGAAACACCACCACAACCACGAAGGTCAGCAAGGCTTCACGAAGCACATAGAGAAGTGCTATTGTTAGGCAATGAGGAAGTGTTGTTGTTAGACAACGACAAACCTGCAACATATGCAGAAGCGATGATGGACCCAGATTCCGAGAAATGGCAAGTCGCCATGAGATCCGAGATAGATTCCATGGGAGAAAATCAAGTTTGGAACTTGGTGGACCCGCCTGATGATGTTAGACCCATAGAGTGCAAATGAATCTATAAGAAGAAGAAACACATGGATGGAAATGTTAACATATATAAGGCTCGACTTGTTGCAAAGGGTTTTCGACAAGTTCAAGGAGTTGACTATGACGAGACATTCTCGCCAGTAGCGATGCTTAAATCTATTTGGATCATTCTAGCTATTGTCACATATTTCGATTATGAGATTTGGCATATGGGTGTCAAAACAACTTTCCTTAATGGAAACCTTGATGAGGACGTGTATATGATACAACCCGAGGGTTTTGTCGATCCGATCAATGCTGGAAAGATATGCAAACTTCATAAATCCATTTATGGGTTGAAGCAAGCATCTCGGAGTTGGAACATTTGTTTTGATGAAGTGGTCAAAGGGTTTGGTTTTCATTAGAATGGAGAAGAAGCTTGTGTTTACAAGAAGGAAAGTGGGAGCGCTATTGTATTTCTGATCTTGTATGTGGATGACATATTATTGATTGGGAATGACATTCCTATGCTGGAGTCCGTTAAGGCTTCATTGAAAAAGAGTTTTTCTATGAAGGACTTAGGGGAAGCAGCTTATATTTTAGGCATAAGGATCTATAGAGAAAGGTCAAAGAGGCTTATAGGATTAAGTCAATATACGTACATTGACAAGGTATTGAAACGGTTCAACATGGAACAGTCCAAGAAAGGGTTCTTACCTGTGTCGCATGGTATACACCTTAGCCAGAAGCAATGTCCTGCGATGTCAAATGAGTGGGAGCGCATGAGTAAGGTACCATACGCCTCAGCCATTGGATCAATCATGTATGCCATGATAAGTACACGCCCAGATGTTTCATACGCTATAAGTGCTACGAGTAGGTACTAGGTTGATCCAGGTGAGGGTCACTGGACAGCAGTAAAAGGCATTCTTAAGTACTTGAGAAGGACTAAAGATATGTTCCTAGTATATGGGGGTAAGGAGGAGCTCGTTGTAACTGGTTACATCGATGCTAGCTTCCAAACTGACCCAGACGAGTTCAAATTGCAATCAGGTTTTGTGTTCACAATAAATGGTGGTGTTGTTAGTTGGAAGAGTTCCAAACAAGAGACTGTGACTGATTCTACATTAGAAGCCGAGTACATTGTAGGTTCTGAATCTGCGAAGGAAGGTGTTTGGATAAGGAAGTTGCTCATCGAGCTTGGTGTGTTTCCTAATGCCTCTAGTCCATTGAACCTCTACTGTGACAACAATGGGGCAATTGCGCAAGCAAAGGAGCCAAGGAACCAGCAGAAAAGCAAACATGTACGATGGAAATTTCACCTCATACAGGAATTCGTTAGACGGGGTGAGATAAAGATATGCAAGATACATACGGATTTAAATGTTGCTGATCTTTTGACAAAACCTCTTCCACAACCTAAGCATGAGGCACACATGAGATCTATGGGTATTAGATATCTTCTAGATTAACTCTAGTGCAAGTGGGAGACTGTTAGAAATATGCTCTAGAGATAATCATAGAGATGAGCATATTTCTTTGTATCCATGATATATATATTGCTTAATTGAATATCCATGAAAGGCACCTTGTGTTGATTAGCAATTATGTGAATTGTTTGTGAGATTATTTACTTGTATGGTTATTCTAAATGATGTCCCTAGTCAGAGTCGATGACTAGCACATATATTAGTTGATGACTACATTTCACAAGTCATGGACATGGAGATGTCGAACTAATAATGTGGGCACATGTATGACATGAGGCTGGACCGACCCAACGTGATATGTTGTAATATAGTTCTCTTTTTGCAACATGTATATTGTGTCCTTAGACCTGAGATGGTCGCATGTTCTCAAGATGTGGTTTGACCTACTTAGGGACTATCAAATTCTACTCTGTAACTGGGTAGTTATAAAGGTAGTTTTGGGTTTGTCAGGAAGCATGTTGTGAGGCATGGTCAGTCAAGATGGAATTTGTCCCTCTCTTCTTGAGAGAGATATCTCTAGCCCCTCGAGTGATTGGATCAAGAAATGCATGGCCGTGCTAGGGTTAAGAGTTAACCATTAAAAGGATTTCAATCCACAGTATCGAGAAAGAAAGGTTAGCTTAGAGCCAGACCAAATATCGTGAGACAAAGGGAACAACATATACGTAATGTTGCAATGGTTCGTTTGATATGATCTTTACATGCACATAGAGTTGACATGTTTTGCTAGAGGCCGCTGTCAATTATTGGGCCAAGTAAGAGTACCTAGGCCATGTCTATTTGTATGTGAACCTATAGGGTCACACACTTAAGGGGAAGGAAGCCTAACTCAGATTAGATACAAAATTAGACTGGGCTTTAGGGTTACTGATGGGCCTCGGAGTCCTAAGCCCACCATAACGCCTATATAATGAGGGCCGGGGGCGTGGTTAGGCTAACCCTAATTCCCTACCAGTAAACGAGCAGTCACTCGCCTCTCGCCCTCGCGAAGCCGCCGTCGCGAACCTAGCAGTTCGGTACTCGGCGCTTCCTCCCTGTACATGTGGATACCTCGGAGGTGCTGCATCGGGAGCACTAGGACGAAAACCACGCGAGGACGTGAAGGATGCCGGCGACTGCACGGCACTGCTCGACGCGTTCGTCTACATCGAAACGTCTTCTGCTGCCCTACGCGTCTAGGGGTAATTCCATGACCTATAACTGCAGTAGTTCTTGGTTTTATGGTGTTGAAAATTTTGTTTTTCGCTAGCGTAGCCTCCCCATAATCCTACAAGTATTAGAGCCTATAAATCATAAAGCATATTTTTATTAACTTGTTCAGTTGGATGAAGAAAATCTCAATGTAGAAGTTTAGGCGAAGTGTTTCCCAGAACCTACCACAAGCATTGTGAAGACAGATTCAAGCAATGCCATAAACAGTGCTGAAAATTTGAGGGCATAAGAAGTAGCATTAGCATGCATGATGTTTTCGGTGGTAATTCCCATATGCTAAGATTTACTGCCTTAGACCTCCTGATTTTTGTAGATAAGTTATTTATATTATGTATCTAAGATTCTAAGGTTATATTCAGTGCATAGTGTAGAATAGGGGACACAGACTATAGATGACATTGTTTAACATTGGTCAAGCTTTGAATAAGGGATGAGATGGAAGATTCCCTGGAGATGGTGTAAGCATATAATGTGGTATATCTATGTGCAATGGCGAAAAACTATGCACATAGAAATGCCAAAACATTAAATAATTATTGTTATATATTGATTATTTTTGCGTAAAACAAAGAATGAACAAAAATTCGGGTCGGGTGTGGGTCACCCGTGGATTGTAATAAAAACATGCACCCAGACCCACAAAACTTCGGGTTGGATGTGGGTGCACTCTCGAGTAAAAATATTCACCCGTACTTGCTCCTATTGGATCAGGTACCCATCAGTTTTTGGGTTTGCATGATTCACATCCCTATCTCCTCCTCTCTCCATCCCTTGGAGACGCGCCACACCCCACTCCCGCTCAAGCTGCGCTAGGATGTATGCCTCTCGGTCCTTCCCTGACCCCTCTACCAGGTTGATGTAGGTCTTCTTGAAAGTCGCCTAGAGGGGGGGTGAATAGGGCGAAACTGAAATTTACAAAGTTAATCACAACTACAAGCCAGGTTAGCGTTAGAAATATAAACGAGTCCGAGAGAGGGCGTAAAAACAAATCGCAAGCGAATAAAGAAGTGAGACACAACGATTTGTTTTACCGAGGTTCGGTTCTCTCAAACCTACTCCCTGTTGAGGTGGTCACAAAGACCGGGTCTCTTTCAACCCTTTCCCTCTCTCAAACGGTCCCTCCGACCGAGTGAGCTTCTCTTCTCAATCAAACGGGAACCAAACTTCCCCGCAAGGACCACCACACAATTGGTGTCTCTTGCCTTGATTACAATTGAGATGATTGCAAGAAAGAATGAGAAAAAGAAGCAATCCAAGCGCAAGAGCTTAAATGAACACAACAATCACTCTCTCTAATCACTAAAGCTTTGAGTGGAATTGGGAGAGGATTTGATCTCTTTGGTGTGTCTAGAATTGAATGCTAGAGCTCTTGTAAGTAGTTGGAAGGTGGAAAACTTGGATGCCATGAATGTGGGGTGGTTGGGATATTTATAGCCCCAACCACCACAAAGTGGTCGTTGGAAGGCTGCAGTCGCATGGCGCACCGGACAGTCCGGTGCGCCAGCCACGTAAGCAGACCGTTGGGGTTCGACCATTGCAGCTCTGTCTTGTGGGCCCACCAGGCTGTCCGGTGGTGCACCGGACAGGCCATGTAGGCTGTCCGGTGTGTCACCCGCGCGTGCTCTGCTCCTCTGCGCGCGCTGGCGCGCATTTAATGCGTTGCAGTCGACCGTTGAGTGCGAAGTAGCCGTTGCTCCATTGTCACACTGGACAGTCCGGTGAATTATAGCAGAGCGGATTCCCGAAGCTGCAGAGTTCAGAGTCGCTCTCCCCTGGGGCACCGGACACTGTCCGGTGGTACACCGGACAGTCCGGTGAATTATAGTGGAGCGCCTCTGGAAATTCCCGAAGGTGAAGAGTTCAGCTTGGAGTTCCCTGGTGTACCGGACACTGTCCGGTGGCACACCGGACAGTCCGGTGCGCTAGACCAGGGCAGCCTTCGGTTGTCCCTTGCTCTCTTTGTTTGAACCCATTCTTGGTCTTTTTATTGACTCTTTGTGAACCTTTGGCACCTGTAGAACTTATAGACTAGAGCAAACTAGTTAGTCCAATTATTTGTGTTGGGCAATTCAACCACCAAAATTAATTAGGAAATAGGTGTAAGCCTAATTCCCTTTCAATCTCCCCCTTTTTGGTGATTGATGCCAACACAAACTAAAGCAAGTATAGAAGCGCATAATTGAACTAGTTTGCATAATTTGTAAGTGCACAGATTACTTAGAATTGAGCCAATAGAAATTCATAAGATATGCATGGATTGTTTCTTTATAATTTTAACATTTTGGACCACGCTTGCACCACATGTTTTGTTTTTGCAAATTCTTTTGTAAAATCTTTTCAAAGACATTTTGCAATTAGTCAAAGGTAAATGAATAAGATTTTTGAGAAGCATTTATAAGATTTGATAATTTCTCCCCTGTTTTAAATGCTTTTCCTTTGACAAAACAAAACTCCCCCTCAATAAAAAAACTTCATCTTAGTGTTCAAGAGGGTTTTAAGATATCAATTTTGAAGAAACTACTTCCTCCCCCTTTTGAACACAATAAGATACCAATTTGAAAATCATGAGTTTTAAAATTAGGTGGTGGTGCGGTCCTTTTGCTTTGGGCCAATACTTTCTCCCCCTTTGGCATGAATCGCCAAAAACGGATACTTAGAGTGAAATATAGGCCCTTTTTATGAACTACTTTCTCCCCCTTTGGCAAACAAATAATACGAGTGAAGATTATACCAAAAGACGGAGAGATGCTCGGAGCGACGGCGAAGGATGAGTGATGGAGTGGGGTGGAAGCCTTTGTCTTCGCCGAAGACTCCAATTTCCTTTCAATATACCTATGACTTGGTTTGAAATACACTTGAAAACACATTAGTCATGGCACATGAAAGAGATGATCAAAGGTATATATATGAGCTATGTGTGCAAAACATCAATAAAAGTTTCTAGAATCAAGAATATTTAGCTCATGCCTAAGTTTGGTAAAAGTTTGTTCATCTAATGGCTTGGTAAAGATATCGGCTAATTGATCTTTAGTATTGATGTATGCAATCTCGATATCTCCCTTTTGTTGGTGATCCCTTAAGAAGTGATACCGAATGGCTATGTGTTTAGTGCGGCTATGCTCAACGGGATTATCCGCCATGTGGATCGCACTCTCATTATCACATAGAAGAGGAACTTTGGTTAATTTGTAACCATAGTCCCTAAGGGTTTGCCTCATCCAAAGTAGTTGCGCGCAACAATGGCCTGCGGCAATATACTCGGCTTCGGCGGTAGAAAGAGCTATGGAATTTTGCTTCTTTGAAGCCCAAGACACCAAGGATCTTCCCAAGAACTGGCAAGTCCCCGATGTGCTCTTTCTATTAATTTTACACCCTGCCCAATCGGCATCCGAATAACCAATTAAATCAAATGTGGATCCCCTAGGATACCAAAGCCCAAACTTAGGAGTATAAGCCAAATATCTCAAGATTCGTTTTACGGCCGTAAGGTGAGCTTCCTTAGGGTCGGCTTGGAATCTTGCACACATGCATACGGAGAGCATAATGTCCGGTCGAGATACACATAAATAGAGTAATGAACCTATCATCGACCGGTATACCTTTTGATCTACGGATTTGCCTTCCGTGTCGAGGTCGAGATGCCCATTAGTTCCCATGGGTGTCTTGATGGGCTTGGCATCCTTCATCCCAAACTTGTTTATAATGTCTTGAGTATACTTCGTTTGGCTAATCAAGGTGCCCTCTTGGAGTTGCTTCACTTGAAATCCTAAGAAATACTTCAACTCCCCCATCATTGACATCTCGAATTTCTGTGTCATGATCCTACTAAATTCTTCACATGTAGATTCGTTAGTAGACCCAAATATAATATCATCAACATAAATTTGGCATACAAACAAATCATTGTCAAGTGTTTTAGTAAATAGAGTAGGATCGACCTTTCTGACTTTAAAACCATTAGCAATAAGGAAATCTCTTAGGCATTCATACCATGCTCTTGGGGCTTGCTTAAGCCCATAAAGCGCCTTAGAGAGCCTATAGACATGGTTAGGGTACTCACTGTCTTCAAAGCCGGGAGGTTGCTCAACATAGACCTCTTCCTTGATTGGTCCATTGAGGAAGGCACTCTTCACGTCCATTTGGTAAAGCTTGAAGCCATGGTAAGTAGCATAGGCTAATAATATACGAATTGACTCAAGCCTAGCTACGGGTGCATAGGTTTCACCGAAATCCAAACCTTCGACTTGTGAGTATCCCTTGGCCACGAGTCAGACTTTGTTCCTAGTCATCACACCATGCTCGTCTTGTTTGTTGCGGAAGACCCACTTGGTTCCTACAACATTTTGGTTAGGACGTGGAACTAAATGCCATACCTCATTCCTCGTGAAGTTGTTGAGCTCCTCTTGCATCGCCATCACCCAATTCGAATCTTGAAGTGCTTCCGCTACCCTGTGTGGCTCAATAGAGGAAACAAAAGAGTAATGCTCACAAAAATGTGCAACACGAGATCTAGTGGTTACCCTCTTATGAATGTCACCGAGGATGGTGTCGATGGGGTGATCTCGTTGGATTGCTTGGTGGACTCTTGGGGTGTGGCGGCCTTGGTTCTTCATCCTCCTTGTCTTGATCATTTGCATCTCCCCCTTGATCATTGTCGTCATCTTGAGGTGGCTCATCTTTTTGATCTTCTTCTTCATCAACTTGAGCCTCATCCTCATTTTGAGTTGTTGGAGATGCTTGCGTGGAGGAGGATGGTTGATCTTGTGCATTTGGAGGCTCTTCGGATTCCTTAGGACACACATCCCCAATGGACATGTTCCTTAGCGCGATGCACGGAGCCTCTTCTTCACCTATCTCATCAAGATCAACTTGCTCTACTTGAGAGCCATTAGTTTCATCAAACACAACGTCACAAGAAACTTCAACTAGTCCTGAGGACTTGTTAAAGACTCTATATGCCCTTGTGTTTGAATCATATCCTAGTAAAAAGCCTTCTACAGTCTTAGGAGCAAATTTAGATTTTCTACCTCTTTTAACAAGAATAAAGCATTTGCTACCAAAGACTCTAAAATATGAAATATTGGGCTTTTTATCGGTTAGGAGTTCGTATGATGTCTTCTTGAGGATTTAGTGTAGATACAACCGGTTGATGGCGTAGCAGGCGGTGTTGACCGTCTCGGCCCAAAACCGATCCGAAGTCTTGTACTCATCAAGCATGGTCCTTGCCATGTCCAATAGAGTTCGATTCTTACTCTCCACTACACCATTTTGTTGTGGCATGTAGGGAGAAGAGAACTCATGCTTGATGCCCTCCTCCTCAAGGAAGCCTTCAATTTGTGAATTCTTGAACTCCGTTCCGTTGTCGCTTCTTATTTTCTTGATCCTTAAGCCGAACTCATTTTGAGCCCGTCTCAAGAATCCCTTTAGGTCTCTTGGGTTTGAGATTTTTCCTGCAAAAAGAATACCCAAGTGAAGCGAGAATAATCATCCACAATAACTAGACAGTACTTACTCCCGCCGATGCTTATGTACGCGATCGGGCCGAATAGGTCCATGTGAAGGAGCTCCGGTGGCCTGTCAGTCGTCATGATGTTCTTATGCGGATGATGAACACCAACTTGCTTCCCGGCTTGGCATGCGCTACAAATCCTGTCTTTCTCAAAATGAACATTGGTTAGCCCTAAAATGTGTTCTCCCTTTAGAAGCTTGTGAAGATTCTTCATCCCAACATGTGCTAGTCGGTGATGCCAAAGCTAGCCCATGTTAGTCTTAGCAATTAAGCAAGTGTCGAGTTCAGCTCTATCAAAATCTACCAAGTATAGCTGACCCTCTAACACTCCCTTAAATGCTATTGAATCATCATTTCTTCTAAAGACAGTGACACCTACATCAGTAAATAGACAGTTGTAGCCCATTTGACATAATTGTGAAACGGAAAGCAAGTTGTAATCTAATGAGTCAACAAGAAAAACATTGGAAATGGAATGGTCAGGTGAAATAGCAATTTTACCCAAACTTTTGACCAAACCTTGATTTCCATCCCCGAATGTGATAGCTCGTTGGGGATCTTGGTTTTTCTCATAAGAGGAGAACATCTTCTTCTCCTCTGTCATGTGGTTTGTGCACCCGCTGTCGATTATCCAACTTGAGCCCCCGGATGCATAAACCTACAAAACAATTTTAGTTCTTGACTTTAGGTACCCAAACGGTTTTGGGTCCTTTAGCATTAGAAATAAGAACTTTGGGTACCCAAACACAAGTCTTGGAGCCCTTGTGTTTACCCCCAACAAACTTGGCAACTACCTTGCCGGATTTGTTAGTTAAAACATATGATGCATCAAAAGTTTTAAATGAAATGCTAGGTTCATTTGATGTAGTAGGAGTTTTCTTCTTAGGCAACTTAGCACGGGTTGGTTGCCTAGAGCTAGATGTCTCACCCTTATACATGAAAGCATGATTAGGGCCAGAGTGAGACTTCCTAGAATGAAATCTCCTAATTTTGCTCTCGGGATAACCGGCAGGGTACAAAATGTAACCCTCGTTATCCTGAGGCATGGGAGCCTTGCCCTTAACAAAGTTAGACAATTTCTTAGGAGGGGCATTAAGTTTGACATTATCTCCCTTTTGGAAGCCAATGCCATCCTTGATGCCAGGGCGTCTCCCACTATAAAGCATACTACGAGCAAATTTAAATTTTTCATTCTCAAGTTCGTGCTCGGTAATTTTAGCATCTAATTTTGCTATATGATCATTTTGTTGTTTAATTAAAGCCATATGATTATTAATAGCATCAATATCAACATCTCTACATCTAGTGCAAATAGAGACATGCTCAATGGTAGATGTAGAGGGTTTGCAAGATTTTAATTCTACAACCTTAGCATGTAATATATCATTTTCACTTCTAAGGTTAGAAATAGTAACATTGCAAACATCAAAATCTTTAGCCTTAGCAATTAATTTTTCATTTTCATTTCTAAGGCTAGCAAGAGAATCATTCAATTTTCAATCTTAGCAAGCAAATTAGCATTATCATATCTAAGATTGGAAATTGAATCATCACAAACATTAGGATCAACCTTAGCAATTAATCTAGCATTTTCATTTCTAAGGTTGGCAATCAAATCATGGCATGTGCTTAGCTCACTAGTTAATTTCTCACATTTTTCAACTTCCAGAGCATAAGCATTTTTAACCTTAACATGCTTTTTGTTTTCCTTGATTAGAAAGTCCTCTTGGGAGTCCAAGAGTTCATCCTTCTCATGGATGGCACTAATTAGTTCATTTAGTTTTTCTTTTTGTTGCATGTTGAGGTTAGCAAAAAGAGTACGCAAATTTTCCTCCTCATCACCAGCATTATCATCACTAGAGGACTCATATTTAGTGGAGGATTTGGATTTAACCTTCTTCTTTTTGCCGTCCTTTGCCATGAGGCACTTGTGGCCGACGTTGGGGAAGAGAAGTCCCTTGGTGACGGCGATGTTGGCGGCGTCCTCGTCGGAGGAGGAGTCAGTGGAGCTCTCGTCGGAGTCCCACTCCCGGAAAACATGGGCATCGCCGCCCTTCTTCTTGTAGTACCTCTTCTTCTCCTTTCTTCTCCCCTTCTTGTCGTTGTCCCTGTCACTATCACTTGATAATGGACATTTAGCAATAAAGTGACCGGGCTTACCACACTTGTAGCAAACCTTCTTGGAGCAGGACTTGTAATCCTTCCCCCTCCTTTGCTTGAGGATTTGGTGGAAGCTTTTGATGATGAGCGCCATCTCCTCATTGTCGAGCTTGGAGGCATCGATGGGTTGTCTACTTGATGTAGACTCCTTTTTCTCCTTCGTCGCCTTGAATGCAACCGGTTGTGTTTCGGGCGCGGAGGGGCCATCAAGCTCGATGATCTTCTTTGAGCCTTTGATCATCAACTCAAAGCTCACAAAATTACCTATTACTTCCTCGAGGGTCATTTGAGTATATCTAGGATTACCTCGAATTAATTGAACTTGTGTAGGATTAAGAAATACGAGGGATCTTAGAATAACCTTGACCATCTCATGGTCATCCCATTTTGTGCTCCCGAGGTTGCGCACTTGGTTCACCAAGGTCTTCAAGCGGTTGTACATGGTTTGAGGGTCCTCGCCTTGGTTGAGCCGGAACCGACCGAGCTCCCCCTCGATCGTCTCCCGCTTGGTGATTTTGGTCACCTCATCTCCTTCGTGCGCGGTCTTGAGTACGTCCCAAATTTCCTTCGCACTCTTTAACCCTTGCACCTTATTATACTCCTCTCGACTTAGAGAGGCGAGGAGTATAGTAGTTGCTTGAGAGTTAAAGTGGTGGATTTGGGCCACTTCGTCTGTGTCGTAGTCTTCATCCCCTACGGATGGTACCTGTACACCAAACTCAACAACATTCCAAATGCTTGTGTGGAGTGAGGTTACATGATGCCTCATTTTATCACTCCACATATTATAATCTTCACCGTAAAAAACCGGTGGTTTGCCTAATGGAACGGAGAGCAAAGGAGTGTGCTTTGAAATACGGGGGTAGTGTAGGGGAATCTTACTATACTTCTTGCGCTCATGGCGCTTAGAAGTAACAGACGGCGCGTCGGAGCAGGAGGTCGATGGTGATGAAGTGTCGGTCTCGTAGTAGACCACCTTCCTCATCTTCTTCTTTTTGTCACCACTCCGATGCGACTTGTGAGAAGAGGATTTCTTCTCCTTCCCCTTCCCTTTGTTGCGGGACTCTTCCGATGAAGTCTTCCTGTGGCTTGTAGTGGGCTTGTCGCCGGTCTCCATCTCCTTCTTGGCATGATCTCCCGTCATCACTTCGAGCAGTTAGGCTCTAATGAAGCACCGGGCTCTGATACCAATTGAAAGTCACCTAGAGGGGGGTGAATAGGGCAAAACTGAAATTTACAAAGTTAATCACAACTACAAGCCAGGTTAGCGTTAGAAATATAAACGAGTCCGAGAGAGGGCGTAAAAACAAATCGCAAGCGAATAAAGAAGTGAGACACAAGGATTTGTTTTACCGAGGTTCGGTTCTCTCAAACCTACTCCCCGTTGAGGTGGTCACAAAGACCGGGTCTCTTTCAACCCTTTCCCTCTCTCAAACGGTCCCTCCGACCGAGTGAGCTTCTCTTCTCAATCAAACGGGAACCAAACTTCCCCGCAAGAACCACCACACAATTGGTGTCTCTTGCCTTGATTACAATTGAGATGATTGCAAGAAAGAATGAGAAAAAGAAGCAATCCAAGCGCAAGAGCTTAAATGAACACAACAATCACTCTCTCTAATCACTAAAGCTTTGAGTGGAATTGGGAGAGGATTTGATCTCTTTGGTGTGTCTAGAATTGAATGCTAGAGCTCTTGTAAGTAGTTGGAAGGTGGAAAACTTGGATGCCATGAATGTGGGGTGGTTGGGGTATTTATAGCCCCAACCACCACAAAGTGGCCATTGGAAGGCTGCAGTCGCATGGCGCACCGGACAGTCCGGTGCGCCACCGGACACTGTCTGGTGCGCCAGCCACGTCAGCAGACCGTTGGGGTTCGACCGTTGCAGCTCTGTCTTGTGGGCCCACCAGGCTGTCCGGTGGTGCACCGGACAGGCCCTGTAGGCTGTCCGGTGTGCCACCCGCGCGTGCTCTGCTCCTCTGCGCGCGCTGGCGCGCATTTAATGCGTTGCAGTCGACCGTTGAGCGCGAAGTAGTCGTTGCTCCACTGTCACACCGGACAGTCCGGTGAATTATAGTGGAGCGGATTCCCGAAGCTGCAGAGTTCAGAGTCGCTCTCCCCTGGGGCACCGGACACTGTCCGGTGGTACACCGGACAGTCCGGTGAATTATAGTGGAGCGCCTCTGGAAATTCCCGAAGGTGAAGAGTTCAGCTTGGAGTTCCCTGGTGCACCGGACACTGTCCGGTGCGCCAGACCAGGGCAGCCTTCGGTTGTCCCTTGCTCTCTTTGTTTGAACCCATTCTTGGTATTTTTATTGACTCTTTGTGAACCTTTGGCACCTGTAGAACTTATAGACTAGAGCAAACTAGTTAGTCCAATTATTTGTGTTGGGCAATTCAACCACCAAAATTAATTAGGAAATAGGTGTAAGCCTAATTCCTTTTCACTTCTCGGTCGCCTTGGCGTGAAGTAGGGCCTCGACCATCCTCCCCTTTTCCTTTTCGACTCCTTACTGAGGCGCTACTACATCTCTGTTCGTCGATTAAGGTATATGGATTTCTCTACAGACATCTTCACGGTTGATCGAGCCAGGGGTCAGATAGCAATGACACTTCATGTTAAAGACAAATGGAGCTCACCGAGAAGGGACAACTCACCTCAGAGAACATGGACGGGATGATGTGGACATCAATGAGCGTCTTTTGAAAGTGGCTCGCCACTCTAAGTCCTTCTCGTTATCATGCTTCGTCGTCGACAATGGATTGACCTCGCTGCAGATGCTCCTCTCTGTCCATTCCTTGAGCTGTTCCCTCAAGATCGCAACGATTGTGTAGCAGCGGGTTGTGTAGGTGGACGAAAGAGGACGACCATTTGGTTCAGGGAAGGAAAGATACAATGTGAAAAATATTGAGTACAGATAGCTCCTTCCATTTTACACGTTGTGATGAGTCTACTCAGAGGATAAATAATGTCGTTGGGCACGTAAAATGCGGATGGGGAGCGGTTTATGGAGTCTGCTAAAGTTGGTCTAAGTTCCAAGCAACTCGACGAATTACTGTAGTGTACCAACAAGACAGTCTGTTAGTGAGGGATGGTGCACAAACGCCATTGAGGAGCGTCACGAGGAAGCAACATGCATGCACTAGGTTGTCAACAACTATATATCACAATCCACTCGAATGGAAATGAGCAACACCTACATTACCAAAATTGCGGGTGAATTTAGAGTTCAAGAATGGTTTTTCAAGTTGTCTTCAACAACATTCATATCCCATCCCATATCTTGACTCTATTTCAATCTTTATTCTGTAAACAGTATAGTATAAAGTATAAAAACACATATGCACGCTCTACTGAGCACGGCGTCACTCATGAAACAATTTACCTCTCTCTTATTTAACTTTCTCCTCTAGTTAGCATTATGTTTATATAGTGGTCCATTTAATGCTTACTTCCTTGGTCCCAAAAGAATGAAAATCTCTTCTAAGAGTCAACTGATATCCTAATTAATCAAATATATAAAAAATAATATTTATGATATGTAACAAGTACCATTAAATTAATTGTAGTATATTTTTGTATAATAACTTAATTAAAAAGTAAATATTGGTATTGCCTTTTATAATGTTAGTGAAAATTAGGACTATTTACTTTGTTTATAGCTTATGTTAGGTTTTAACTCTAATCTACCCTAATATATCTATGACTATATGTCTTCGTCCTTTTGTTTTAGCCAAATTTAGGATTGTTTGATTTGGGAAACGAGCGGAGGGAGCATATGACAAGAGTACAGAAAGAATGTAATTGTGACACGGTATCAGGTTTTAGTATCTCAAATTTGATCAGTTGTAGATAAAAGTATCAATATCTATAATATAAAATAAATATTAATAGATTAATTACACTATATTTTTTATAATAAATTGATTTATAGTATTAAATATGAAAAATCTTCACTAAACTTTTGGTTAAACGTGAACTATTTTAACCGGCATGCAAACTATATTTTCACTCTTATTATATTATATAATCCGAATCAAACTATAGGTTGTCGAACGGTTATAACCACATTATTTATTTAATCTAGATTATATATATAATCCAGATTACGGTTCGGATTATATAATTTATAACAACGAGGATTGGGCACGGCGCGGTAATACGAAATCTATCCTGCTGACCACAACTTGCCCCAGATTACGCAGTCCCTGAACCTAGAACGGCTGCTTTTGACAAACAATATTTTACTGCAAGGCCAGCATGACAGTGCTGCTGCCAGTGCCAGTGCCAGCCCCAGACATGAATACTATCCGCGCGTGCAGACGCGCATAAATCACGCGGACAACGCAACCACTGCATACGAGCCTGAGCTTGATTTGCATGGTCATTGTTAAAGAATCAAATCCCCAATCCTTTCGCATAGCCCCCTGGGCCTGGGGCGAAAGAAAAGTTACCGAGCTTTTCTCTAGGCTGGCTGGCACAAAAGTTACCGTATCAGTACCACACCACGGCATTGTAAAGTTTACTCGATTTCAAAACTTTGGCACAGAGGGACACGTCAAGCATAGCTCTCCTCCTCCCTCTTTTTAAAGAGAAGAAGGGAACCAAAAGCAGGACGAGAGACGGGCAGCAGCAGCGGCCTGACCTGCGCAAAACCCCGCCGCTCTCATCTCGCCAAAACCCCAAGAAGCCGCAGGGGGACGGAACTCCCTCCCCAGCTTTTTCCCCAGAGGAAGCAACCGCAGAGGAGGAGAAGCTGCGCAGAAGGGGAAGCGGCGGCGGCGGCGGCGGCGTGTAGGCTGCGCAGAGAGAGAGAGAGAGAGAGAGAGAGAGAGAGAGAGAGAGGCCGGCAGGGAGGGGAGCGTAAGCTTTTGGCAGTGGTGGTTCTGGAATGCAGCAGCAACACCTGATGCAGATGAACCAGAACATGATGGGGGGCTACACCTCGCCTGCCGCCGTGACCACCGATCTCATCCAGCAGGTCCTGATCCGAACCCAGCCCCGCGCCCGCTCTATCCTCGTGTCTTCGGATCTTTTCTTCTTCGTTTATGCCCTGAGCTTTTCTTCGTTGTCGCTTTCGGATCCGGGCTCTCTTTCGCCCTTCGCCTTTGCTTTGTTTTTTTTTGTTTTGCAATCGTTTGCTCGTCCGAGTTATCAGACGTTGTTTGTGTCCAAGTTCTCTCTATTTCGCTTTTTTTTTACCCCTCTCCCCTGTATCTTTCCCTATCCCTTGCTTCCTTAGATTTTGCTCTGCGTTAGTTGTTCACTTTTACTTGCATATTTTTTTATCTGTTAATGTAAATAGTGTTTTTGGCAACTGGATATATATACGCTCCTCCTTTTGTTGATTTTATCATATTCGAAATAGTGAGGGCTTCCGGTTCTCTTCTGTTCTTCGTGTCGATTTCTTTTCTTTTCTCATCTTTCGATCGATCCAAAACCCTTGTGCCATTTTATATTGAAGTGTTTTCAGATGGTCCATCGCTACTGATTTCCTCTGCAGTTCAAACTGCCGCAGTCTATTTTGGTCCTATTTTTTCCCCCCTGGCTGTGGCTCACATGATTTAAATACCTCCATTGCCTCCGCATCTAAACCCCCAACCCTTTGTAGCTCTGTCTGGTTGGTGACCTCCAGTGAATGATCATACACCCCCTTGCTGTTTTTCGCGAGCAGTAAACGATGCCAGGCCTGCTCCCTGCACCTGTCTCCTCCTGCCGAGCGATCTTTAAAGCCTGGACCACCAGGCTGCATCGTGTGAGATATATATTTCCCACCGAAGGAAACATATAAAAGCTGTGAGATTTGCGTAGGTATCAAATGCTTCGGATATTCCACCAAAGGAAACATATAAAAAAGTAATACCAGTATCTTCCAGGAGTTCTACATGCTTGTGATTTTTTTTTTGTCAAAGTAATTTTGCAGACAGACCGGAGTGGTCACAACGCAAAGCTCACAGGCAGGCCGAGGCCCGGCCCTCATTGGCGGTGCTGTAGCAAAGCATGATCTGGTCCATATCCTGGAGTTCATGTGGGTAGTGTAGCGAATGTAGGCTCGCGTGCGCGGCTGTACTGCCGGCCGCCCATTGGTGTTTGACTGTTCTGGCCCTTAAAACGCCCCCAGCTTCACAGCCAAACGCCGAAATGCTCACAGCCAGGGGCCCCGGCCCGGACGGCATGTCCTGGCCTTGCCGGATGCCTATGTTTGCATGCTCCCGTGTCAGTCAATGATTGATCTTTAGATTGGGAGAGACGTACTACGTTTGAGTGAGAAACCCGCGGTATCAAATCATTGAATCTCCAAGGCAGTTCATTGGGGATGAACTAAGCATTGTTTACTTGGTTGTCTCCAGCAGTCCAGCTAAGCGTAAAACACTGTTTTTTGTACTATAGACGTGTTTATTCATAGAATAAAGTTAGAAATGGAGGATATAGGAGACAGCCTTAGGTAGCAGCACTTGATTTCTTCCTTTTGCAGTAGATGGGTGAGAGAAAGTAAATGCTCAGTCAACGGTAGATACAAAGCGTCTACTGGAATGTGACATACTTAACTATACGTTTTGGATCATGAACTGTGCAGTACCTGGACGAGAACAAGCAGCTGATCCTGGCCATCCTCGACAACCAGAACAATGGCAAGGCGGAGGAGTGCGAACGGTGAGTTGCTGAGTCTCATGTTCACCTCTCCTGCGTGATTGTTATGCATGGTTATGGATGTAGATGTAGTAGCAGCTGTACTCTAGAAACCGGACAAGGATGCCCTTTTGTTTAAGTCTAGCATCAAGCAAACAAGCCTGCTAATTTGTTGACTGTTAATTAAATAGTTTGTTTCTTGCTGAAACGCTCCTTTCGCGAGGAACGATTATTCATACATCGATTAGATATATTTGCCAAATGTTCACTTCACGTGATAAAGGCATGCGATTGTTAGTTCTGTAGCACCAACCATGTACTACTGTTTTTGTTCAGTCTACTGTTTTGTGGCCTGTTAATGGCATTACGTATGTCAATGTCATATATCACACCGTACCTTCTATAGTTTTTCCTTAACTAATGCAACTTGTTATGTTTCTTTCTCAATCATCGCCCCTAGTCGTAATAGCATGCATGTTCACTGCTCTTGTGGCCACTGCAATGAACTATAGATATCCCCGTGTGAGGCTGTGTGTTCTCGTGTCTGCCACACCTCACCTGATGCTGTCTTGCAGGCACCAAGCTAAGCTCCAGCACAACCTCATGTACCTGGCCGCCATCGCTGACAGCCAGCCGCCACAGACCGCGCCACTATCACAGGTACGTACTGCTAATGCCAGCTCATCGTCGGCTTGCTTGGCCCTGGCTGCACTGCACTCAAAAGCGCTTTCGTCATTAGCGAAATAAGGGTTGCGTCGCTCATCTCACTTGGCATGTCATGTGATGTCTGCAGTACCCGTCCAACCTGATGATGCAGCCGGGCCCTCGGTACATGCCACCGCAGTCCGGGCAGATGATGAACCCGCAGTCGCTGATGGCGGCGCGGTCCTCCATGATGTACGCGCACCCGTCCCTGTCGCCGCTCCAGCAGCAGCAGGCGGCGCACGGACAGCTGGGAATGGCTCCAGGTGGCGGCACGACCAGCGGGTTCAGCATCCTCCACGGCGAGGCCAGCATGGGCGGTGGTGGTGCTGGCGCAGGCGCCGGCAACAACATGATGAACGCCGGCATGTTCTCGGGCTTTGGCCGCAGCGGCAGTGGCGCCAAGGAAGGGTCGACCTCTCTGTCGGTTGACGTCCGGGGTGGCACCAGCTCCGGCGCGCAGAGCGGGGACGGCGAGTACCTTAAAGTCGGCACCGAGGAAGAAGGCAGTTAGTTAAGACGCTGTAAGACTGGCATCGGCTCGGGCACACCGGCATGTCATAGCAGCAGGATTAGCAGGTAGCTTTGAGGAACGAGGAGGGTAGTAGTGTAGTGTAATGGTAGCACTAGCTAGCTAGTATGTGGCCGGTAAGGAGGTAGGTTTGTTCCATGGAACCTGGAGGTGGTAGTGACCAGCATGCATGCATGCGTGCGTGCATGGTCACTTGTTTTGGATGTATTTGCAGGTTCTCTCCCAAATGTAGTATGAAACGTTGCTGGTGACCTGTTTGCGCGAACACTCTATGGAGTGTTGATGATCTTTAACAAAAAAAAAAACGCTTCACTGCTCCATTTTGATCCAGTGATTATTGTTGGAACGTCTTCAGTATCAAAGAAGGCACTGAACATGTTGCGAACATGAGAGGATTAGTTGTCCGATCATGGTTACTTAGGCTGTATTTGGTTTGATGGATATTCATGGATTTGAAATGGCAATTTTTATTTTGAAACTGTCAGAAAGAATATTATCTCTATATTGGATGAGCCTAAAAAACCGGATGAGCTCATCGACATTTTCTAATAATTGTCATTATTAATAAATATAGGATTACTAGTATGCTCTAAATTTTGATCATTATTAGTGAGTGTTTGGTTTCTAGAAACTAATTTTTAGTCCTTCCATTCCATTCCATTTTAGTCCATAAATTACTAAATATGGAAACTGAAATAGAGTTTTAGTTTCCGTATTTGGTATATTAGTGACTAAAATAGAATAAAATGGAGGGACTAAAAATTAGTCGCTAAAAACCAAACACCCCCTTAGTATGCTATATGAGTATTTAGTAACTATTATGGTGCTAATATTAGTTTTAATTATTGTTACCATGTTAATTACTGCATAATTTGTGTCAATCACTGTAGAAGGATAGGGATTCCGTCAATCAACTTTTGTTCTGGTTATTTTAAAATCGATACTGATCCAAACATCAGTATCGGTCTTAAATGTTGAGATTAGTATGGTTTGATGTCTCTAACCCATACTCGTAGCAAGTCTTTATTACAACTTCAAGACACTAATCGGCACTTATGTGGAGAGACATATTTAGAACTGGTTCCAACAAATAATTGGTATTAAAGTTTAACATTTTAGTACCAATTGAAAACATCAACCAATACTCAAAAATATCAAGCTATAGCAAAAAGAAAATAGATGTATTTAGTGCCGATTATATCAAAAGACCGATACTATATTTTTTTAATTTTTGTCTAGAATTTTAGGGTTCCGTTCAAATTAATTTCGTACAAATTCTTTATAAAAGAGGTACTAAATATTCTTCGTCTGGTCATGTACGCAGTTTTGCTAAACTTTAAATTGTATTCTTTTGCTTTTTTTTTTTTGCTAAACTCCGGTGGACACACGATGGCTTAGAGCATCTCCAACAGTTTACCAATAATTCATCCCTAAAAGGATAGTATTGGTGATCATCAATAGTGTTTTTTTAGAATATCGAGTAAAATACTCCAACAAATCACCAATAAACCTCCCTAAAACATAGAACCCACTTGTCAGATATTAATACTTTATTTTTCCTTTTACTCCTCTATCAGCCTCTCTTCTCCAACCGTATACTCCTTCATCCCCAGCCTGCTCCCAACCACGTAGAACAGTCGCGACGTCTCTCGAAGCTACAGATCAACTATGGCTCTAGCGACGCAACAATGTCATGGAACGGTGGATTTCCTGATAGCAAGGGCACAACTACCACAGCCCACAGCCATGCTGGTGGCGAGCGTTCGGGCAGCAGGTGGTGGATGGCAAGCCTAGAGGCTAGAGTATATGCAGGTGGTGGCGGACGCAAGAGAATTCTAAACGACGACGGTTGTTAGCCACCTGTTGTATTGGAGGAGTTGCATCTCCCCGTTTTATTTGAGAGGAGTTTGACTTGTTTTTGGTGGTCACCAATTAATGAGGATAAAAAAGGAATCTATTGGAGCAGAGATTTTAAGCCAACTCTCCTAATATGGTGGTTGGATTAGGGATAAGGGAGCTCTTGGAGATGCTCTTAGGGCATGGCTAGCAAATCACGTATATAGCCATGCAATAAAATATTTTATACTATATGTTGCACTATTTATAGAATAAAGTTTGAAACGAGAGATGTAGATGAGTAAACTGTTGGAGAGCCTTAGATAACTAATAGAGTCAATATCACATTTTTATTTTTCTATTTTTTCAAAATAAAAAGTAATAGATTGGACCTATGAAACGTAAAAAACAATCAAATTTAGGGGGTGTTTAGTTTGAGGAATCACTCCATTCAAAATAATGTGGTGCATTATAAGTTTATTTCTTAAATTTGGTGAGATGATCTCATTCCTCATATTAGTACTAACTAACTAATTATGATAAATAAGAAGGTGCTGGATCAACTATTTTTCATCCACAAACCAAACAAAAAATGAAGAGTGAGAAGATGATAGACTATTTCATTCTTCAAACCAAACACAACCTATTAATGTCCTTTCAACGTATCAGTCTATAGCAATCAACTAAATATAGAAATCAACCTTCACTATATATCTAACGATGATAATCCAATCTAGATTGAACAAATTTTTACTAAAAGATGAGTTTAGAGCAAATAAAAAAAATGACATACCGTGCTTCTTAATTCAGCAGACAGAAAATATGTTTGTCGCGAAGGATAATTTGGCAAGGTCAGAAGACCTGCCATTATGACAGAGAGTTAATGTTTGTCGGACGTGCAACAACATTAGCTAGAACAGGGTTGTTGACGTATTGAGTAATAACATGGTCGTAGATTCCATATCCTAATCTTGAATCTTTCTTTCTGTAATAGAGACGTGAAGAAGATAAAAGACCTATTTCCTATTCCCTTCTCGTGGTGGTCCGATTATTGAGGACTTGTTTGTTTCACCGTTAATTCACGTAGATTAGATGATATTGAATCTGTTTAAATTCATAACAACTTAAAATTTATCCCAATCTATTTCAGTCCTTGTTCGACTATTCTAAATCTATGTGAAATGAAGTTTATTAAAATGTATTGAGATGAATTTTGACATGTGATAGATTTTAACCGACTTAATACCACCTAATCTATATAAATTAACAGTGAAATGAACAAGCCATCTACACACCGATCCATATAAAATTGGAATAACTGAACAAGGCTAAGAGAGAGACATTAGATAATGGTGGAGATTTTTTTAGTTATTTTGTTACCAGGAGATTTTACAGGAAAACAAGAATTTTAATTATTTTGTTATGAGGATATTATACAGAAAAATAAAATCCTTCATATATAATTTGTCCACGCCTGCATTTTTCTATGTTTTCTCAATCAAGAGCTGGGTAACCGTCCAGATGAGATGAAACTAACCCTAGGTGGCGTCCGGCTGACCGGCTCCGCCCGAAGCCGAAGGCCCAATCCAATAGGCCACCCGATCCAGCGCCGTGCCGACGTCCTCCCGTCCGCGGTCCGCTATGCATGCATCGCCACACAGGAAACTCCTCACGAGACGAGGAAACCGCCCGAGGAGACCCAGCCGTCCCAGGCCCCAGCCTGTTCCACGCGAGGAGAGGCCACCACCTGGTCCACCGGCAGCCTCACAGCTCGCGTCAGGCCCATCGCCATGGGCCGCTAGCCCATTAAATTCCTTCACCGGGCGGCTCCTCGTCCGCAGCCACCAGACCCCTCCGGTTTCTCTCTCTCTACCGGGTCGAAGCCCCTCTCCTCTCTCCCCGCCTCGTCCTCTCCCCTACAGGATCTAGGGTTTGCTTCGCTCGGCCTTCGTCCTTCTTGGGCCGAGCCCTAATTCTTCTGCCCCGCCACCAAGCAAGCCGAGCCCCCGGTTTGGTTCGCCTCCGCTGCGCCCCGCTTCCTCCCCGTACGTAAGCCCCCAAACTCTCCAAACCCCTTTCCTGGCCTCCTCTACTCCTCCCGCGTGTCCCGTCTTCCCATAAATCCGCGCTGCTCGTAGATTGGATTGTTTCGTTGTTTAGATTTTGGTTTGCCGTTCGAGTTGGTCCTTTGGGCTCCGTGTTAGTGGGCTCGGTTCGTCGGATCTGTAGCGGAGCAAGCGCTTCGCCGGGAATTGTTGCTTTGGTTTGGTGCGAATTTTTTCGTAGTTATTTCCCTTTTCCGGTCGGCGCGAGGTCGCTATTGGCGATGTAGATTGCGTGCGTTATATTGTTGGCCTATTTACCTTATTCTCGTACGAGCAAATTGTGGCGTGTTTGTGGGAGGGAAGATGAACAGTTCATAGGAATCAGTTTGAGTTTGTTCTTTGGGAAACAGTAACCCGTTCGGGTATTAGTCTGTTAGCTAGAGAATTACTTGTACATTTTATCCTGAGCATTTGAAACTATTACATGATTCATTGCATGACTACATTGTCGTGAATCTGGTACATAGAGTAGGGTAGTCATACTTAAGTATGATTACAAAGTCCAATAGCCCTTCTAGGTTCCATGCTTTAATTATCTTTCGATAGGAAGTTCCAGCAAGGCAGCAACCATGGCTTGTTTCTAACATGAGTTAACTAAGCGATGAGCATGGTTGCCTTTTTGCACAAAGGCTATGTTACCAGTGGCATTATTCTGTAGCTATTTATGTGCAGCCTCATATGGTTCTGCTGAAGGGCCCGCCCTTGGACTTTGTATTTATTTTCTGTTTCAAGTCTTCAGCATGTTTAACTACTTGCATTCAGCACTGCTTTGTCTGGCATGGTGACATTGGTCACTCTTCTATTGTCTTGCTCATGTTATATTCATACATGTTTTATAATTTTTGTTCTTTTGGATACCATCATAATCGAGATGTCATCATTATGTCATCTAACTATAATATTCGTGTAGCTTTTGGAAAATGTCTACAATGTTGGTGGTCTCTGAATCTCGACCTGAAAATTTGTTACTGGGGATTTCTGCTATAAACAATCAGATCATGTTGATAATGGAACTAAATATCCGCTGTTTGTCTATTTTGTCATGAAAAATTCGAGATTTTATTTGTTTGGAGTCCCTTTTTCATGAAACAATCAAGTGAGATGTGACTGAATTGCACCTAACTCAATCGTATTTACTTATTAATTCAAATTGACAGGGATTCTTGGATTCTATTGGCTTCTATCTTCAGCATGGGTGAGCCAAACAGCAATGATAATGCAATGGTGCATGACAATGAGATGATCGATGGCAATGGGGTGATCCATGGTAGTGAGATGATTCATGGTAGTGTGATGATACATGGAGATGAGATGCCCCATGGCAATGAGATGATCCATGGAAATGAGATGATCCATGGGACTGAGATGGTTGAAGGCAGTGAGATGATCCATGGTCATGAGATGGTTCAGGTTAATGATCTCATCCACGGTAATGAGATGGTTGCCGTTAACGTCATGGTTAATGGTGATGAGATGCCCCATGTTAATGAATTTATCAATACTGAGGTGACCCCGCGGAGACGTCGGAAGAAGAAGTCGCTAGTTTGGGAGCACTTCACTATAGAACCCATGCCAGGGGGGAACTCAAGAGCATGTTGCAATTTATGCAAGCAAACCTTTGCGTATAGTTCTGGTTCAAAAATCGCAGGCACGAGCCATCTAAAGAGACACATCACGCTAGGCTCCTGTCCTGTTATGAAAGATCAAGACCGCAGGCTAACACTGCCACTAGCAGGGGGCCATGCCACTGATAATGATGGTGAGGGTACAGTAGAGCGTCCTACTAAGAGGCGTTACAGATACACTGGTTATGCAAATGCTACTTTTGATCAGGAACGGAGCTCCTCTTATTTGGCAAAGATGATAATTTTGCATGACTACCCACTTCACATTGTTCAGCAGTCATCCTTTACGAAGTTTATCGAGAGTCTGCAGCCTCGTTTCAGGGTTGTAGATGTGGAGACAATGGAAGGAGAGGTGTATGCTGTTTTCCAGAAAGCAAAAGAAAACCTGTTACAAGCATTCAGCACTATGCCAGGAAGGATCAGCCTCACTATAGGACTCTGGACAACCAGTCAGACTCTTGGCTATGTTTCTCTTGCTGGGCAGTTTATTGACTCCGATTGGAAAGTGCACCGAAGAATGCTCAACTTCATGATGGTGTCTTCTCCTCATTCAGAGAATGCACTTAGTGAAGCTATTAGCTCGAGCCTTTTGGAGTGGAATATGAAGGACAGGCTATTCACTATCACATTGGATAATGATTGCTCTTCCCATGATATTTACAGTGCAAATCTTAGGGATCACCTGTCCAATAAGAACAACCTCATGCTTAAGGGACAGCTGTTTGTTGTGAGGTGTTATGCACATATCCTCAATGTAGTTGCTCAGGATGTAATTGCTTCAATTCATGGTGTGATTTACAACATCCGTGAGAGTATCAAGTTCATAAAAGCTTCTCCAAATCGTGAGGAGAAGTTTGCTGAGATTGCTCTGCAGCTGGAGATTCCCAGTACCAAGACTCTCTGTTTAGATGTTACAACCCAGTGGAACACAACTTATTTGATGCTGCTGGCTGCCTTGGACTATAAGCAGGCGTTTTCTACACTGGAGACATGTGATGATAATTACAATGAATCTCCTTCAGCAGAGGACTGGAAGAAAGTTGAGGCTACCTGTAACTACCTGAAACTGCTATATGACTCTGCACATAGTGTCATGGCTTCAGCAAATCCTACTGCAAACATCTTTTTCCATGAAGCTTGGAAAATTCAGCTTGAGCTAGCCAATGGCACAGAACATGAAAATCCCATCTTCAGCAGTATTGCCAAGGATATGCATGAGAGATTTGACAAATACTGGAAAGATTGCAGCCTGGTATTAGCCATTGCTGTAGTCATGGATCCACGTTTCAAGATGAAGCTTGTTGAGTTCAGTTACTCTAAAATTTATGGTGCTGAGGCTATGAAATATGTTAAGGTTGTCAATGACTCTCTGCATGAGCTGTATAAGGAGTATGTGGCACAACCACTCCCCTTGACTCCTGCTTATGTTGAAGCTAATAATGTGGCTGCTAACGCAAGTGTGAACCAGGGAAATCCTTCTTCCACTGGTGATGGTCTTCTTGACTTTGATATGTACCTTTCTGAGATTCAAAGTACCCAGCCTGCAAAATGTGATCTGGAGCAGTACTTGGAGGAATCCCTCACTCCACGTATCCAAGAGTTTGATATCCTTAATTGGTGGAAGCTTAACACACTCAAGTTTCCAACCCTGTCGAAGATGGCCCGGGATATCTTGGCCATCCCAATGTCGATGGTTAGCAGTGGCAGCTCCATATTCTCTGCTGGAACTGGGAACCGCATGCTCGATGACTACAGAAGCTCTCTTCGTCCGGAGACTGTCGAGGCACTTGTCTGTGCAAAAGACTGGCTCCAGTATTCACCGCCTGCAACTGAGGTGCTAGGTTCTGAGATGATCAAGGCAGAAGCATTGTAGCTTGCCGATACTGCTTCCATGATGAAGCACAAATAAGATTGTGTTATTTTTTAGTGTAGTTAACCGTAGGCATATTTTAGGCAGCAATTGCAGACATATATCTCTTCTGGCATTGATCTTATAGTTGTAATTTGTCATGTCGAACTCAGTTTAACTCATTATAGTGTGTATTGAGTTTAGCTGTGGTCTGAGGGATGTCTAAGGGATTGAGGTGGTAAACTTATTTCCAGATTCTGGCTATTGTTGGCTCAGGCATTCAGGTGATACACTTATTTCCAGATTTTGGTTATTGTTGGTGCTGCTGTTTATTTCCCTTCCTTTTAATGGTCATAACCTCTGTTTTGTGCTAGTGTGTTATATGCCATGGATTGGTATCTATTTACACTTTTTTTTTGATTGAGACAAAGTGCACACTTGAGAGCAGAAAATTACAAAAAAAAATTATATATCACAGCTCGGCTTTACCTGCACGACAGGGAACAGTGATGTCTTCACCAACGAAATTGTATTAGAATGCAAGAAAGCTGTATATTAAAGGAACACCGTATGCTGGTTTCTCCACTGCCTGATGGAAGATTTTAGCAACGAACATAAATCATCAGAAGATAAGTAAGCTGAAAGCCACAAATTCTACTTTCAGATAAAGAAAACACACGATGTATCATGGCTTTAGTTCATGTTATTATTTTGAGACCTGTAAATAAACGGGAGAAAAAAAAAACTCCCTCCTATTCTGGTGGCTGATGGGATTCATGAAGACCGCTGGTCCAGCGGTTCGAGGCTAGGCCTGGAACTTATCAGGGGTATTTGACATAGCTCTCACGGCTCCGCTCCCAACGAGAATAACTCCTACAAAGTCAAATGGTAAAAAATCTGAACTACTCTATGGTGGGAGTGGACTGAATTCTGTCTCTATTTTGTACTATAAAGTGGGAGACAAAAAAACCCTGTTTCTCACCGTTCCCAACCTGCACCCTACTCTCTAACCTCTCACGAATCACTGCACAACTTATTTACCAAACGATGCGAAAGGGCCTCTAGCCTAGCGGTTAAGGACTTTCGAGTAGCACCTCCAAGTACTGGGTTTGATTTCTATCGGGAGCAAATTTTCAGGCTTGGTTAAAAAAATCCCCTCGTTGTGCTCCATCCGCTCTCGGGTTGCGATGTCCTGTGCGCCACCCTCCGGTTGGACCGTTGCAGAGTAGACAGTTGACGCCGTCCCGTTAGTGATGGGAGGCCAGGGTTCGGGGATTTTCTCGGTCGGGACCATTGTTTCGGTCTCTTCTTATATGAAATACCGGGAGGGCGGTCTTTCCCTCCCCGACCGAGTTTTATGTGCCAAACGATTTTCGTCAAATAGATTCACTTCTGCTAGAGAATCACTCTATTAGAGAATCAACACTTGAAGCTAGAGAATCATGGAGTGGAGCTCTGTCAAACGATCCCTTAATGTCCATGGCTCACGATTTTGTTAGAAACGGTCTTATGAATTCTTTAAGGCCCATTTGTTTACGTTCATTTTCGAGGAACTGGAAATGGAGTAGGCTATTTTTTTTGGAACGCGACATTCGATAACTTTTCAAAGTTTACATATAAACCTATCTCAAATTTATGAGGTAGGAGATGAAAATTGATTCTATAGATTTACATGCTGCTTTTCTAAGGTATAACTTATAACACACTTTTCTAATCTTCTACTTGCTTCTCTATAACATAAATGTAGTGTATAACTATCTTTCTCATATGATTAGAATAATATACAAATATATTAAATTAAATAGTTTTATCTAAATAATAATTATTAAAATGAAATTCAATTCCAACGAAACAATATGGTCTAAGGCTACTTCGGTTACGTCAATTTAGAAGGAGATGGGAGGGAATTAAATCTCTTTTTAGTGACTAGGAGACGATTTAATCATTTTCTGGATTGGCATAACCGAACAAGTCTTTAGCAGACGAAGAGAATAATAGCAAACGTGTCTATGCTGCAACCAGGGCGGACCCAGGCCCAAATTTTTTTTAGAAGAGCAGCCCAAAGCTCGTGAACCCTAGGTCCCTAGGCGGCCATCGTAGAGGTGCTCGTCGCGCTGAAGAGCTGCATCTGCTGCCGCGCCGCCTCTGCCCTCTGGCCTCGCTCGGCCACGCGCCGTCCGCCGTCGTGCCCTCTAGCGGTCTAGCCTTGCCCGCCCGGCCGGCCACGCGCGGCGCGCCGTCCTTCGCCAGTCCACCCAGTCCGCCGCCGAGCTCATCTCCCCTCTCGGCGGCGCGCCGTCCTCCGCCCAGTCCGCCCAGTATTATATAAAAATCCCTATGCATTTTATATACATTGTTTTGTCCATCAATTGCAATTAGTGGTTGTTGCTCTTGCCAAATGTTGCCCTTCTGTCACGGATTTCTTTACCTACACCATATCAATTGTTAACACTTTCAATGCATCTTGTAAGAGTGTCGAGGTTTCGGACCCGGGGAGTCCCTGGACCGACGAGTAAATTTGTCGCTGCGTGTCCCTGCCCAGATGGGTTGGTGTGAGATAGAACACAAGTGGGGGAATGAGCCTTGTATTATCCTGCACCAGGGTGCTCGTAGTAGGGGTTACGAGTGTTGCGAGAGAGCGAGGGCGAGAGAGAGCGAGTAGGAGAGAGCGAGGGAGAGAGAGAGAAGGGGTCCGGCCCCTGCTCGTCTTCTCCCGTCCCTTTGTCGTGCGTCTACTCGTCTCTCCTGCCGTGCGTTCGTGTGTTCGTATGCTCGTATGTTTGTTCTTTTTTCCTCTCCCCCCTTCGTGGGGCCCTGGACACCCCCTTTTATAGACGTAAGGAGATGCTCAACTGTACAATGGGGTGTAGCTAGGAGCTAACGTGGCTGACGGGGGGAGTGCCTGGTCGCTATGCACGTGTTGACGTGTCCGTCGTAGAAGTGCACGAGCCTTGTAGAAGCACAGCTGTTGGCGCTGCATGGACCTTGCTGACGTTTCCTTGCTTCCGTAGGGGGCTTGAGAACCACTGACGTCATGGACACATGCGGGGAACCATCATTGCCTGTTACTGGGGTAAGCTTGATGGGACGCCGGTCTTGTTCCTTCGTAGCCTGAGCTAGCCAGGAGTAGGGTGATGATGTATCCCTCGTGGCGCGGTCGATCTGAGCCTGAGGTCGGGAGAGGCGGCGGTTCCTCCGAGGCCGAGGCCGGGGCCGAGGCCTAGGGTCGGGCGAGGACGTGAGTCCTCTCGAGCCCGAGCCCAAGGCCGAGCCCTGGGGTCGGGCGAGGCGGAGATCTCCTCCCGAGGCCGAGGCTGAGCCCTAGGGTCGGGCGAGGCAGAGCTTTCTGTTGCGCCCGAGGCTAAACTTGACCGTTTGTCGGTTTCGCCCGGGTGGTTGGCACAGCAGCCGGAGCGGGGCGAGCGGCGCTGTTTTTCTGTCAGATCGGTCAGTGAGAGGGCGATGTGACTGCGGTCACTTCGTCCTTGTCGACTGAGGCGCGCTTGTCAGGATAAGGTGTCAGGCGATCCCAGCATTGAATGTGCATGCACCTCGGTCGGTTGGTCAGGCGATTTGGCCAAGGTTGCTTGCACGACAAGGCTTGCCTTTGGCTGAGCCGAGGGTGCGCTCACTGCCTGAGGAGACCCCCGGGCGAGACGCGAACTCGTCCGGGACCACTGTTCTGCCCGAGGCCGGGCTCGGGCGAGGCGTGACCGCGTCCCTTGGTAGACGAAGCTTTGACTTTGACTCGAGCTGTAAGCCTTTATGGTTTGCTCTGAAGGTGTTTTCGAGCCGTGATTAGGAGTATTGGGGGTACCCCTAATTACGGTACCCGACATTAGCCCCCGAGCCTCGAAGGGAGTGGCGATGCTCGGTTCGAGGCTCTGCCACATTTTTGGTGAGGGGACCGGCCTTTTTCGGTTATACTTTGTTCCGCCGGGTGCGCGCAAGCGCACCCGCCGGGTGTAGCCCCCGAGGCCTCGGGAGGAGTGGTTTGACTCCTCTGAGGTCTTAACGCTTTTCGTGATGCCTCGGCCGATCTTGTTGTTCCCTCATGCGGCCTGGCCGTAGCCCGGGTGCACGATCAGATTCCGAGTTTTGAGGCTGGTTTGTTGACGCTGTCAACAGTTTGGCCGTAGCCGGGTGCGAGAGCAGCCCCCGAGCCTCTGCACGGAGCGAGAGGACGATCAAGGACTGTCTCGACTTTTATTATACGCCCCTTCGTCGCCTTTCCGCAAGGAGGGAGGGGGGGAAAGCGCCATGTTACCCTCGGAGGGCACCGATCATGGCGTTTCCGGTGAGTTGCTAACGGGTGATCCGAGTGGACGCCCGTGCCCCGTTCGTTAGGGGTCGGCTAGTGGCTCAGAGGCGTGCTCCAAAAGTACCTGCAGGTGATTCGCTGGACCCGGACCCTTTTCGACAGGGTCCGAGGGCTCGATGCCTCCCTCCGGTGGGATTCCATTACGAGTCGTTCCCGCTGGTCTCGGAAATGTCCTAGGGTACCTCGGGAGCGTAGTCCAAGCCTCGGCCATGTAACGGACGTACCCAGACTCATCCCTCACTCTGCGTGCTCTGGGGCGGCTACCGAACCCTTCCGAGGGGCCAGCCTTCGAACCCCTGATCAGTAGTGGGCGTGGAGCCCGAGTGCTCTGGGGCGGCTGTCGAACCCTTCCGAGGGGCCAGCCTTTGAACCCCTGATCAGTAGGAGGGCTCGGGGGGCCGCTTCCTTCGCCGAGAAGGATCCTTTCCGAAATATCCCCTTTCCCAGTCCCTGTGGCAAGAGAGAAAGAGGAAACAAAAAAAGATATGAATTTAAAAATCATGGCGCACCTTTTTTGACACGGCCTTTATGGCGGAGCTGAAATGTCGCCTGCTTCGCTTGCCAACGGTGTCGCTTGCTCTGCCAAGGAGTTAATGCGATGGGGCGGGTGATTCGCGAGGCGTCTGTTGCGCGTGCGCGGGCCGTTCGAGGAACGGGGCACGGGCGCGTCGCCTTCACACTGTGGGAGAGGGCTCCTCTGCCGCTTCAGGAAAGGACACGAGATTGGGGGTGATTTGACCGCTGCTTCCGTCTGTTGGTTGCAGCAGTTATTGTCGGCCCGCTTCTGGCCATATCAACTGTCGCGCCTCCCCCCGCGGTTGACTGACCCGTGACCGCTGCTCTTAATTGGCACTGTTGGGTCATGCGCGGGCCGCCTCGAATCACGGCGCTGGTTCCGCAGTCGAGAAGGCGTGCGTTGGCGTGGGTGGCGGTGCTGTTTTCTTGCACGTAGTGATCGTGGCGCCGGTTACATGATATGTGGGACCGGGCCTCCGTGCTTGGTCCACCGGATGCGTCGAAGCCGACGGGGCGTGTAACCGTGGTGCGGTTGCATGCTCCCTGCGTGGCGGCTTGCCCTTTCGTCCGCTAGTTCCGGTGAGGATGAGGGAACGCTTGTAACCGTAGGGTAGTTACATGCTTCGCGTGCGGCGGTTTGCCTCCTTTGTGTTTCGGGTCAGTCCTCACGACGTGTGGGACCCAGCCCTCATGTCTCAAGGTGGGAATCCTGGAGCACGTCGGTGGAGACTTGGCCCGTGATGCTTGGGGGGTGCGAGCGGGTAGGTCTGCCTATAAAAGGGGATCGATCCCTCGGGCAGTGGCCATGCCTTCGCACTCCTCTCTTGCATTGCTCCCTTCAACCTTCCGTGTCCCCAGATGGGGCGCGCCTGTGTGGCTTTCTTCTTGCTGTTGTTTGAGAAGCGCGACCTTATGGGGGTTGGCACTCTCCAGTCGTCGCTCGGCTTCAAGGATTTTCATCATGTAGCCCGGCTGCATTCCCTCACCAATGGTCATCCGTAGGGATGATCACCATCCTGGTGGTGGGGAGAAGCAAGCCGGGCTACGACATCCACCCCGCCCTCAGCTTCAAGGATCTTCGTCATCGAGGCTGTGGCGGAGGAGCGCACCAAGTGGGGGGCCACCTCCGCGTGGGTCGGTGACCCTTTTCTTCCCCCAGCGTTCGAGGGAGAAGGGCATCCTCCAGCCCTGCGGAGGCGTCCTCCAGCCCTGCGGGGGAAGGCGAACTGCTGCTCCCTGGCCATGGTGTAGCTTTCCGTCCTCCACCCGGGTGGCGGTCGTGCCGCGCGTGGGCCGGCCACGTCCAGATCCTCCTCGCACCGTCAGCTGCACCGGGGGGTTGCTCAACATGTCGTACGCCGCGAGGGCGTTACTCGTGTTCTGGGACGGCCTCGGTGAGGACGGGAGTGAGGACCTACTGGTGCGCTTTGGGGCGGCCGTTGTTCGCCGGTGCGGTGTTGGTGGGCAGGTGGCCGTAGTCGTCGGTGCTGAGGTGGTGGTCGCCATAGGTGAGGCTTCCTCTTGCACAAGCGGTTGTCTCTGCCGACGAGACCGCCAACGCCACCTGCATTCTAGGCCTCCGGCTCTTTGGCTTTAATGGCTGGTTCTCGTCCTCCATGAGGGACGTGAACGAAAGCCTTTCAGCAGTAGCGTTTGCCCTGAGCCATCGCTGCTGCTGTCTAGCCACCTGAGACGGAGGTCGTTGTCGCTGCTGGTGCAGCGGTCGCCGGCGAGCCGGTCGAAGCTCGTTATCCCGCAGGCCCTCTAGTGTGGAGGTAGTTCATTCCCGCGGGAATGGAGCTAGAGTCCCGTTCGTTAGGGAATGTAAGAGCAAAATGTGATTGCTCCATGTACTGAGATATCTGTTGTAGGTCGGGAAAGCCGCCGAGGGCGCTGCCGACGCCTACATAGCGTAGTTATCCCGAGTACGTGTGTTTGTTGTTCGTAGCCGCTGAGGCCTGAACATTTGGGTATTTGAGTAGAAAGCCGTGCTTCTTCCTTGTTTCGAGCCTTGAGACTTGCCTGTCGGTAGCCGAACCACTTAACTGAGCACGAGTTACTTTTCACGGAAGGTGACGAGTGAGGTATCCGTATCCCGGAGGCGTAGGATTCCCTCGGCTCGGTCAGCCTTGCCGTTCAAGGTCTCTTTCGCCCGGTTTTAGAACCTTCGGCTGCTCTGCGATGAGCCGAAGCTGAAGGCAGCGGTGGCGTGGACAGAGGCGATGTCGGCTCGAATGGAGGCTTTCTCGGCGTGGGAGCAGGTGGCTTCCCAGGCCGAGGAGGTGCAGCAGCGGCAGCTGGGGTTTGGCCAGATCACCCGCGAGTAGGACCAATCCCAGAGCCAAGCCACCGAAGCCGTGAGCCGGGCTGAGATCCTCGGGGGACAGCTGGCTCGGGCTTCAGAGCGGCTGGCCGAGGCGCCTGCTCGCATCGCCGTCTGAGGCTGGGCCAGATTCCGCCGAGGGTGGAAACGACGCCGAGGGTTCTGCTCCTCCCCCTGCTAATGTTTGAGCCTGCATGAACAGTTCGTCTGAAGTATGCGTATGTTTTTTGCGGCCACCAAGGCCTAAACATATTTAGCGTTCAGATTATAAAGCTACGTTTTCTTTCCTCTTGTTTCGAGCATTTAGGACTTGTTCGTCGGCAGCAGAATCGTATTATCCGAGCGAGAGTTACTTTTCGTGGAAGGTGATGAGAGAGGTATCCGTATCCCGGAGGCGTAGGAGTCCCTCGGCTCGGTCGGCCTTGCCGCTTACGTGCTCTCTCACCTGTTCGTAGGATTCTCGTATCGATATAGTCAAAAAATGCACGAAAGTCGTTTTCTACCCGAGCGTTAGGACTTGTTCGGTAGTAGGATCGCTTATCCGAGCGTGAGTTACTTTTCGCGGAAGGTGATGAGTGAGGTATCTGTATCCCAGAGGCATAGGAGTCCCTCGGCTCGGTCGGCCTTGCCGCTTACATGCTCTCTCACCCGTTCGTAGGACCCTGCTATCGATATAGTCGAAAGCACGAAAGTCGTTTTCTACCCGATCGTTATGACTTGTTCGATAGCAGAACCGCTTATCCGAGCGTGATTTACTTTTCGCGGAAGGTGACGAGTGAGGTATCCGTATCCCGGAGGCGTAGGAGTCCCTCAGCTCGGACGGCCTTGCCGCTTAAGGTCTCTCCCGCTCGTTTTCAGGGTTCCGTTATCGATATAGTCGGAAGGCACGAGAGTTGTTTTGGTAGAAAACTTTTCTTGGTAGAAAACTTTTTCCGAAGAAAATTTTGACGCAGAGGGGGTTCCCCCCTTCTAGCCCCCGAGGGAGGGTCGGGCTTTGCTGAGGCAAGGCTGATCCTTCCTTGACGGTTAGACTTTATTTACGTATGTAAAGAAAACGAGGAACATGAACGACTTGAAACATTTTAAGGGAAGAAGCAACGTAGTTGTTCGATGTTCCAAGCGTTACTGTAGACCTCGCCTTGATCGTTGGCCAGCTTGTATGTCCCAGGCTTCAGAACTTTGGCGATGATGAACGACCCCTCCCAGGGACGAGTAAGCTTGTGGCGCCCTCGAGCATCTTGTCGCAGCCGAAGCACCAAGTCTCCCACTTGGAAGCCTCGGGGCCGAACCCTTCGAGCGTGGTAGCGTCGCAGAGACTGCTGATACCACGCCGAGTGTAGTAAGGCCATGTCCTGAGCCTCTTCCAGCTAGTCCAAGGAATCTTCTCGGCTGGTCTGGTTGCCTCGGTCATCGTACGCCTTTGTCCTCGGGGAACCGTATTCCAAGTTCATGGGTAAGATAGCCTTGCCCCCATAGACTAGGAAAAACGGCGTGAAGCCCGTGGCCCGGCTCGGCGTCGTCCTCAGACTCCAGACCACCGAGGGTAGCTCCTTCATCCATCGCTTGCCAAACTTGTTGACGTCATTGTAGATCCTCGGTTTTAGTCCCTGCAAAATCATACCGTTGGCGCACTCCACCTGCCCATTTGTCATCGAGTGGGCTACGGCGGCCTAGTCCACACGGATGTGGTGGCCCTCGCAAAAGTCCAGGAACTTTTTCCCGGTGAACTGCGTGCCATTGTCGGTGATGATGGAATTTGGGACTCCAAAGCGATGGATGATATTGGTGAAGAACGCCACCGCCTGCTCGGACCTGATGGTGGTTAAGGGTCGGACCTCGATCCACTTGGAGAATTTGTCGATGGCGACCAGCAGGTGCGTGAAGCCCCCGGGTGCCTTCTGCAAGGGACCGACGAGGTCCAGACCCCACACAGCAAACGGCCAAGTGATAGGTATCGTCTGTAGTGCCTGAGCGGACAGGTGCGTCTGTCGCGTGTAGAATTGACACCCCTGGCAGGAGCGTACAATCCTAGTGGCGTCGGGCACTGCGGTTGGCCAGTAGAAACCTTGTCGGAAAACGTTTCCCACGAGGGCTCGAGGTGCTGCATGGTGACCACAAGCCCCCAAGTGTATTTCTTATAACAGCTCTTGTCCTCGGGCAATGGATATGCATCGCTGGAGAATGCCCGAGGGGCTGCAGTGATACAACTCCTTTTCATCACCTAGTAAAACAAACGACTTGGCGCGCCGAGCCAGTCGCCGAGCTTTGGCCTTGTCGAGGGGCAGCTCTCCTCGGAGGAGATATTCCAGGTACGGGGTCTGCCAGTTCGGGACCGGTGTGACCCCATTCCGCTCCTCCTCGACACGCAGGGCCTTGCCCTCGATGTCCGAGGGTACCTCGGGCTGGGCCGAGGCCTCCTCGGGCTCGGGCGCGTCGTCGACTTGGACGGATGGCTGATATATATCCTTGGAAAAGACGTTCGGGGGAACCGTCGTTCGCCCCGAGGCTATTTTCGCCAGCTCATCTGCGGTTTCGTTGTACCATCGAGCAACATGGTTGAGTTCCAGTCCGTAGAACTTGTCTTCCAAGCACCAAACTTCGTCGCAGTAGGCCTCCATTTTTCGATCGCGGCAGTGGGAGTTCTTCATGACCTGGTTGATGATGAGCTGTGAGTCGCCACGAGCGTCGAGGCGCCGAACCCCTAGCTCGACGGCGATGCGCAGGCCATTAACCATGGCTTCGTGCTCGGCCACATTGTTTGATGCCGGGAAATGGAGGCGCAACACGTAGCGAACATGTTCTTCGAGGGGTGAGATGAAGAGCAAGCCCGCGCCTGCTCCGGTTTTCATCAGCGACCCGTCAAAGTACATGGTCCAAAGCTTGGGTTGGATTGGGGTCGTCGGTAACTGGGTGTCAGTCCACTCAGCGAGAAAGTTGGCCAAAACTTGGGATTTTATGGCCTTCCGAGGGGCAAATGAAAGTGTTTCCCCCATGAGTTCCACCGCCCATTTCGCTATCCTACCCGAGGCCTCTCGGCTCTGGATGATTTCTCCTAGGGGGAAAGATGACACCACAGTAACCGGATGAGACTTGAAGTAGTGTCGCAGCTTCCGCCGCGGGGGGCACCAAGATGGGTGCATTTATAAGGAGTGCCTTTAAGTTTCCGAGGGCTTCCTCGGCCTCGGGGGTCCAAGTGAAGCGCTTGGTCTTCCTTAAGTGGCGGTACAGGGGCAATCCTTTTTCGCCAAGGCGTGAGATGGAACGGCTCAGAGCCGCAAGGCATCCCATGACCCTCTGTACTCCTTTCAAATCTTTTATTGGTCCCATGTTGGTGATGGCCACGATTTTCTCCGGGTTGGCCTCTATGCCCCGCTCGGAGACGATGAACCCTAGGAGCATGCCTCGGGGGACTCCGAAGACACACTTCTCGGGGTTGAGTTTCACGCCTTTCGCTCTCAGACACTTGAATGTCGTTTCAAGGTCAGAGAGGAGGTCGGAGGCTTTCTTTGTCTTGACAACGATGTCATCGACGTAAGCCTCGACCGTTCTGCCGATGTGTTCTCCGAACACATGGTTCATGCACCTCTAGTAGGTGGCGCCTGCATTCCTCAAACCAAATGGCATTGTAGTGTAACAATACATGCCAAAAGGTGTGATAAAATAAGTCGCGAGCTGGTCGGACTCTTTCACCTTGATTTGGTGATAGCCTGAGTAGGCATCGAGGAATGACAGGGTTTCGCACCCAGCAGTGGAGTCCACAATTTGAACGATGCGAGGCAGAGGGTAGGGAACCTTCAGACATGCTTTGTTTAGACCAGTGTAGTCTACGCACATCCTCCATTTCCCATCCTTTTTCCTTACAAGAACAGGGTTAGCTAACCATTCGGGATGGAATACCTCTTTGATGAACCCTGCCGCGAGTAGCTTGTGGATCTCCTCGCCTATGGCCCTGCGCTTTTCTTCATCAAAAAGGCGCAGGGTCTGCTTCACGGGTCGGGCTCCAGCTCTGATGTCTAGTGAGTGCTCGGCGACATCCCTTGGTATGCCTGGCATGTCCGAGGGACTCCACGCAAAAACTTCGGCGTTTGCGCGGAGAAAGTCGACGAGCACAACTTCCTATTTGGAGTTGAGCTCGGAGCTGATCCGGACTTTCTTGCTGGCGTCGTTGCTGGGGTCGAGAGAGACGGACTTAACCGCCTCGACTGGTTCGAAGTTGCCGGCGTGCTGGTTCGCGTCGAGCGCCTCCTTGGAGAGGCGTTCCAGGTCGGCGATGAGGGCCTCGGACTCGGCGAGGGCCTCAGCGTACTCCACGCATTCCACGTCGCATTCGTACGCGTGGCAGTACGTGGATCCGACGGTGATGATCCCGTTGGGGCCTGACATCTTGAGCTTGAGGTAGGTGTAGTTGGGGACGGCCATGAACTTGGCGTAGCATGGCCTTCCCAACACCGCGTGGTAGGTCCCTTGGAACCCGACCACCTCGAAGGTGAGGGTTTCCTTTCGGAAGTTGGAGGGAGTTTCGAAGCAGACGGGTAAGTCAATCCGCTCGAGGGGCAGGATACGCTTTCCGGGTGTGATCCCGTGGAAGGGTGCCGCACCGGCCCGGACCTCGGACCGATCAACCCCCAAGAGTTCCAGGGTCTCGGCGTAGATGATGTTGAGGCTGCTGCCTCCGTCCATGAGGACCTTGGAGAGCCTAACGTTGCCGATGATCGGATCGAAGACGAGCGGGTACCTTCCTGGGCTTGGCACGAGGTCGGGGTGGTCGCCTCGGTCGAAGGTGATAGGCTTGTCGGACCAGTCTAGGTAGGCTGGCGCTACCACCTTTACCGAGCAGACCTCCCGGCGCTCCTGCTTGCAGTGCCGAGCCGAGGCGTTCGCCACCTGCCCGCCGTAAATCATGAAGCAGTTGTGGATCTCCGAGAACTCCTCTTCCTTACCGCCCTCCTTCTTGTTGTTGCCTTGGCCCTTGCCATCTTCCGTCGGGGGCCCGACCTTATGGAAGTAGCGCCGGAGCATGACACATTCTTCAAGGGTGTGCTTGACGGGACCCTAGTGATAGGGGCACGGCTCCTTGAGCAACTTGTCGAACGCGCCGACCCCTCCAGGAGGCTTTCGAGGGTTCCTGTGCTCAGCAGTAGCAACGAGATTCGCGTCGGCGGCGTTGCGCTTTGCTTGCGCCTTCTTCTTCGCGCCACGCTGGGCGGACGCCTCGGGGGCGTCTTCCTTTGGCTCTCCCTGAGGCTGCTTGTCTTTCCGGAAGATGGCTTTGACCGCCTCCTGACCCGATGCGAACTTGGTGGCGACGTCCATCAATTCGCTCGCCTTGGTGTGAGTCTTGTGCCCCAGTTTGCTCACCAGGTCTCGACAAGTGGTGCTGGCGAGGAAAGCCCCGATGACATCCGAGTCGGTAATGTTGGGCAGCTCGGTGCGCTGCTTCGAAAACCGCCGGATGTACTCTCGAAGGGATTCCCCTGGCTGCTAGCGGCAGCTTCGGAGATCCCATGAGTTCCCAGGGCGCACGTACGTGCCTTGGAAATTTCCCGCGAAAGCCTTGACCAGGTCGTCCCAGTCGGAGATCTGCGCAGGAGGCAGATGCTCCAACCAGGCTCGGGCGGCGTCGGAGAGGAAAAGGGGAAGATTGCAGATGATAAGGTTGTCGTCGTCTTCCCCCTCCCAACTGGCATGCCAGACGGTAGTCCGCGAGCCACAACTCCGGCCTCGTCTCCCCCGAGTACTTGGTGATGGTAGTCGGGGCTCGGAAACGGGCGGGGAACGACGCTCGTCGCATGGCCCGACTGAAGACTCGCAGACCGGGTGGCTTGGGCGAGGGACTTCGATCCTCCTCGCTGTCGCAGCGTCCCCCACGCCTGGGATGGTAGCCTCGTCGCACCTTCTCCTCGAGGCAGGCTCGATGGCCGCGATGGTGATGCTCATTGCCGAGGCGTTCCCGGGCGGCGGGTGCGTCGTCCCGCGTGCGCTCGGGATGGACCGAGGCCTCCCGCATGCGTTGGGAGGACGTCACGTGATGCTCCGAGGGGTCAGCTCGCCTTCGGGAGGCGGAGCTCTCGGCTCGTCGAACTGCGGCACCTTCCAGGAGATCCTTGAGTTCGCCCTGGATACGCCGTCCCTCGGTGGTGGATGGCTACAGCATGGTTCGAAGTAGCATCGTCGCTGCAGCTAGGTCCTGGCTGGATCCACTGATGCCTGGGGGCAGCGCTGTCCTAGCATTGTCGATGATGCGGCGCTGGACGTCCCGGGCCCGATGACTGGCTCCTCCGGCGAGTGTTCGGCCTACCCACTCCTGCTCGATGTTCTGTCGGAGCTGCACAAGCCACCCTGCTTCCTCGTTGACCTTGGCCTGCATCTCGCGGATTTGCTCGAGCTGTGTGTCCCGACCCCCCGCAGGGACTGGGACCACAGCTAGCTCCCGCGGGATGTCAACGCGAGATGCGGGCCCAGGGGGATCGTCAACCTTCGGCATACCGAGGTGGTTGCCTTCGTCGTGATCTCCCTGATCGACGTGGAAACATTCGCGACTTGGGCCATAACCCTCGTCGTCAAGGCCGTGGCCATCGTCAGAGCAACCGGAGAGGCAATGGTCACATGCGGACATGAAGTCCCGCATGGCACCGGGATCACCGAGGCCAGAGAAATCCCAACCGAAGTCGGGATCGTCCTCTTCCTCGGAACCCGCCGGTCCGGAGGTTGAGACGGCTGTCAATCGGTCCCAGGTTGACCGCATATGGTGCCCCGAAAGGTTTGGATACGCCCTTGCGAAAGCGCTCACCGTAGCGGGGTCGCTAGGTGGATCGAAGCTGAATCGAAAGGGAACAGGGTGGAATACGGACGGTACCTCTTGGTCGATGGGCGGTGGTGAAGTCGCGTCGGGGACGGAACACACCGTCATCTCAGGTACGAGGGTGACGCCCAGCAGGTCCTTTGCGAGGGTGCTGGCGTCGTCAGTCCGCTTGGGGCTGGCACGTTGCGGGGAAGCGGCGCTCGTCGTTGTCTCAAGCGCGAGGACAACACCCGACATGTCCCCCGGAGGAGTGCCGACGTCGTCGACTCGATCCAGCTTGACAGCCGATAAGGTGCCGCCTCCTGCGTGGCCACGGTTGCCCAGTCTCCGTCTCCTCTGGCGAGGAGGATGGCGGGGACGACCCGAGTGCTCCTCTTTCGCCGCGGGAAGATGCCGTCGTGGAGGTCGCCTCCGCCGGGTGAGCCGTTGACTGTCGTTGTCTTCGTGCCGCGGAGGGAGGAGTACCGTGTCGTAGCTGCCGTCAAGGGACATGAACTCGAGGCTCCTGAAGCGGAGCACCGTCCTGGGCTGAAGAGGTTGCTGAAGACTCCCCATCTGGAACTCAACGGGAAAGCGATTGTTAACACACAGCAGGCCCCTACCTGGCGCGCCAACTGTCGGGGTTTCGGACCCGGGGGGGTCCCTGGACCGACGAGTAAATTTGTCGCTGCGTGTCTCTGCCCAGATGGGTTGGTGCGAGATGGAACACAAGTGGGGGAATGAGCCTTGTATTATCCTGCACCAGGGTGCTCGTAGTAGGGGTTACGAGCATTGCGAGAGAGCGAGGGCGAGAGAGAGAGTGAGTAGGAGAGAGCGAGGGAGAGAGAAGGGGTCTGGCCCCTGCTCGTCTTCTCCCGTCCCTTTGTCGTGCGTCTACTCGTCTCTCCTGCCGTACGTTCGTGTGTTCGTATGCTCGTACGTTTGTTCTTTTTTCCTCTCCCCCCCTTCATGGGGCCCTGGACACCCCGTTTTATAGACGTAAGGAGATGCCCAGCTATATAATGGGGTGTAGCTGGGAGCTAACGTGGCTGGCGGGGGGAGTGCCTGGTCACTATGCACATGTTGACGTGTCCGTTGGAGAAGTGCACGAGCCCTATAGAAGCACAGCTGTTGGTGCTGCATGGACCTTGCTGACGTCTCCTTGCTTCCGTAGGGGGCTTGAGAACCACCGATGTCATGGACGCATGCGGGGAACCATCATTGCCTGTTACCGGGGTAAGCTTGATGGGACGCCAGTCTTGTTCCTTTGTAGCCTGAGCAAGCCAGGAGTAGGGTGATGATGTATCCCTCGTGGCGCGGTCGATCTGAGCCTGAGGTCGGGAGAGGCGGCGGTTCCTCCGAGGCCGAGGCCGGGGCCGAGGCCCAGGGTCGGGCGAGGACGTGACTCCTCTCGAGGCCGAACCCGAGGCCGAGCCCTGGGGTCAGGCGAGGCGGAGCTTTATGTTGCGCCCGAGGCTAAACTTGACCGTTTGTCGGTTTCGCCCGGGTGGTTGGCACAGCAGCCGGAGCGGGGCGGGCGGCGCTGTTTTCCTGTCAGATCGGTCAGCGAGAGGGCGATGTGACTGCGGTCACTTCGTCCTTGCCGACTGAGGCGCGCGTGTCAGTATAAGGTGTCAGGCGATCCCAACATTGAATGCGCATGCACCTCGGTCGGCTGGTCAGGCGATTTGGCCAAGGTCGCTTGCACGACAAGGCTTGCCTTTGGCTGAGCCGAGGGTACGCTCACTGCCTGAGGAGACCCTCGGGCGAGACGCGAACTCGTCCGGGACCACTGTTCCGCCCGAGGCCGGGCTCGGGCGAGGCGTGACCGCGTCCCTTGGTAGACGAAGCTTTGATTTTGACCCGAGCTTTAAGCCTTTATGGTTTGCTCTGAAGGTGTTTTCGAGCCGTGATGAGGAGTGTTGGGGGTACCCCTAATTACGGTAACCGACAAAGAGACATGATCAGTTGGCCCAAGAACATCATGACAACCTTGTGCATAGTTTGGAAATGGGTGAAATATTTTCTGGAAGAGGGAAATACCAAGCAACTAATCTTACAAGGCCCGGGGACACTCGGTGGGGATCACACCACAAAACATTGTGTCGTCTTCATTATATGTGGAAAGCAGTCTTGGAGGTATTAGAGAATATATGTTAAAACTGAGTTGCGGAATAAGACAGGAGACGAATGGCTTAACCATCGTATGGTGTGTTATATTGAGATGAATATATTTACAAGCATTGAGGATGCAAAGATATTGGATTATTTTTAAGGCATGAGAACCCAGAGGATGAATCTACTTCGTACTAGTGGTATGTACCAATTATTAATATTATTAAATTTATTCAACATTACCTTTCAAGTTGTCTTCTTAATATGATTTCCTTTAAGGTTCTGGAGCAAGAAGCACTGATGTTGACATGACACATTTGGAAGGAGCTACATTATAATTTGTATGCCATCTTTAACATCTATAATAATGTTGTTTTATCGTACAATTTTTCTTTATATACTACTATTAGAATTTATGGTCGCTTCGATCCGAGCCTTGGCCAATTTCTAGGTCCGCCATTGGCCGTAACCGAACCCAGTCTTGAAACGGGATCTAGCAAAAGTTGATGGCAATCCGTTATCTAATATTTTATAATACCGATCTACCGTATCCATTAGCTCAGTGAAACTAATCGAGGCATAATCCATAAAAAATTAACCTGAGGTCACAGGAGTCGGCCCATTCCCATCCCTGTCGGCCTCACGCTTGCGCGGCCGCGGCGTCTCAGACTCCCACCTGTGTCCAAATTTGTACCTTCTTCATTTTTTATAAAAAACGAAAAAGATACGTCCGAACTTCACAACAAAAACTGTGTCCATCCGGATCTCTTCAGGGACAGGAAAATCGCATCCACGACCACGAGACGAGGCAACGAGCCATGGAGATCGGCAGTGACACGCGCCAACAACCCCTGGATCTCGCCAGGTCCCGCGTGTCAGTGCCACTTGCGAGATCGATGGATCGGAGCGAACGGGGCAGCCGGAGCCGGCACCAAGTACAATGCTATCGGCCGCGCTGCACGCGGCCGCGGTCTGCCGTTGCCATCTGCCGGGCTCTCTTCTTAACTCGCTATCGACAACGCATCGAACAGTCCCGCGCGCACACTCGCACGCACTCGACGCTCATTCACTGAGCCATTAACTCAGATCACCAACTCCAGATCTCAATGGCGCACTCGCGCAGCCACCACCACCTCCTCCTCCTCCCCGCGGCCATGGCCACGGCGTGCTTGCTCCTCGCCACCCTCCTCGCGCTCTGCGCCGCGCCGGCGCCGGCCCACGGCGCGCGCGTCCTCATGCCGGCCGGCGCGGGCGCGGGCCAGGTGACCAAGGCGCAGCAGGGTGGCAGCGGCAGCGGCAGCAACGCGACGGCGGACGAGTACCTGGCGCCGCACAACCAGGCGCGCGCGGCGGTGGGCGTGGCCCCGCTGCGGTGGAGTGCGGGCCTGGCTTCGGCGGCCGCGGGGACGGTGGCGCAGCAGCGGCGGCAGGGCGGGTGCGCGTTCGCGGACGTGGGGGCCAGCCCCTACGGCGCGAACCAGGGCTGGGCGAGCTACCGCGCGCGCCCCGCCGAGGTGGTGGCGCTGTGGGTGGCGGAGGGGCGGTACTACACCCACGCCAACAACACGTGCGCCGCGGGCCGGCAGTGCGGCACGTACACGCAGGTGGTGTGGCGCAACACCGCCGAGGTCGGGTGCGCGCAGGCCAGCTGCGCCACGGGGGCCACGCTCACGCTCTGCCTGTACAACCCGCACGGCAACGTGCAGGGCCAGAGCCCCTACTAGCTAGCTAGCTGAGGTCATCAGCTCGTAGCGACGGAGCCCCACTGCTGCCGCCGGCGGCAGCGGAGTACGTAGGTTCATCAGTCTTCTCTAGTTCGGTCACGGAAAGGCTGTTTTATGGTGTGATCCGGTGGTGTTCTTGGTGTTGTTGACAACTGCTTTGGTTTGGTGTATCAGCTTTTGTTGCCGGGTAAAACGCCTGTGAGCTGTGATGTGATGCTTCATCCTTGTGGACTCTGCTGTGGCCTGTGGATGCGTGTTGGCTCTCTTGATTCGTTGCATATAGTACTTAAACTTTTTAGAAAGAGTATTCGCCGCGCTTTTTTTCCTGCGGCTGTTGGAATTTTTTACCCCTTCGGGTTCGTGTATAAAAAAAAGGCAACACAATAAAGGTGAGACGGCAATTAATAAGGACGATATTAACAAAACAATAATTTGGATAATGTAAATACGGACACCAAATATATCATGTAATCTTACAAACCATGCATATTTCCTTCGGCTTTTTTATATTAAATTAGAGATTACATCTATATTTTTGGCTTTGCGAAGCTTACAAGACGAAGGAAAGATAACAACTTCGTAGATGAGAGCTATCCGCTCTTTATCCGATATGTCATTGTTCCTCTATTTATAGACACGGAGTACAACTTTGATATAATTACATTTACACCCTTAAACTCCTATATATTTGAACTATTTAGCATGGCAGAGGTAAAAGTGTCTTTTCCTTCTGTCATCTTGGCGAACTAACTCTGGCGAACTAACTCGGGAAGACTTGCTTCTGCTTCCTTCAGCTTCGTCCTTTGCCCCTTTATGACACTATCCTGAAGATTGTACCTTCGTCCGTAACTGATTCATCCGAAGGTGCTTTTGGCAAGAGTACCTGTAATACTTAGAAATAGACCAGAAAACAACTATTGTTTTGGTGTTTTGAGGACCTTCGGAACAAGAAGGTCCCCAACAGGTTGCATCCTTTTAGTTCAAGCTACAATGTTTTCTAGTTATAGAGCTACAGCCGTACGACTGAACAACCGACCAACCGAACAAATTCTGTCAAAAGCTCTTTCTTTTTTCTCCAGGGATGGAGGACTACACTTCACCGTTTTGCTCTCCACTTTTGATATTGGCAATTGCCTCATTCACTCAGAGACTTGGGATTCACTCTCGCTCTCGACCAGCTTGTACCCTGTCACACCCGGTTTCAGAAGGCAAACCGAATGCGAACCATGTACGTGCCAGGATCAGCAATTCATGTACACAGCAGTTACATAACATGGACATCATCACACAGTGCTCAAATAGTATTAAAAAAGGAAATAGTAGTCAATTACATCATATGTCTGAGACATTCACATAGTCTTTACAATAATCAAAGTGCGGAAAAGAAACGTAGATAAATGCGGCCTTCACAGGCAGCCGACTGGGGGTTGCCGCTAACCCACGCCTAGAACTCGTCGTAGTCTCGGAACTCCTGGAAGTCTCCTTCCACAGCTTCATCTTCTCCTGAGCAGTGGTTGCAATGCTGACAACCTAGGGATGGGGGGGTTTGGTGTGTAGAGCAAGAGTGAGTACACATCAACATACTCAGCAAGTATCCCGTTTGGCTGTAGTGGACTAGCTTTATGTGGGGGTAAGTCAAGCAGTTACTTTTAGTTGGTCAGATTATTATTTACTAGTAGAAAGACAGGTTTTAACATTAACCCAAGTTATTAGCCCGATGTACCCTTTCCAAACGGAAAGAATACCACTTACCAGCACCATAGACATAACCAAAACCATCAGTCTCATTGCCACCTGTAAACCAAAATGTCTCTGATCAAGTACCGCTAATCATTGGAGCTCCCTTGGCCGCTCATAACCGCGAGCACGGCTGATATATCAGTTTTCAAACACTCTGCAGAGGTTGTGCACTTTACCCACAAACCGTGATTCCCTCTTGTCTCGGGCCGATCAAACTCTTAAACACTACCAAGGTGAATAGGCAGGGTTTCACTACATAGCCTTTACAAAGATTCCCCGGGGCTGTAGCCGTCTGTTAGATTTCCTAAATGTACCGCACTCCTCCCCAAGGAACAAATCAACCTTGGCAGAGCGAGCCGCATACACCGAGCCCCATTGACGGCACAACGGCTAAGCGAACTACACCCCAGATCCTCTAATTATTCAGCTAAGGGCGTCCCACTCCACCCTCATGGTTGCACTGTTTTCCCGGGCGGTCATCCATAGAACAGGTCCTTACGGAGAGGCACTCGAGAAACCGCTCGAGTCCCCTTAAAGGCCACAAGTATAACATCATAATAAGAGAAGGAAAAACAGCGTATCATATATGATCTCATCATGTTCATTGATTAGAGTTGAGCAATAGCATAAAGCTAAACAATAATAATCCGACCCAAATAGGTAAACAAGGACATGGATAACAAAAGCTAGTCAATCCTTAAGTATAAATGTGTAATGCGGGAGGTGAATTAAAGAATGAATAGGACAGAGATAGGTCAAGGGACACTTGCCTCCACCAACCGACTGCTGCTCAGGGGATTCTCCTATGAGTTCCTCGGGCTCTTCAACCGGATTGTTCTCTATGCGGTTGCAAACATACATACATCCATCCATTGAAATTAGGAAACAAACAGTACACCATGCAAGAGAATAAATAAAGTAAATATGCATAGAATATCACATACGATAATGAATTTACCATGGTTAGAAAGGGGCGGGGAAAGGTCTCGCGAGGGTTAAAGCTTATGCCCAAGACGCACTACGGGTAAACGAATAACTAAACGTTACATGCTCTAGTTCTGCTTAGCCTCAATAATAAGGATTAGCTACATGCACTAATGTAAGAGTGACCACTTTTAGTAGATTAACATTAAACAAGATAGACGATTAACTATATGAATTAACTAACGTAACCGAATTCCAAATTGAGTTTTCCATTTATTAATTACATAACACGATTTGCTACGCACGGAATACAGGGGGGTAGACGGGTGGCTAGGGGGTAGACGATCGTGTCGCGAACGCGATAGGGCGCTATGCGTCGAGTCGCGAGCATGACGAGCTACGCCAAAACGCTGCGCGAACACGCGCAAAGCCACGCTTAACGTGCCGCGAACGAGTCGCGCACGCGTCGGGGCCGTGCGCTGGCCGAGCTCGAGGTCGCGCGCCAAAGGCATGCTGGGCCGAGCTTGAGGCCGCGCCGGGGCCATCACGACACGAGCAAGGCACACCGGCGGCACGCCGGGGCGGGCGGGCGAACACGGGCGACGGCGACGTCGCGGGCAGGGGAGCGCGTCGAGCCGCCATGGCCGGGACGGGGCGGGGGCGGCCGAACCGGGGCGGGGTTCACCGAGGACGGGCGCGGCCGAACCGGGGCGGGGCGGGCTCGCCGGAGGGACGGCCGAGCACGGGGCACGGCAGGGCGGGGCGACGCGGCGAGGCGGGGCCGGCCGAGGTCGGGGACGGGGGGGCCGAGGGCGGCCGAGCCGGGGCGGAGCTCGCCGGGCACGGGGGCGGGGTGGGAAGGCCGAGCCGGAGGGCGGCCGAACCGGGCACGGGACGAGGCAGGGCGACTCGCTGGAGGGCGGCCGAGCCGGGGCCGGGCGCGGCGGGGCCGACCGAGGGCGGTCGAGGGGCGGCCGAGCGAGCGCGGCCGGGGTCGGGGGCGGTCGGGCCGGGGGGAGCCGAGCCGGGGGCTGCCGGGCGAGGGCGGGCGCGGCCGGCGAGCTCGGGGCCGGGGCGAGCGCGCCCACGGCGCGGGGGAGGGCGCCGGCGAGAGGGGGAAGGAGGAGGAAGGGGAGGGAGGAGAGGGAAGGGGGAGGGAGGGCCTCACCGAGGCGGGGCGGCGCGGCGGCGGCGCTAGGGGAGGGCGACGGTTAGGGTTAGGGAGAGGGAGAGAGGGAGAGGGGATGACGGGCGGGGCCCGCGGGGAGGGAAATTTTGGAAAAAGAAAAGGGAGAGGGGGGGGGGCGGCTGGGCCGCTTGGGCCTAAAGGGGGAGGGGGCGGGCGCGGCTGGGCCGGCCGAAACGGCCCACGGTGGGGGGGAAAGGGGGGAAGGGGGGGGGGGGGGGCGGCTGGGCCGCCAGCTGGGTCGGCGCGAAGGGGGAGGGGGCGGCTAGGCCAAATGGGGAGAAGGGGGGGAGAGAGAAAAAGAAAAGGTTTTTTCTTTTTCCTATTTTCCATTTTCTATATCCCCTATTTCTTATATGCCTAATTCTCCAATTCACCCAACCACAAACAAAAAGGGTGCATAGTCCGGCATGATGCAACAACCAAAAAAATAGTTCTAGGTTTCGCTTACACAAGATGTCGAGCTAATTCTCGCTATAACTTTTGGAAAAGATCAAGGCTTAGCGAGGAGAAAAGGGAAAAGGAAAGAGTAACGCCTGAATTTGGTGAGAGAAAAGAAGAAAAAATTCTACCTCCAAATTCAGGGCGTTACAAACCTATCCCCCTTAAAAGAATCTCGCCCTCGAGATTCAGGGTTGGCTAGCAAAGAGCTCAGGGTATTTAGCCAGCAGATCATCTTCACGCTCCCAGGTTGCTTCTTCCTCTGAATGATGATTCCATCTGACTTTGCACATTCTGATGGTCTTCCTTCGAGTGACTCTGTCTGCGGTCTCAAGGATTTGTGTTGGCTTCTCAACGTAGGTCAAGTCCTCCTGGACTTCAAGACCTTCAACTGGCAACTGCTCCTCTGGCACACGCAAGCACTTCTTCAATTGAGACACATGAAAGACATCATGCACAGCAGACAAATTTTCTGGCAAACTGAGCTGATAGGCCACTTCTCCATGCCTTGAGAGAATTTGGTACGGGCCAATGTAGCGGGGTGCTTGTAACACTCCTGGTGTTACTATAACTAAAACTTGAGCATGACATCATAGCATTGGTATTGCATATGTTTGATACACTTAGAGTGCATTCACTAGGCAAAAATTTCAAACAAGTTGTATTGTTTTAATGTTTTGCAAATAGGACCCTGGATAGGAAGCTTTAACCCTAAATAGGCATTAAAAAGGTAAAACTTAACCCAAGTTGAGAAAATCTAAATACTTTAGGGGAAAGAGTTATAAATGTCCCCAAAAACAAAGTTGAGTCACATTTATACCCTGGGATACCAGAAACCCTAATTGGAACCCTGGAAAACCCTAAAACCAAACCCTAGGGGCTTATGTGCAAAATTAGTCCACTTTTGGGCTAAAGTGCAAAAACCAAGTCAAATAGGTTTCTTAAGTCCTTTGGTTCACAAATGTGTGGACTTGTAAGCCAAATATTGAGTTTTGGACTTAAATGCAAAATGGACCTCAATTAGGTTCTATTCTAAGTCTGAAATTCAGTGTTGAGGGCTCAACTTTGGAGCATTGTATCTTGCAAACTCTAGGGTTTTTGCCCTAGGTCACCACATCAAAATTGTAGCCCAATTATAGGAGCATAACTTTTCTTAAGAGTGTCAGCAGAGTTGTTAAGAAAATATTGGAGATAAGTAAGCCTAAAGATTGGCTGTCAGGCTGATTCAGTCTGAAATTCAGCTATTCAGTGTAGCAGAGCCAACTTTGAGTATGAATTCCACCTTGATTTAGTACTCAAATGTGTTCAAGTCCTATAGTCGAATTGTAGCTGGTTTGTAACTCTGCAACTTTGGTACAGAGGTTTAATGAAGTTCACATGCAAATTTCAAAGAAAATCGAGCCTAAACCTTGTCTGTCAGACGGACTGAATACCAATCGCCATGGTACAGTAACGTTTGGGGATCAGACCGCCAGCACGGCTTGCTCACCGCCGGCGACCTACCTGCGCTAGGATTCGCGCCGCCGCCGTTAGGATTTGCGCTCGCTGGTAACCGGATAACGCTGCGAGGTAAAAAGATCGTCGTCGCCGTCGAGCTGGAAGTCACCCCGATCGGCCACGGCACATCTCCCCTGGCTCACTGCCCGCGGTAAAGTGCTCACCGTCGACCGCTGCCTCTCGGCCGTGTGCCGCGTGGCTCCACTCTTTCACCGTGTCGCCGTGACCTCCTCTGAACTCTCCGTGGCTCACCGGAGTTACTGCCACGCCGTTGGCCACGAACTCACGCGGCCAGTGCTTCTTCTTCACCTCCGACCGCCGCGTGTCTCGTCCAAATTCGCGGCCACCGCCCATCCTCCCTATAAATTGAGCCCGTGTCCAGCTCCGTGAGGTAGTCAGCTAGCTAACCACCGCTAATCGGCCACAATCGTCCTCTCGTGTGCTCGAATTCGGAGTTTCCCCCAAATCCGATTTCCGCCACCGTGAAACCGAGCTCACCGTCGCCAGCCCAACTCCGGTCAGTTCCCGCCCTCTGCTCCCTTGTTTGAGCATTCTCATACATCTGCGATGCTCCCCGACCCCTTTAATTGGACTAGACCGCCACCCATCGCCGGGAACACGGCTGTCTCGCCGTGATGCTCACGGCCACCGTGGCCAGAGTTCCATAGTTGATTAATAGCCAAATTAGTTTGGGGAAAAGGCTTAGGGTCGATCCAATTCGGTGGCTGTTGCTCGGAGAACTCAGCCATTGCTCCGTTCGGCCGGTGTAGGTGCTCGCCGGAGTGCGGCCGTGCGTGAACGGCGTCGAGGACGTGTCGGGTGAAGGAATAGAAGTTGGAGGGCGTTTCTGTAAACCATCAGCGACTCAGTAAATAGTGCTACGGATCTGCTTCGGGTTGTTCTGAAACGCGAGGCCCTTTTTGCAAAACCGCCAGGGCGCGGGCGCGCGCGGGCGCCTTTCTGCCCTAACTGGGCCGCCTGGGCCGGATTCGGCCCAGTGCTATTCAATTGTTTTTCTTTTTCTTTTATTCCCAGAGCCAAAATAATTATAGAAAAATGTAGAAAAATGCTAAAATTGTGAAACTAATTTTCCTAGACTTGTTATTTTCTCTAGTATTTAGTAAAAAATAGTTTTGTGATTTTTAATGGAAATAAGAAATTTTAGGGTATTTAAAGTAGTTAAAAGTATTAGTTATGGATTTTTAGAAAATAAATGGTAAGTCCAAAAATGTCCAAACTTTTTATGGGCACTTAAACCAATAATTAGAAGCCTTAGGTAGAATTTGGGTTGATTTGGACCTTGTTTGATCACTAAACCCAAAACCAACCCCCCTGCCCTATGAACTCCTTTACTGACTCCGGAAACCCTAGGTTCTCGGAGTACCGTGAAGGAAAGTTGTACTCAAGACTTAGATAATAAGTTTATATTATCTTCGCATCCTCATGAGCATCCCATGGCATCCATTCTTATGCATATATATGGTTATGTTAGAACACGAAGAAGAAGAAGAAGTCACTGAAGAGGGGACTCCACCAACCTCAGATCCTCAAGCAGGCAATTGCTTTTATTTCGATATTTGTGGATCCGAGCAGGACTCACCTGATAACAAAGGCAAGCCCCGGTGCATTTGCCACCTCCCTTGATATTTTTAAATCTTTCTCACTTGTTTGATGCATTAGGTAATAGGAGTTGATTGCTAAAACAATTCCTGCATTACCTTCCTTGAATTTGATTACCTTCCTTGATCACCTGTTTTACAAAAGCTTTTTGATGCTTAGCTTTGCTTTAGAAAAACAAAAGGTTTTGTTTTTACAAAAGATGTTGTGGCAAAAGTGGGTGGGATGTTTTCGAAAATAAAACTTGATGGTGGATCCATCATGGCCGTGATGGGTTCAACATCGGAAAAGATGTACCTCTGCCAGGTACCAAACTTTGGGTTTGAAATGATTAAGCTGAGACCGGGCGGGTGACTTGCACGAGAAAGGAGTCTCGGTGTAGTGTCTCCGTTTGAGTCGATTAAGGACCTTGTCGATGTAGGCCTGCTGACCGAGGACCCTTTAACTGGTCACATGCCTCGTCATGGGTAAGCCTTGCCTCGGGCAGACTAAGGCCGGAATAAGATAACACGAAATGGGCGTGGAGCGGTGGCGAGAGTAGCGTGTACCCTCCGTGGCAAGAGGCTGGACGGTGGTGTATCTGTGCTCTCGGTTTGCGTGAACCTGATCCGGTCTTAAGAACCCCGGTGGCGGGTTGACATATGCAAGGGTTAAGTGCTACATATGTCGTATGATTGGAGATCCTCAGCTGAGTATAATCGATTCGGATCGCCGTACCTCCGCGGTTATGGAGACTTGGCCACTGACTTACACGTAGCATTCCACTAAAGATGATGGGTTTTTGTAAGAAATTGGCTAGTGCAGGACCAGTGATTGAACTAGGGTAGGAAGAACTCTAGTGCAGGTAATTTTACTTAACTTGACAAATAAAATTGGATTTTTAAGGATCCACTTTAGTAAGCATTTCTGCAAAACAGAGTCTTTGATTATTGAAAAGCCTTACCTTGACTCCCATGTAACCAGCATACCCTTGAGAGTCTTTTCTTTAGTCGGGTAAGACTTGCTGAGTAATTCCATACTCAGGGTTTATCCCTTCGTTGTTTTTAGGTGAGGAAGTAGCAGACTTTTGCTGCTTCTGTGCCAAGGTGGTTCCCAAAGAAGAAAAACAAGACTGAAGTGCGGGAGGACTCGGTCCTCCACATAGGATCTTTTGCTTATAGCTTATCGGGAGAGGTTTGTGCCTCCCTTGGTTTGTATAATATTACTACTCTGCACTCACTTTTTAGTCTGGTCTGTAATAAAATAACTCAAGCTTGCTTTTGAAATAAATGTAAGTTTATGTAATTCGCTTCCGCATTTCTTTATCTCCGATGTTCTGTAATGTCTGCAAGACGGGTGAAACGTTCCTGGTGAGGTAGGGAAAGATACCGAGCTTGTCAAGTGACTTAGGAACATCTACAGGGTGTCCGATGTCTGTTAGACAAGGACAACTGTAGGTGGGCCTAATTACTTGGGAGGTTCTGTCGCAGCTGGTATCGGAGCGTAGCCCTTCTTTGCAGATATTATGAGGCATCTTCAAAAGGATTTTCGAAAGTCTTACCTAAAAACTCTTTTCTCTTCTTACCTAAGTACTCTGAAGAGTTTATCTTAAAGACCAGATAGGAAGAGTGCAATGTATAGAAGGTTGAATCGACTAAGGTTGATTCTGTACTTATTCATGCATCATGCTAAGAATTATGCTAATAAATTTTCCCCCTTAGAAAGATGCTGCCACGCACAAGGCTAACGGCACGTAAGTCAACGGGACCAATTGGAGTACCCCGGCATCAACTAGCCCCTCGACACGAAAGCAGTAGCAGCGGAAGTAATGACCCCATAGGAGACCTTGAAGCCCAAGTGAGTCGACTTCAAGCAACGCTGCAACACAGGACCAATGCTTGGATCGCAGACGGAGATAGAATCAATGAACTAAGAAGGGATATCCGTCACCTGCAGGATCAGCTTGCTGATCGAGACTTAGCACTTGACTGGGCAGTACAGTCTCATATGCTGGCATGTGCTAAGGAAGCAAGGGCTCAGGCCCGAATTAAAGAACTTAGCTCAGCTGTCGACAACCTGCAGGTCTACTGCAATACGTTGCATGAGGAAGTCCATATACTATACTCACAATTACACCCTAGTGTGCCTGCACACTCTGCTGAGGCGGAAGCCGGACCCTCTCACGTTGCGGGACGCGCGCTGGGTGGGGAGTTAGACCTTTTTGAACCCCCTCCTTCTTTGAGGTTGGTTGACGTCTGGACTCCCACACCTGACGATGAGGCCGCCAAAAGTAACAGAAAGCAGGACTAATGGTGTAATAGAAGTAGAGTAGTGTATTGTAGAATGTACGGTTGTATAATAGGTTGAACTTTTGTATAATGGGTAATGTATCCTGTTATGTAATATCGAGTCTGTATCATTACTTTTTATAGTAATGTAAAATGGAAGGTCTCTTTGGCATATTATGTTTATTCAAATGTTTTTGCCTCAGATGCCGACCAGGACTCGCGGACAGGACGCAGCCGGAACTTCTGGGGGTCGGGATGTCACCCCAAATCCACCTCCGGTTCCACCCACGTTAGCCGAGGCGATTGCCGCCTTGGTGAATGCCACCGCAGACAATACCCGCTTCCTTAGGGAAATGGCGGGTCAGCAGCAGTTCCAGCAGCAGGCAGGAAGAGGTTTTCAGCAAGGCCCCCGTGAAACTACTTATCTGGATTTCTCCGAAACTCGTCCACCTCTATTCACCAAAGCAGAAGATCCGCTAGAAGCCGACGAGTGGATACGGGTCATTGAACAGAAGTTTGGTCTTCTTCGTTGTTCTGAAACGCAGAAGCCATTGTTCGCGGCACAGCAACTACGAGGCCCTGCCAGTACTTGGTGGGGAAACTTTGTGGCTATCCAACCTGACCACCATCAAATCACTTGGGAAGAATTTAAAGCAGCCTTCCGTGAGCACTACATACCTGAAGGGGTGCTGCATATGAAACAAGAGGAATTCATGAAGCTGAAACAAGGAGGAGACACCATCAATCAGTATCTTAACAAGTTTAATCACCTGTCACAGTATGCCATCGACCAGGTGAATACTGATTTGAAGAAAAAGAACTGTTTTATGAGAGGTCTAAATGACCGGTTGCAGCGAAAGATGGCCACATGCATTGATCTCACATATGGAAAGGCTGTCAGTACAGCCTTATCTGTGGAAGCAAAATACGCAAGTTCTGGGAAAAATAAGGGATTCAGTGGTGAGAGGCCTAATCAGGGCCAGGCGAAGAGGCAACGGTTCGTCATCCGGCCTTCTAGCCAAAACCGTACTTTTTCTCGTCCACCAGCATTCCCTTTCAAACAGCCCATTATTATCCGCCCCAACAATACCTCCACTTCCCCAAATCAGCCGGGTGCCCCAGGCACTCGATTCCCCGCCTTGCCCAGTTCTTCAACTGGGTGTTTCAACTGCGGCAAGTCAGGACATTTTATCAAAGACTGCCCATACCCCAAGAAAAATCAATCCAATGCTCAGCAAGGAACTGGGAAGTCCACTCAGCCCAAGGGAAATGCTATGGGGAGGAATACCAAGAAGACGGGGCATGTATATTACACCCAAGTGGCCACTACACCGGAAGGAGAGCCGGTGATGATGGGTACGTTTCCCGTGGCCAGTCACCCTGCAATTATTCTTTTTGATTCTGGTGCTTCGCATACCTTCATTAGCAAGAAATTTGTGGAGCAACATCACATTGCATGCCATGAATCAAGAGAGGGATTTAAAATTCATTCACCTGGGGGACACATTTTTACTAGAGAAGTGGCCTATGATGTGCCAGTAACAATGGCCGGACGGAACTTTCCTGCTAATATGATTGTTCTGAAAGGCCAGGATATAGATGTAATTTTGGGAATGAATTGGTTAACCCAATACAAGGCAATACTCAACACTGAACTCAGAACCGTCAGGTTGAGCTATAATCAAGAAGAAATTCTTTTGTCTCTCCCCGTAACCAATCCAGCCAAAGCTTCTGGTAGAATATTTGAAGCCATTGTACCGGAAATCAAGAACATTCCGGTAGTATGTGAGTTTCCAGATGTATTTCTGGAAGATTTGCCTGGACTGCCCCCTGAAAGAAATGTAGAATTCGTAATTGAACTAAAGCCCGGTACGGCTCCCATCTCCCGAAGATCGTACCGTATGCCCCCTAATGAGTTGGCGGAATTGAAGATTCAATTACAAGATCTACTGAATAAAGGATTCATCCGGCCAAGCTCGTCCCCATGGGGTTGCCCCGCCATCTTTGTGAAGAAGAAGGATCAAACTTTGCGAATGTGCGTGGACTATCGACCCCTAAATGAGGTCACCATCAAGAATAAGTACCCTCTTCCAAGGATCGATATCTTATTTGATCAACTGACTGGGGCGAGGGTATTTTCTAAAATTGATCTCAGGTCGGGCTATCATCAAATCCGTATTCGGCCCGAGGATATACCGAAGACCGCGTTTACCACGCGGTATGGATTGTTCGAATACCTGGTAATGTCTTTCGGGCTCACAAATGCTCCTGCCCACTTCACCTATTTGATGAACTCGGTGTTCATGCCCGAGTTGGACAAGTTCGTGGTGGTCTTCATCGACGATATCTTGATATATTCTAAGAATGAAGAGGACCATGCTCAGCATCTACGGATTGTATTGACGCGCCTGAGGGAACATCAGCTATATGCCAAGTTCAGCAAGTGCGCGTTCTGGCTGGAGGAAATTCAATTTTTGGGGCACGTGTTATCAGCTAAAGGAATTGCGGTAGATCCTAGCAAGGTCAAAGATATTCTAGAATGGAAAACCCCAACCACTGTTCACCAAGTCCGGAGTTTTCTTGGACTAGCTGGATATTATCGCAGATTCATACCAGATTTTTCTAAGCTTGTGAAGCCAATCACAAGTTTATTGAAGAATGATATTAAATTCAATTGGTCTTCTAAGTGTAATGAAGCCTTTGAGCAATTGAAGACATTATTAACCACTGCTCCGGTACTGGCTCAACCGGACATCACTAAGCCTTTTGATGTATATTGTGATGCATCTGGCAGTGGACTCGGCTGTGTACTGATGCAAGAGGGCCGAGTAATTGCATATGCTTCAAGGCAGTTGCGCCGACATGAGGAGCATTATCCAACTCATGATCTGGAGCTAGCTGCTGTGGTTCATGCCCTAAAAATATGGCGTCACTATCTGCTGGGAAATATCTGTCACATATATACAGATCATAAAAGTTTGAAGTACATCTTTACCCAGTCAGAGTTAAATATGAGGCAAAGACGATGGCTTGAGCTCATTAAAGACTATGAACTGGAGATCCATTATCACCCAGGCAAGGCCAATGTGGTGGCAGATGCATTGAGTCGTAAGACTTTCTGCCACTGTCTTATGGCAAAGACATCCGAGAACACTTTATGTCAAGAAATGGAGAAGCTAAACCTGGGAATAATCCAACAAGGGACTCTGAATCAGCTAAAGCTTGAGTCAATCATTTTGCAAAGGATAATTGATGCTCAAAAAGATAATCTGGGTATGAAGCACATACGAGAGAAGATAAGGGCTGGAGTAGCCAAATGTTTCAAGGAAGACGGTCAAGGTGTGATATGGTTTAAATACCGCATAGTCGTGCCAAAGAACGAAGAACTCCGCCAGCAAATTCTTGATGAAGCACATCTTAGTCGTTATTCTATTCATCCCGGAAGCACTAAGATGTACCAAGATTTAAAGCAACATTACTGGTGGACAAAGATGAAGATTGAAATTGCACGCTATGTGGCTAGATGTGACACTTGCAGACGTGTCAAGGCCATACACATGAAAGCTGCTGGTCCATTACAATCTTTGCCAATTCCAACTTGGAAATGGGAAGACATCAGCATGGACTTTATTGTGGGACTGCCCAGGACGATAAAAGGGTATGACTCTATTTGGGTTATAATTGATCGGCTTACAAAGATTGCTCACTTTCTGCCAGTCAAAACAAATTCCCCGGTTACTGTCTACGCCCAATTGTACATTGCTCGTATTCTTAGTCTGCATGGTGTTCCGAAGACCATAGTGTCGGATCGTGGACCTCAATTTGTAGCCAAGTTTTGGGAAGCGCTTCACAAATCCTTGGGTACTAAGTTACTCCACAGTTCGGCCTATCATCCTCAAACCAGTGGACAGACTGAGAGAGTGAACCAAATACTTGAAGATATGCTACGGGCATGTGTCCTGGATTTCTCACCAAAATGGGATGAATGTTTACCTTTGGCGGAGTTTTCATATAATAACAGTTATCAAGAAAGTATCAAGATGGCACCCTTTGAAGCTTTATATGGACGTCGGTGTCGAACTTCGCTAAATTGGTCTGAACCTGGTGAAAGATGCTTCTTTAGGCCTGATATGGTGAAAGAGGCCGAGGATAAGGTTCAGAAAATTATTTATAATATGAAGAAGGCACAAGCTCGTCAGAAGAGTTACGCAGACAAACGGCGAAGGCCCTTATATTTCCTGGAAGGAGACTATGTTTACCTGAAGGTCTCACCAATGAAGGGTGTATCACGTTTCGGGGTTAAAGGGAAACTTGCACCCAGGTACATTGGTCCATTCCTGGTACTTGAGCAATGTGGACCAGTGGCATACCGACTTCAGCTCCCCGAAACATTGTCTGCTGTACATAATGTGTTCCATGTATCGCAATTGAAGAAGTGTCTACGGGTTCCCGATCGAACCATTGAAATGACATATGTTATCCTGGAACCAGACTTAACGTACTCGGAACATCCTATTCGAGTTCTGGATCAAAAGGACAGGGTTACCCGGAGAAAGACTCTCAAGTTCTACAAGATACAATGGAACCAGCATTCTGAAGAAGAGGCTACGTGGGAAACTCATGACTTCTTGAATAAGAATTTCCCAGGCTTTCTAGCCTCATGTAACTTGTAAAGTGTATATAGTTATGGCAATAAAGGAATGAACCCCACACCACCCTGCCTTGTACCAGAAATAAGGAAATAAAAATGTGACACATTTCCTTTTCCATTACTCACCCTAGGACTTTAAATCTCGGGACGAGATTCTTTTATGGGGGGAAGGATGTAACACTCCTGGTGTTACTATAAAACTTGAGCATGACATCATAGCATTGGTATTGCATATGTTTGATACACTTAGAGTGCATTCACTAGGCAAAAATTTCAAACAAGTTGTATTGTTTTAATGTTTTGCAAATAGGACCCTGGATAGGAAGCTTTAACCCTAAATAGGCATTAAAAAGGTAAAACTTAACCCAAGTTGAGAAAATCTAAATACTTTATGGGAAAGAGTTATAAATGTCCCCAAAAACAAAGTTGAGTCACATTTATACCCTGGGATACCAGAAACCCTAATTGGAACCCTGGAAAACCCTAAAACCAAACCCTAGGGGCTTATGTGCAAAATTAGTCCACTTTTGGGCTAAAGTGCAAAAACCAAGTCAAATAGGTTTCTTAAGTCCTTTGGTTCACAAATGTGTGGACTTGTAAGCCAAATATTGAGTTTTGGACTTAAATGCAAAATGGACCTCAATTAGGTTCTATTCTAAGTCTGAAATTCAGTGTTGAGGGCTCAACTTTGGAGCATTGTATCTTGCAAACTCTAGGGTTTTTGCCCTAGGTCACCACATCAAAATTGTAGCCCAATTATAGGAGCATAACTTTGCTTAAGAGTGTCAGCAGAGTTGTTAAGAAAATATTGGAGATAAGTAAGCCTAAAGATTGGCTGTCAGGCTGATTCAGTCTGAAATTCAGCTATTCAGTGTAGCAGAGCCAACTTTGAGTATGAATTCCACCTTGATTTAGTACTCAAATGTGTTCAAGTCCTATAGTCGAATTGTAGCTGGTTTGTAACTCTGCAACTTTGGTACAGAGGTTTAATGAAGTTCACATGCAAATTTCAAAGAAAATCGAGCCTAAACCTTGTCTGTCAGACGGACTGAATACCAATCGCCATGGTACAGTAACGTTTGGGGATCAGACCGCCAGCACGGCTTGCTCACCGCCGGCGACCTACCTGCGCTAGGATTCGCGCCGCCGCCGTTAGGATTTGCGCTCGCTGGTAACCGGATAACGCTGCGAGGTAAAAAGATCATCGTCGCCGTCGAGCTGGAAGTCACCCCGATCGGCCACGGCACATCTCCCCTGGCTCACTGCCCGCGGTAAAGTGCTCACCGTCGACCGCCGCCTCTCGGCCGTGTGCCGCGTGGCTCCACTCTTTCACCGTGTCGCCGTGACCTCCTCTGAACTCTCCGTGGCTCACCGGAGTTACTGCCACGCCGTTGGCCACGAACTCACGCGGCCAGTGCTTCTTCTTCACCTCCGACCGCCGCGTGTCTCGTCCAAATTCGCGGCCACCGCCCATCCTCCCTATAAATTGAGCCCGTGTCCAGCTCCGTGAGGTAGTCAGCTAGCTAACCACCGCTAATCGGCCACAATCGTCCTCTCGTGTGCTCGAATTCGGAGTTTCCCCCAAATCCGATTTCCGCCACCGTGAAACCGAGCTCACCGTCGCCAGCCCAACTCCGGTCAGTTCCCGCCCTCTGCTCCCTTGTTTGAGCATTCTCATACATCTGCGATGCTCCCCGACCCCTTTAATTGGACTAGACCGCCACCCATCGCCGGGAACACGGCTGTCTCGCCGTGATGCTCACGGCCACCGTGGCCAGAGTTCCATAGTTGATTAATAGCCAAATTAGTTTGGGGAAAAGGCTTAGGGTCGATCCAATTCGGTGGCTGTTGCTCGGAGAACTCAGCCATTGCTCCGTTCGGCCGGTGTAGGTGCTCGCCGGAGCGCGACCGTGCGTGAACGGCGTCGAGGACGTGTCGGGTGAAGGAATAGAAGTTGGAGGGCGTTTCTGTAAACCATCAGCGACTCAGTAAATAGTGCTACGGATCTGCTTCGGGTTGTTCTGAAACGCGAGGCCCTTTTTGCAAAACCGCCAGGGCGCGGGCGCGCGCGGGCGCCTTTCTGCCCTAACTGGGCCGCCTGGGCCGGATTCGGCCCAGTGCTATTCAATTGTTTTTCTTTTTCTTTTATTCCCAGAGCCAAAATAATTATAGAAAAATGTAGAAAAATGCTAAAATTGTGAAACTAATTTTCCTAGACTTGTTATTTTCTCTAGTATTTAGTAAAAAATAGTTTTGTGATTTTTAATGGAAATAAGAAATTTTAGGGTATTTAAAGTAGTTAAAAGTATTAGTTATGGATTTTTAGAAAATAAATGGTAAGTCCAAAAATGTCCAAACTTTTTATGGGCACTTAAACCAATAATTAGAAGCCTTAGGTAGAATTTGGGTTGATTTGGACCTTGTTTGATCACTAAACCCAAAACCAACCCCCCTGCCCTATGAACTCCTTTACTGACTCCGGAAACCCTAGGTTCTCGGAGTACCGTGAAGGAAAGTTGTACTCAAGACTTAGATAATAAGTTTATATTATCTTCGCATCCTCATGAGCATCCCATGGCATCCATTCTTATGCATATATATGGTTATGTTAGAACACGAAGAAGAAGAAGAAGTCACTGAAGAGGGGACTCCACCAACCTCAGATCCTCAAGCAGGCAATTGCTTTTATTTCGATATTTGTGGATCCGAGCAGGACTCACCTGATAACAAAGGCAAGCCCCGGTGCATTTGCCACCTCCCTTGATATTTTTAAATCTTTCTCACTTGTTTGATGCATTAGGTAATAGGAGTTGATTGCTAAAACAATTCCTGCATTACCTTCCTTGAATTTGATTACCTTCCTTGATCACCTGTTTTACAAAAGCTTTTTGATGCTTAGCTTTGCTTTAGAAAAACAAAAGGTTTTGTTTTTACAAAAGATGTTGTGGCAAAAGTGGGTGGGATGTTTTCGAAAATAAAACTTGATGGTGGATCCATCATGGCCGTGATGGGTTCAACATCAGAAAAGATGTACCTCTGCCAGGTACCAAACTTTGGGTTTGAAATGATTAAGCTGAGACCGGGCGGGTGACTTGCACGAGAAAGGAGTCTCGGTGTAGTGTCTCCGTCTGAGTCGATTAAGGACCTTGTCGATGTAGGCCTGCTGACCGAGGACCCTTTAACTGGTCACATGCCTCGTCATGGGTAAGCCTTGCCTCGGGCAGACTAAGGCCGGAATAAGATAACACGAAATGGGCGTGGAGCGGTGGCGAGAGTAGCGTGTACCCTCCGTGGCAAGAGGCTGGACGGTGGTGTATCTGTGCTCTCGGTTTGCGTGAACCTGATCCGGTCTTAAGAACCCCGGTGGCGGGTTGACATATGCAAGGGTTAAGTGCTACATATGTCGTGTGATTGGAGATCCTCAGCTGAGTATAATCGATTCGGATCGCCGTACCTCCGCGGTTATGGAGACTTGGCCACTGACTTACACGTAGAATTCCACTAAAGATGATGGGTTTTTGTAAGAAATTGGCTAGTGCAGGACCAGTGATTGAACTAGGGTAGGAAGAACTCTAGTGCAGGTAATTTTACTTAACTTGACAAATAAAATTGGATTTTTAAGGATCCACTTTAGTAAGCATTTCTGCAAAACAGAGTCTTTGATTATTGAAAAGCCTTACCTTGACTCCCATGTAACCAGCATACCCTTGAGAGTCTTTTCTTTAGTCGGGTAAGACTTGCTGAGTAATTCCATACTCAGGGTTTATCCCTTCGTTGTTTTTAGGTGAGGAAGTAGCAGACTTTTGCTGCTTCTGTGCCAAGGTGGTTCCCAAAGAAGAAAAACAAGACTGAAGTGCGGGAGGACTCAGTCCTCCACATAGGATCTTTTGCTTATAGCTTATCGGGAGAGGTTTGTGCCTCCCTTGGTTTGTATAATATTACTACTCTGCACTCACTTTTTAGTCTGGTCTGTAATAAAATAACTCAAGCTTGCTTTTGAAATAAATGTAAGTTTATGTAATTCGCTTCCGCATTTCTTTATCTCCGATGTTCTGTAATGTCTGCAAGACGGGTGAAACGTTCCTGGTGAGGTAGGGAAAGATACCGAGCTTGTCAAGTGACTTAGGAACATCTACAGGGTGTCTGATGTCTGTTAGACAAGGACAACTGTAGGTGGGCCTAATTACTTGGGAGGTTCTGTCGCAGCGCTAGCTTGCCTTTGACTCCGAATCTTCTGACTCCTCTGATCGGTGACACTTTCAGATAGACAAAGTCACCGACTTCGAAACTCAGCTCTCTTCTTCTACTATCTGCATAGCTTCGCTGCCTTGATTGCGCTATCTTCAGGTTCTCTCGAACCATCTTGATGTTCTCTTCAGCTTCAAGCAAAATGTCTGGCCCAAACACCTGCTTTTCTGCAGGCTGATCCCATTGCAACGGAGTTCTACAACTCCTCCCATAAAGCGCCTGAAATGGTGACATCTTCAAGCTGACCTGGTAACTATTGTTATAGGAGAACTCTGCATAAGGCAACTTCTTATCCCATCCGGAATGATCTTGCAACGCATAGGCTCTCAACACAAGAATTTGATTGGTCCTTTCAGTCTGACCGTCTATCTGTGGATGATAGGCTGAACTGAAATTCAGATGCGTGCCCAAGGCTTCATGCAACTGCTGCCAGAAATGACAGGTGAATTGAGTTCCTCTGTCTGACACTATCTTCTTTGGCACACCGTGGAGACAAACAATCCGAGACATATACAGCTCCGCCAATACTGCACTACTGTAGTTGGTCTTGACAGGTATGAAGTGGGCTGACTTGGTCAAGCGGTCCACTACTACCCAAATGGAATCTTAGCCGGCTCGAGTGCGAGGCAATCCGACTATGAAGTCCATGCTGATTTCATCCCATTTCCACTGAGGAATTTGCAACGGTTGCAACAATCCAGCTGGTCTTTGGTGCTTTGCCTTGATCCGTCGACAACTATCACACATAGCCATATACTCTGCGATTTCCCTCTTCATTCCGTACCACCAGAATTTCTTCTTCAGATCCTGATACATCTTCTCACTACCAGGGTGAATCGAATAGGCTATCTCATGAGCTTCCTTGAGGATCAACTCTCGAATAGACTGGACATTGGGAACACACAAATGGTCCTTGAACCATATCACACCTCCTGCATCTTCCCGAAAATCTTTGCCTCTGCCATCTAGAATCAGTCGCCGAATCTCACTGATCTTCTCATCATTCTTCTGCGCTTCTTTGATTTCCCACTCCAGGGTAGGTTCCAACTCAACTGTAACTCCTCGCGAATTGTTTAGAAATCCGAGACTCAACCTGTCAAACTCTTTGGCCAACTCATAAGGAATCGGACGAGCGACCATCAGATTGACTTGACTCTTCGTGCTTAAAGCATCTGCCACTACATTCGCTTTGCCTGGATGGTAATGAATCTCCAACTCATAGTCTTTGATCAGCTCTAACCACCTTCGCTGCCTCATATTCAGCTCTGACTGAGTGAATATGTACTTCAGACTCTTGTGGTCTGTGTAAACATCACATTTCTGTCCATACAGATAGTGCCTCCATGTCTTCAATGCGTGAACCACTGCTGCCAACTCTAGGTCATGGATTGGGTAATTCTTGTCATGAACCTTCAGCTGTCGGGACGAGTAAGCCACAACTCTTCCCTCTTGCATCAACACACATCCCAAACCCGTGTAACAAGCATCACAATACACCGAGAAAGGCTTGTGCACATCAGGCAAGACTAAGACAGGCGCTGTAGTCAACTTCTCTTTCAGCGCTTCGAAAGCCTCTTGACATTTCTAGGTCCACTTGAACTCAACTTTGTTGCCTAGCAACACTGTCATTGGTTTCGCAATCTTCGAGAACCCTTCAATGAATCGCCGATAATATCCGGCCATTCCAATGAAGCTCTTGATTCCTGGAGCATCTGTTGGCGCCTTCCAGTTCAGAATGTCTGCCACTTTCTTCAGATCCACAGCCAATCCTTCTTTATTGATTATGTGACCCAAGAACAAGACTTCATTGATCCAGAATTCACACTTGCTCAACTTTGCATACAACTGGTGCTCTCGCAATCTCTGCAATACCATCCTCAAATGATCCGCATGCTCTTCTTTGCTTTGAGAATAAACCAGAATGTCATCAATGAACACCACCACAAACTTGTCAAGATAGTCCATGAATACACTGTTCATCAGATTCATGAAGAAGGCTGGCGCATTGGTCAAACCAAAAGACATCACGGTGAACTCATACAACCCATACTTGGTAATGAATGCCGTCTTCGGAATGTCTGAAGGTCGAATCCTGAGATGATGATAACCTGACCTCAGATCTATCTTGGAGAACACACTGGCTCCTCTCAACTGGTCGAACAGATCTTCTATTCTAGGCAAAGGGTACTTGTTCTTGATTGTGACCTCATTCAAAGCTCGATAATCGATACACATCCTTTTGGTGCCATCTTTCTTCTCCACAAACAGGACAGGGGCGGCCCAAGGCGAGGTGCTTGGCCGGATGTAACCTTTCTCTGACAACTCATCGATCTGCTTCTTAAGTTCAACTAACTCTGGCGCAGATATCCTGTAAGCTCTCTTAAAGATAGGGACGGTTCCTGGAAGAAGCTCTATGGCAAACTCAACTTTCCGCTCTGGCGGCATACCCGGTAAGTCCTTTGGAAACACATCTGGGAACTCGGACACAACCTTGATACTCTCAATTGGGTCTGCTTCACTGCTATCAACGGCCATCTGATAACAACTTCCTTTCTTTGGCTCAGGCGGGACTAACTCGGTCACCACTTCCTCTCCTAGGGGGGACACCAACTTGATTGTCCTCTTATCACAACTGATAACTGCCTGATACTTATCTAGCCAATTCATCCCTAGGATGACATCTATTCCCTGAGTACCCATTACTATAAGGTTAGCGGGAAACACTATCCCCCTTATTTCCACACTTACATTCAAACATATGCCATCAGCTCGAATTCTACCACCGGCTGAGTCAATTTGAATGGGGTTTGACATGGTAGTAATTGGAAGATTATGTGCTTTTACCCATGATGCAGTAATGAAAGAATGCGTTGCTCCAGTATCAAATAACACCTCTGCAATGTGAGAGTCGACTGGGAACGTACCTACTATCATGTCGGGGGTCTCCTGAACTGCTTCAGCCTCCAAGTGATTCAGTCTCCCATGATTATAGCGTGACTGAGAGCGGTTGCCTGCTCCAGGCTGAGACACATTCTGCTTTGCTAGGGCATTGGGGCCTGACTGCTGCTAGGCTGCCTTCTTCGGACATTGCATCACCCAATGGCCTTGCTCTCCACAGTGGAAACATGCCCTGTTTCCAACCTGAGTTGGTGTTGCCTGACTGTTCTGCTGGTTTGCTGGGGCAGGAAGGCGAGGTGCCTACTGATTCTGCCTCTGAAACTGACCTCCTCCTGACCGATTGTTCTGACGATTCTGATACTGGTGCTGAGGATACTGCCTTTGGAACTGCTGCTGCTGAGGTGGACGCTGGTTCTGCCTAAACTGCTGAGGTTGATTGCCTGAGAAACGAGGACGACTGCTGCTTCCAGGCTGGGGTCCATTGATCTTGCGCTTACGATCCTCCATCTCCTTACGCTTCCTCTCTATCATGATTGCTCTGTCAATCAGGTGCTGAAATGTCGGGAAGGTGTGATTCATCAGCTGATAGTGCAGAGGGTCAACCAAGCCTCTCAAGAAACGATATTGTCGCTTGGCGTCGGTGTTGACATCTTCAGGAGCATAGCGGGATAACTGCAGAAACCTATCCCGGTACTCGCTGACAGACGATGACCCTTGCTTGAGGGCCAAGAACTCCTCCTTTTTCACTGTCATCAGACCTGCAGGCACATGATACTGACGAAAGCTACCTCTGAACTCTTCCCAAGTGATGGCGTCGGGGTTGGCATGGGTGGCGAGATAAGACTCCCACCATGATTGGGCTGCTCCTCTCAACAGACGGGGACCATACAGAACTTTCTCTCTGTCATCGCACTGAGCGATATGCAACTGCCGCTCCACAGTGCGCAACCAATCTTCAGCATCCATGGGGTCAGAAGAGTGAGCAAACGTTGGGGGATGACCTCTCATGAATTCAGCACGCTTGTCTCTGGGCATCTGAGGCATCTGAGGTTGAGGTGGGGCCTGCTGCTACTGCTGCTGAATGGAGGCCAGAGTCTGACCGATGGCTTGAACTGCCTGAGTCTGCATCAGAAACATCTGCTCGATCGACATCGGGGGCGGGGGCGGCAGGTGCTGCTGCTGAGGCACCTCATCAGGCTGAGCGGCTCGCTCTTGCTGAGCACGCCTTCCTCCTCTGCGCCTGTTCTCTGACATTTGCAGAATGCAACCACACATCAGAACTGATCTTGCAAATCTTGCAGCATAAGAAAAGAGTATAGAATTCTTCAACAGCACTGAACAGATGAGCATCTTCACTGATCTCCAACGCAGACCACACAGCTTCTCAGATAGAGAGGAAAGTGAAATAAAAGGTTTCCCAACTATATAACTAACTCCATTAACATAATATGTAAACCAAAATGCAGGGGATACCCACACTCTGGTGATAGTCATTACAAAGATCCAAACCAAACATAGTTCATCATGACAACATAAATGCACAGGATATAGCAAACTACCCTGTCTAACTAAGACTAACTAAAAGCGAGACTAACGCTAAGACTGTAGCTTCTACGTATATATTTTGTATTAATTACAAGATCCAACTCTAACGATCTATGGTTCTAGATTTATCTTGGTCTTGCAGTCGGGATTGCCATAAGACTGGCGTCCACGCCGAGGTGAGCGGTACGGGTGCTGAGTCCCGACGGGAGCGGGGAACCATCATCCAAGTGACGACGTTCCGCGCGCTCAGCCCGCAGCAGGGCGATCTCAGCACGAGCCCTACTCAGCTCGTCTAGTGCATGGTCCAGCTCCGTGTTTAGCACGGCGGCTAGGTTGACTGTGCTGCTCAACCTAGGATTGTCCTCACCGACAGGTGAAACAATCATGCCTCTTGTGCTGCCAGATGGACGGCGGGGGTAATACTTCAGGTCGAGACCGTCAGCTACCCCACCGAGAACTGAGCAGTAGTGCGAAAGCGCACGCCGTGCAGCATCTTGCATGGCCGCCTCAGCTGAGTCCCGCTCAGAGATGGAATAGTGCTCTGAGCAGACCTCAGCACCCTGGAGACTGTTCTCCGGATGGCGCACCAAGCAGGTCGCCTCCCAGCGGTCCGGGTAGACCCCGCGACTATGCTGGTAGACCACACAGCGATACTCGATAGACCAAGTACGTCGATTAAGTGCCCGACGTAGCAGGGTGTCGAGCGCATCATGGAAGTGACACCCGCGAGCAGCGTCGAGAGTGATGGGTCGAGCAACCCATCCTTCCGGCTCCTGGTCAGCAGGGAAGTCGGTGTCGTGGCTCGAGCTGTCGTCGCCACCTCCGTCGTCTGGGTCTCCTCCAGCAGCTACTCCAGAGGCTGGGGCGCCCAATGGTGGTGCAGGGGGGCGCCTCCAGGGGAAGCACAGGAGAGCAGCTCCTCACAGACTCTATCTCCTGCTGGAGCGAGAAAGAAGAGCCCTGCTGCTCCTGTCGTCGACATTCCTGCTCCTGTCGTCGATGTTCCTGCTCCTCATGCAGGCGGTGGTGCAGTCTCTCCAAGTGGTTGGACTGTCCGGCCACGGGACGGCGAAGCGGACGCTCAGCAAGGCGGGAGGGTAAGAAGGGGATGACGGACTTTCGTGCAGTGTGTCTAAGACGAGCCATCTACAAAAGACACCGCAAGCAAAAGAGTGAGAACAGAATTAATATGACCAGCAAATAATGAATCATAAATAAATGAAGGATTAGAATAAAACATAATTTTCAGCAAGGTATAATATACAGTAGAACATAGGTTTTGGTCGATATGACCAACTTTTGAAGGGATATCAAAGTCAGGGCAGGGACAGAGCTCTATAGTCCTTAGAACGACCATTCTACTCTAGGTTAGCGAGCCTACAGTCAGCACGGCTTTGATACCAGCTTATGTCACACCCGGTTTCAGAAGGCAAACCGAATGCGAACCATGTACGTGCCAGGATCAGCAATTCACGTACACAACAGTTACATAACATGGACATCATCACACAGTGCTCAAATAGTATTAAAAAAGGAAATAGTAGTCAATTACATCATATGTCTGAGACATTCACATAGTCTTTACAATAATCAAAGTGCGGAAAAGAAACGTAGATAAACGCGGCCTTCACAGGCAGCCGACTGGGGGTTGCCGCTAACCCACGCCTAGAACTCGTCGTAGTCTCGGAACTCCTGGAAGTCTCCTTCCACAGCTTCATCTTCTCCTGAGCAGTGGTTGCAATGCTGACAACCTGGGGATGGGGGGGGGTTGGTGTGTAGAGCAAGAGTGAGTACACATCAACATACTCAGCAAGTATCCCGTTTGGCTGTAGTGGACTAGCTTTATGTGGGGGTAAGTCAAGCAGTTACTTTTAGTTGGTCAGATTATTATTTACTAGTAGAAAGCAGGTTTTAACATTAACCCAAGTTATTAGCCCGATGTACCCTTTCCAAACGGAAAGAATACCACTTACCAGCACCATAGACATAACCAAAACCATCAGTCTCATTGCCACCTGTAAACCAAAATGTCTCTGATCAAGTACCGCTAATCATTAGAGCTCCCTTGGTCGCTCATAACCGCGAGCACGACTGATATATCAGTTTTCAAACACTCTGCAGAGGTTGTGCACTTTACCCACAAGCCGTGATTCCCTCTTGCCTCGGGCCGATCAAACCCTTAAACACTACCAAGGTGAATAGGCAGGGTTTCACTACATAGTCTTTACAAAGATTCCCCGGGGCTGTAGCCGCCCGTTAGGTTTCCTAAATGTACCGCACTCCTCCCCAAGGGACAAATCAACCTTGGCAGAGCGAGCCGCATACACCGAGCCCCATTGACGGCACAACGGCTAAGCGAACTACACCCCAGATCCTCTAATTATTCAGCTAAGGGCGTCCCACTCCACCCTCATGGTTGCACTGTTTTCCCGGGCGGTCATCCATAGAACAGGTCCTTACGGAGAGGCACTCGAGAAACCGCTCGAGCCCCCTTAAAGGCCACAAGTACAACATCATAATAAGAGAAGGGAAAACAGTGTATCATATATGATCTCATCATGTTCATTGATTAGAGTTGAGCAATAGCATAAAGCTAAACAATAATAATCCGACCCAAATAGGTAAACAAGGACATGGATAACAAAAGCTAGTCAATCCTTAAGTATAAATGTGTAATGCGGGAGGTGAATTAAAGAATGAATAGGACAGAGATAGGTCAAGGGACACTTGCCTCCACCAACCGACTGCTGCTCAGGGGCTTCTCCTATGAGTTCCTCGGGCTCTTCAACCGGATTGTTCTCTATGCGGTTGCAAACATACATACATCCATCCATTGAAATTAGGAAACAAACAGTACACCATGCAGAACAAATAAAGTAAATATGCATAGAATATCACATACGATAATGAATTTACCATGGTTAGAAAGGGGCGGGGAAAGGTCTCGCGAGGGTTAAAGCTTATGCCCGAGACGCACTACGGGTAAACGAATAACTAAACGTTACGTGCTCTAGTTCTGCTTAGCCTCAATAATATGGATTAGCTACATGCACTAATGTAAGCGTGACCACTTTTAGTAGATAAACATTAAACGAGATAGACGATTAAATATATGAATTAACTAACGTAACCGAATTCCAAATTGAGTTTTCCATTTATTAATTACATAACACGACTTGCTACGCACGGAATACACGGGGGGGGGGGGGGGGGGTAGACGGGTGGCTAGGGTGTAGACGATCGTGTCGCGAACGCGACAGGGCGCTATGCGTCGCGAGCACGACGAGCTACGCCAAAACGCTGCGCGAACACGCGCACGCGCAAAGCCACGTTTAACGTGCCGCGAACGAGTCGCGCACGCGTCGGGGCCGTGCGCTGGCCGAGCTCGAGGCCGCGCGCCAAAGGCATGCTGGGCCGAGCTCGAGGCCGCGCTGGGGGCCATCACGACACGAGCAAGGCACGCCGGCGGCACGCCGGGGCGGGCGGGCGAACACGGGCGACGGCGACGTCGCGAGCAGGGGAGCGCGTCGAGCCTCCATGGTCGGGACGGCCGAGGCCGGGACGGGGCGGGGGCGGCCGAACCAGGGCGGGGTTCGCTGAGGACGGGCGCGGCGGGGGGCGGCCGAACCGGGGCGGGGCGGGCTCGCCGGAAGGGCGGCCGAGCACGAGGCACGGCAGGGCGAGGCGGCGCGGGGACGGCCGAGCCGGGGCGCGGCGAGGCGGGGCCGGCCGAGGTCGGGGACGAGGGGGCCGAGGGCGGCCGAGCTAGGGCGGAGCTCGCCGGGGACGGCCGAGCCAGGCACGGGGGCGGGGCGGGGCGGGGTGGCCGAGCCGGAGGGCGGCCGAACCGAGCACGGGACGGGGCGGGGCGGCTCGCCGGAGGGCGGCCGAGCCGGGGCCGGGCGCGGCGAGGCCGGCCGAGGGCGGTCGAGGGGCGGCCGAGTGAGCGCGGCCGGGGTCGGGGGCGGCCGGGCCGGGGGGAGCCGAGCCGGGGGCGGCCGGGCGAGGGCGGGCACGGCCGGCGAGCTCGGGGCCGGGGCGAGCGTGCCCATGGCGCGGGGGAGGGCGCCGACGAGAGGGGGAAGGAGGAGGAAGGGGAGGGAGGAGAGGGAAGGGGGAGGGAGGGCCTCACCGAGGCGGGGCGGCGCTAGGGGAGGGGCGACGGCGGCGGCAGCGCTAGGGGAGGGCGGCGGTTAGGGAGAGGGAGAGAGGGAGAGGGGATGACGGGCGGGTCCCGCGGGGAGGGAAATTTTGGAAAATGAAAAGGGAGAGGGGGGCGGCTGGGCCGCTTGGGCCTAAAGGGGGAGGGGGCGGGCGCGGCTGGGCCGGCCAAAACGGCCCACGGCGGGGGGAATGGGGGGAAGGGGGGCGGCTGGGCCGCCAGCTGGGCCGACACGAAGGGGGAGGGGGCGGCTGGGCCAAAAGGGGAGAAGGGGGGGAGAGAGAAAAAGAAAAGGTTTTTTCTTTTTCCTATTTTCCATTTTCTATATCCCCTATTTCTTATATGCCTAATTCTCCAATTCACCCAACCACAAACAAAAAGGGTGCATAGTCCGGCATGATGCAACAACCAAAAAAAAATAGTTCTAGGTTTCGCTTACACAAGATGTCGAGCTAATTCTCGCTATAACTTTTGGAAAAGATCAAGGCTTAGCGAGGAGAAAAGGGAAAAGGAAAGAGTAACACCTGAATTTAGTGAGAGAAAAGAAGAAAAAATTCTACCCCCAAATTCAGGGCGTTACATACCCCCTACTATGAGCACCTAGGTGCAAGATAATATAAGTCTCATCCCCAGCTGGAAGTAGGGTCTTCTTTTGCTCGAACCAGGATAAATCTCGTGTCTTCTTACATCACCCATCTAGGCCGGGACACGTAGTACAAATTTTTACTCGTTGGTTAGGACCCTCGGGTCAAAACATCGACACCCTTAAAACTGGGTGTCATATCGAGGAGCGGTGAAAGTGCATCGACCTCTGATCTGTTTGGGAATACAATATTTTTTTAAGTTCGAAGACAAAACAATATTGTAGTATTTGTGAAAGGAAAATTGGGTTAACCATTTCCTATAATTAATTTTGGTGGTTGATGATCAATACAAACACATGGACTAACTAGTTTTGTCTTGAATTTAACTATTATAGGCGCATAAGGTTCAACGCAAACCAAGAAAGAAATCAAGTTAGGGACACACTTTATTTGGAGCAAAAGAACTTGAGTATGCTGAAAATTGGCACACCAGGCTGTCCGGTGCACCAGGGCCGTACAACTCCAAACCAGCCACTCTAGGGAATTCTAGGGGAGCCTCCACTATAATTCACCGGACTGTCCGGTGAGCTAGTGGAGCAACGACTCTCTGCGCACAACGGTCGACTGCAGAGTGAACAGTGAAAGTGAACAATGTCGCGTAGAAGTCAGAGCAGTGAAGTCAGAGGGCACCAAACTGTCCGGTGCCGCAATAAGACAAGTCCTCCAATGGTCAACTGCTCAGAACCCATCGCCAGACTATCCGGTGCCGCAATAAGACGTGGCAGCGCACCGGACAGCGCACAGTTCCTGTCCGGTGGCGCACCGGACTGTCCGGTGCACCCATCGCCAGCAGCCTTGGCCAACGGCTACCAAGTGGTTAGGGGCTATAAATACCCTCAACCACCACATCCTTTGGCATCCAAGTTTTCTGAAGATCACATTCAATACAAGAGCTCTAGCATTCACTCTAAGACACAATTCAAAAGATCAAATTCTCTCCAAGTCCCAAATTCATCTCAAACACTTAGTGACTTGTGAGAAAGATATTTTGTGTTCATTTGCGCTCTTGTTGCTTGGATTGCCTTCTTCCTTTCTCATTTCATTTCTCAAGTGACTTGTAATCGAAGCAAGAGACACCTAAGTGTGTGGTGGTCCTTGCGGGGCCTAAGTGACCCGAGAGAATAAGGAAAAGGCTCACTCGGTCAAAGTGACCGTTTGAGAGAGGAAAAGGGTTGAAATAGACCCGATCTTTGTGACCTACTCAACGGGGACTAGGTTCTTTGGAACCGAACCTCGGTAAAACAAATCACCATGTTCACTCGCCTTGATTCTTGTTTGATTTGTTTTCCCCTCTCTTTGGACTTGAATTTAATTCTAACGCTCCCCGACCTTAGTGTGTGTTTAAGTTTATAAATTTCAGGTTTCGCCTATTCACCCCCCTCTAGGCGACTTTCAATTTGAATATACTATATTACTTTAGGCTAAAAGTTGTTTGGAGCATATCTAGAAACTCTAAAATTGTATTCTAAACTATGGTTTTACCAATACCATAATATTTGCGGGGTCTAAAAACATTGGTCTTTGTTGACACATGGCTATAGTCTTGCCCTTCTCCTTCCCTCCTGTACTAAAATATTGTATCTCTAATCTGGTGTTGGATTAGAGCGATGTAAAATATATCATAGTTGTGTCATAGTATTCAGTTTGTGGTATTATAAACCATGGTTTTTAAAAAACAATGTTTCCAAACATGCCTAAGTGGGTTTTGTTGGATTTAATGTTACTCCAAACTCAGTGGGGTTTAATATAAAAGATGATTTATAGGACTTGCATGTGTTTAGTCTCATGTGTGTTGTATTATATTCGGTCTCAAATTTGGCAAATAACTTGCAGATGAGAAATGAGCACGAGGCATATTGATAAAAATGAATTAACAAGCTTGTGTCATTGTGTGTATCAATAACAAATGAGACATGAGACTGGAATGATCTCACTCTTAAGGTTGATCAATCACAAAATGAAGAATGACATTCATAGTGAAGATAATAATACGAATGAAACAAATATATTATATGCTTAATAGTTGATTCAAAACAGTATGTGACTTGATGGCTCGAGATGGTGAAGATAGCAAGGAAATTTTGTGAGGTACTAAGCAAAGGTGAAGGGCAAACATCAGTTTGGCGACTAAAGTACCTAGCTATGATGAAGAAGAAAGTACTTGCATTTAGTCGAGCAATTAATCAAGCTTCCAAGGCCATGTTGATGTGAAGGATCAAACAATTTGAAAAGTGACTTTAGTTGATATGCAAAGTCATGATCAAAATGGATTGATTAACTCAAAATCACAACTCAAGGAAGCTCAACTCAAGACATCAATGGTGTTGGAAACACTCGAATGATCAAAATTTAGAAAGTGACATTATTTAAAGAATGTCAAACTCAAGTGGTATTAATTGTGAATTTCTATTTCTTATGGCATATGATCTTATCAAGAGAGGTGGACGACAACCTTGGCTAGGGCGAATAATTCATCTCTATATCAAATCATATTGAGGTCAATAGTGGTCATTCTGTATTGTGGGTCAACTATTACGACTCCTCCATTTAACTTCACCCATTGACAACGAAATAGGGGATCTTCAAATATGGTCCATACTCGAGTTCCTGGATCTCCTCCATATAACCTTATTATGAGTTCTTCTTTCCATCACTATCTATGTCACCACATCATTTTGTCGTGCTCTTTGTTACGAAAGAAACGCTTCAAACATGATATTGCAGAGAAGTGACACATGACCTTAGCAACTATTCTTTTTTCTGGGGGTTCGCACACCAAACAAACTTTTAATTTCTCGTTCTTCTCACCATGATACATGTTACAGTCATTTGGACATGCATGTATCTTATGCACTTCCAAACCAACAGGGTAAACAACCTCTTTGGCTTCATATGTTGATGTCGACAATTTGTTCTCCTCTGAAAGGAACTTCTTTATGAGTTTTAATATCTAATTAAAACTCTTGTCAGTGATACCATTTGTTGTCTTCCACTGTAACAATTTCAATGAGCTACGCAACTTTTTGTGGCCCGATCTATAATATGGAACAACAAAGTTTTATGGTCTTATAATATACACTCCAATTTTTTGCTAACCTTTTCGTTGTCACAGTCTTTCTCTCCATCATGCAAAATTTGTTGCAGAGCGTCGTTTTCTTCGGGATCTTTAGCTTCACCCATTACAACATCTATAAAAGAATTATACTGAGCATATTTTGGACTTGTGTCATAGTCCTCTTCTCCATCCTTAAAAACCATTGTTTCTCTGTACTTAGTCTAACAAATATAGTAAGGCATGAAACCCCTTTAAAGCAAGCAGATGTGAATTGGTCTTATAGTCTCTATATGGACAACATATAAAACCTCTTTGCTTGTGTCTCTCGGTCATCTTAAGAAAATAATGAATGCCTTCAATATATTATTTGAAGTGTACATATATTGACAGTCTATCTGCATTATCTATATAAAATATTGTTGACATGATCTTTTATAAACATATATTTTAAAGACAACCAATCGCATAATTTAAGTAATCTAAACAAAGTAAACAAATATTTCAATCATACTATATGAGAGTAGGAAATTACCGACCTTTTATCACACTGTCGGCGTTTCGGACCCGGGGGGTCCCTGGACCGACGAGTGAGATTGTCGCTGCGTGCCCCTGCCCAGATGGGTTGGCGCGGGATGGAACACAAGAGGTGGGACAAGCCTTGTATTATCCTGCACCAGGGGTGCCGCTCGTAGTAGGGGTTACAAGCACGTCGCGAGAGGGAGAGAGAGTGAGAGGGAGCCTGTTCGTTCGCTCCTTCCCCCGCGCGAACCCCCCTCCAGGATGGCCCTGGACCTTCCTTTTATAGACGCAAGGAGAGGGTCCAGACGTACAATGGGGGGTGTAGCTATGCGCTAACGTGTCCGACAGAGAGATGCCTAAGCCTTGTGTACATGCCAACGTGGCTCTCGGGGGAGAGCTTGAGCCCTGTACACGTGATAGCGTGGCCGTCGGAGGAGCGCCTGAGTCCTGTAGGAGCACAGCTGGTAGTGCGGCAAGGATCCTGCTGACGTCTCCTTGCTGCCGTAAGGGGCTGAGAGCCACCAGCGTCATGGTGCACGCGGGGCACCATCATTACCCGTCGCCGGGGTAAGCCAGATGGGACGCCAGTCTTGTTCCTTGTAGCCTGAGCAGGCTAGGGATAGGGTAATGATGTATCCCCTATTGGCATGGTCGGTCCGAGCCCAAGGTCGGGCGAGGCGGAGACTTCTCTTGAGGCCGAGGCCGGGGTCAGGCGAGGACGCGATTCCTCCCGAGACCGAGGTCGAGGCCGAGTCCGGGGGTCGGGCGAGGCGGAGACCTCCTCCCGAGGCCGGAGCCTGAGGTCGGGCGAGGCGGAGACCTCCTCCTGAGGCTGAAGCCTGAGGTCGGGCGAGGCAGAGCTTCCTGTTGCGCTCGAGGCCGAACTCGATGGTTGATCGTGACTTGTTGTCAGTCTTCGCCTGGGCGGTTGGCACGGCAGTCGGAGCGGGGCAAGCGGCGCTGTTTTCCTGTCATATCGGACAGTAAAGAAGAGGGGCGAAGTGACTGCGGTCACTTTGGCCTGGCCGACTGAGGCGTGCGTGTCAGGATACGACGTCAGGCGTCCCTTGCATTAAATGCGCCTGCGAAGCGGTCGGTTGGCGAGGCGGTCCGGCCAAGGTTGCTTCACAAAAAAGCTTGCCCGAGCCGGGCTTCGGGAGAGTTGAGGAGGCGCCCGCTGCCTGAGGAGGCCCTCGGGCGAGGCGTGAACTCATCTGGACTACTACTCCAGCCCGAGGTTGGGCTCGGGTGAGGTCGCATCCCTTGGGTAGACGAAGCCTTGACTTGAACCACGCCCGTCAGTTGGTCAGAGGGTGTTTACCAGCCGTGATTAGGAGCATTGAGGGTACCCCTAATTATGGTACCCGACAGTAGCCCCCGAGCCTCGAAGGGAGTGTTGGTACTCGCTTGGAGGCTTTTGCCGCATTTTCGGTGAGGGGACCGACCTTTCTCGGTTTTTGCTTTGTTCTGGTGGGTGCACGCGACCGCACCCGCCGGGTGTAGCCCCTGCGGCCTTGGAGGAGTGGTTTGACTCCTCTAAGGTCTGAATGCTTTTTGTGGTGCCTCGACCGGTCTGATCGTTCCCTCATGCGGCCTGACCGTAGCCCGGGTGCATGGTCAGGTTCCAAGTTACCAAGCTGGTTTGTTAACGATGTCAATAGTTTGGCCGTAGCCGAGTGCGAGAGCAGCCCCCGAGCCTCTGCATGGAGCGAGAGGACGATCAAGGACTTTCCCGACTTTTATCATACGCCCCTGCGTCACCTTTCCACAAGGAGGAGGGGGAAAAGCGCCATGTTGCCCTTGGAGGGCGCCGAACCTGGTGTTTCCAGTGAGCTGCTAACGGGTGATCCGAGTGGACGCCCGTGCCCTGTTTGTTAGGGGTCGGCTGGTGGCCCAGAGGCGCGCTCCAAAAGTACCTACGGGTGATTCGCCGGACCCAGACCCCTTCGACAGGGTCCGAGGGCTCGATGCTTCCCTCCGGCGGGATTCCGTTACAAATCATTCCCGCCGGTCTCGGAAATGTCCTAGGGTACCTCGGGAGCGTAGCCCGAGCCTCGGCCATGTATCAGACGTACCCAGAGTCATCCCTCACTCTGCATGCTCTGGGGCAACTGTCGAAACCTTCCGAGGGGCCAACCTTCGAACCCCTATCAGTAGTGGGCGCGGAGCCCGAGCGCTCTGGGGCGGCTGTCAAACCCTTCCAAGGGGCCAGCCTTCGAACCCCTGATCAGTAATGGGCTTGAAGCCTGAGTGCTCTGGGGCGGCTGTCGAAACCCTTCCGAGGGGCCAGCCTTCGAACCCCTGATCAGTAGGAGGGCTCGGGCCCGTTTCCTTCACCGAGAAGGATCCTTTCCACAACGTCCCCTTTCCTGGTCCCTGTAGCGAGAGAGAGAGAGAGAGAGGAGGAGGGGAAGGATACGAATTTAAATAAGGTGGCGCACCTTTTTCGACGCGGTTGTTATGGCGGAGGCGAAGCGACGCCCGCCTCGCCTACCAGAGGTGTCGCTTGTTCTGCCGGGGAGTTAATGCGACAGGATGGGCGATCAGCGTGGCGCCCGTTGCGCGTGCGAGCTGTTCGAGGAACGGGACACGGGTGCGTCGTCTTCACGCCGTGGGAGAGGGCTCTCCTGTCGCTTCAGGAGGGGACGCGAGCCTGCAGGTGATTTGACCGCTGCTTTCGCTCGTCTGCCGCTGCAATTACTATCGGCCCACTTTTGGCCATGCCAACCGTCGTGCCTATTCCTGCGGCTGACTATCCCATGGCCGTCGCCTTCAATCGGCACTGTTGGGTCACGCGCGGGGTCGCCTCGAGTCGCGGTACTGGTTCTGCAGCCGAGGAGGCATGGCATTAGCGCAGGTGGCGGTGTAGTTTCTTGCACGTCGTAACCGGCGCGCCGGTTACATGACATGCTGGCCTGCTTCCTTTGCGCTGGCCCACCGGATGTGGTCGAAGCCGAAAGGGCACACAGTTACGGTGCAGTTGGATGCCTGTCGTGTGGCAGTCCACCCTTTCGGTCACCGGTTTCTGCGAAGATGGGAGAACGCCTGTAACTGCGGGGCGGTTGCATGCCTCGCGTGCGGCGGTTCGCCTTCTTCGCGCTTCGGATCAGCTTGTATGACGTGTGGGACCCAGTCCCCGTGTCGTAGGGGGAGAACCCTGGAGTATGTTAGTGGAGACTTTGCCCGTGACGCTAAGGGGTGCAAGTGAGGAGGTCTGCCTATAAAAGGGGATCGATCCCCTGAGCAGTGGCCATGCCTTCGTTCTCCCCTCATGCATTACGCCCTTCCACCTTTCGAGCCCCCGGATGGGGTGCACCGGCATCGCCTTGCTCTTGCTGTCGTTGGAGGAGCGCGGCGTCGTGGAGATCGGCGCCCTTCAGCCACCGCTCGGCTTCAAGGATTTTCGTCGTGCAGCCCGGCTGCATTCCCTCACCAATGGTCAGTTTGGTGGTGTCGGCGTTTCGACCCTGGGGGGTCCCTGGTCCAACGAGTAAATTGTCGTTGCGTGCCCCAGCCCAGATGGGTCGGCGTGAGACGGGACACAAAGGAGGGAGAACAGCGAGGGGAAACCACGGCCTTCATGTTGTCTTGCGCCCAGGGCGGCTGGATGCGCTTGCAGTAGGGGGTTACAAGCGTTCGCGCGGGAGTGGGAGAGAGAGAGAGAGCGAGGGCCTTATGCGCCGGCCCGTTCTCCCGCGCGGCCAACCTCTCATACGAGAGCCCTGGACCTTCCTTTTATAGACGTAAGGAGAGGGCCCAGGTGTACAATGGGGGTGTAGCAATGTGCTTACGTGTCTAGCAGAGAGGAGCTAGAGCCCTAAGTACATGCCGTCGTGGCATTCGGAGAGGTTTTGGCACCCTGTTCACGTGATGTCGTGGTCGTCGGAGGAGCGCTGGAGCCCTGCGGAAGTACAGCTGTCAGGGTTGTCGGGTCCATGCTGACGTCTCCTTGCTGACATAAGGGGCTGGGAGCTGCCGTCATCATGGAGCACGCGGGGCGTCATCATTACTTGTTTACCAGGGCGAGCCAGATGGGACACCGGCCTTGTTCCCCGTAGCCTGAGCTAGCTAGGGGTAGGGTAATGATGGCCCCCCTGGCGACATGGCAGGTCCGAACCCGAGTTTGGGCGAGGTGGCGATCCCTCTGAGGTCGAGGTTGAGTCCAAGCCCTGGGGTCGGGCGAGGCGGAGTTCGTCGTCTTCCGGAGCCGAGGCCGAGTCCGAGCCCTGGGGTCGAGCGAGGCGGAGTTTGTCGTCTTCCGATGCCGAGGCCGAGTCCGAGCCCTGGGGTCGGGCGAGGCGGAGTTTGTCGTTTCTCGGAGCCAAGGCCGAGTCCGAGCCCTGGGGTCGGGCGAGGCGGAGTTCGTCGTCTTCCGGAGCCGAGGCTGAGTCCGAGCCCTGGGGTCGGGCGAGGCGGAGTTCGTCGTCTTCCGGTGCCGAGGCCAAGTCCGAGCCCTGGGGTCGGGCGAGGCGGAGTTCATCGTCTTCCGGAGCCGAGGCCGAGTCCGAGCCCTGGGGTCGGGCGAGGTGGAGTCCATCTTCCGAGCCTGAGATGGGGGCCGAGCCCTGGGGTCGGGCGAGGCGGAGCTTCCTATGTCGCCCGAGGCTGGACTTAGTCGCTGTCGACCTCACTCTGGCGGGTGGCACGGTAGTCGGAGCAGGGCAGGCGGCGCTGTATTCCGGTCAGGTCGGTCAGTGGAGCGGCGAAGTGATTGCAGTCACTTCGGCCTTGTCGACTGGAGCACGCGTCAGGATAAGATGTCAGGCGATCCTTGCATTAAATGGTCCTACGATCCGGTCGGTTGGCATGGCGATCTAGCCAAGGTTGCTTCTCCGCGAAGCCTGCCCGAACTGGGCCTCGGGCGAGTCGGTGGTGCGCCCGTTGCTTGAGGGGATCCTCGGGCGAGACATGAATCCTCCGGGGTCAGCTGTCTTTGCCCGAGGCCGGGCTCGGGCGAGGCGGGATCGTGTCCCTTGGGAAGAGCCTTGGCCTGAATCGCGCCCATCAGGCCTTCGCAGCTTTGTGCTGATGGGGTTTACCAGCTGAGATTAGGAGTCCTGGGGGTACCCCTAATTATGGTCCCCGACAGTAGCCACCGAGCCTCGAAGGGAGTGTTAATACTAGCCCTGGGCGTTCGGGATTACCCGAAGTTTCAGGTCGGGTTATTCGGGTTTTTTATAATTCGGGTTTCTAAAAATGGTACCCGAAATTATATCCAAAATTACGGGTACCCAACATTTCGGGTACCCAAAAATTCGGGTTTGGGTATCGGGTAACCCATTTTACCCAATTTCAGTGCACACTAAACCATGTAATCTTCCAACGAAACAACAAAAAATCAGTGCAAGACTGCAAGCATACAGTCATATCCATAACCCATTCAATACACGCAACAATTTAGCAAGACAGGAGCAGCTCATGCATATTAATACTCAGACCGAACAATATGGCAGCACATTTTACAACAGTTTTGACATCATTTCTGCTCAGAATACAGCCCCCCAAAACATCACACGTTCAGTCCATGTCCAACTGGACAGCATTACAGCAACGTGCCAACATTACAGCAGTCCAACTGGAAAAATTATACCAGAGTCAATTCAGTCCAATTGGACAACATTACAGACTAAAATTCTAGCACGTGACAGCAGCATATGGTTTCCAAATGAGTGAAGTAGTGAACAGAAGACAAAGTAGAAGAAGCATGACACAATTAAGTAATGCTTAGGACTTGGATATTCCATGTTCTAGTGAATTGCTTCCTGTTGCTGTTGCATGTGAAACTGAAGTGGAAGCTTGTTCTTTCCCCTTCCCTTTGGCACCAAATTCTTCCAATAATTCTGCAACAAGTCAAATTTGAAGTGAGCAGTGAAATAATGAAGAAAAATAAATAAATGAAGAAAGGTTGTACTTGTACCTTTTTCTAGCATCGTTAATTCCTCAATATTCTCTATGATGTCCACAGGTACAGACCATCTAAGCCAATCTTGTGTACATACTAGTGCTTCAAGCATGAATGGAGTAAGAGAGCTTCGAAAGTCATCTAGAATACGTCCACTTGTGCTAAATGCAGATTCTGAAGCTACTGTTGAAATAGGTATAGCAAGCACATCACGAGCCAAGCGAGAGAGAACTGGAAACCTTTGCTCGGAGGCCTTCCACCATACTAAAAGATCAATCTTCATTTCTGTATCTTCAGTTTCTTCAGAAAGATATTTGTCAAGTTCAGACTTAGAATTGATGCTTGACCCATGTCCCAACTTCATCCTCTTAGCAATAACTTCTTTCAGTTTGCCTCCTCTACCTCCTTGTGTCGCTATTGGATCACTTATATCAGTTGTCTCCTCACTTGGAGCATATATCTTTCTATATTCATCAAACAACTCATGAACACAAGTTTTAATTGCTTCCCAAACTAATTGTCCCCTTGCCTCACCAAATATCTCTTCGACTGTGATCTTTGTATACATAGATAACTTATATCTTGGATCAAGACAGCCAGCAACAAAAATCAGCAAGTTAAGGTTCTCCTTCTCTTTTCCCTTACCTCTCCCCCGATCATTCTCATTTCCACTGCTAGTGTGCCAAAGTCCCCAATATTTATCAAATTTATCTTTCATTCTCATACCCATAGCACATTGCAAATCATCTGTACTGTTCAACCAAGATTGAATTAATAAATGCACTTCTCCAATCTCATGAAAGAATGTATGGGACGTGATCTGAAGTGTAGTAGAAATACGAACTGTAAGATCATGGAAGTGCTCTAGAAAATCTGCCATCTTCTTGGCATTTTGCCAATCTAATTCATCCGGATGACCAAATCCATCTCTTCCTTCTGATAGATCAATAACATAACTCATGTCTTCATCAGCCAACCTAGTGAAAACTTTCTCATAAACAAGCGCAGCTTTAAGCATTAGAAATGTGGAGTTCCATCTTGTTGGGACATCAAGCTTCAAAAATGGCTTGTTGGTCAACTTCTCTTCCTCTACAATTTCCTTAAATTTCACTATTCTCGAACCACCATTTCTAATATATCTAACAGCAGCTCTAACACGCTTCACAGAGAGGTCGACTTCTTTTAGGCCATCATGCACAATGAGATTAACAATGTGTGCTGCACACCTCATATGCAAGTACTTGCCATTAGCTATATTATTTCCGCTCAAATGCCTCCTCAAATAACCAATACCAGTGTCATTGGCACTTGCATTGTCGACTGTTACAGTCATTACTCTCTCTATTCCCCATTCAGCCATGCATCTCATCACATTTTTTCCAATGTCATCACCTTTGTGCCCCTTCACCATGAAAAAGCCAATAACTTTCTTATGAAATCTCCAATTATCATCAATAAAGCTAGCAGTCACTGTCATATAGCTATCTAGCTGTTGAGAAGTCCAACCATCTGTTGTTAAGCAAACCCTTTGACAAGAATCTTTAAAAAATTTCTTTAGCTTGGCTTTCTCTTGGAAGAAACAACGCACAACATCTCTAGTACATGTTCTTCGAGATGGAAGTTGAAAACGTGGGCAAGCTTTGGCCATAAATTTTCTCAATCCTGGTTTCTCACCAAAGCAAAAAGGTTGCTCATCTTCTATCACCATCTCAGCAAAAGCAGCCCTAAGTTCATTTTGATCGAACCTCCACGTGCTAATGGCTTCACCTTGAAATGCTTGTAGAGTACCTTGTGTTGGATCTTGATTAAACTTGTGTGGATTGCGCTTACATACATTGAAGTGTCTCTTTAAGGAAGATGTACCATTTGCCTTTGCATCTGCCTTCATGATACGATGGCAATATTTGCACTTAGCACTCTTAAGAATATTTTTATCATCTTTGATCTTAATGAAGTGCTTCCACATCTCAGACCTTGGTGCCATCGCCTTCCTTCCACTCAGATCTCCATCCTTGTCCAACTCAACAACATCTTGTTCAATAACTAACCTCTCTAAATTTTGATTAATCCGCGATGTCTGAGTACCCACTGGTAGTGATTCAACCTCCATCTCCGTGCGCGAATTAGGTTCTGCCATCTATATGAAAAAACCCCAAAAGGATAATTAGACAGAACAATCATATCTATTCAGGCTATTAACATTTAACAGCAGCTTTTGATAGAGCAGTTAACAACAGCTTTTTGATAGAAGTATAGAACATTTAACAACAGCATGTGTGCCTCTACAATTGAAAAACGTGTGTGCCCTTCACTCTAGCTCCAATATTTGAAAAGGGTAAATTCCTGGACGTAGCTTTTTTCAGCCTGATCGGCTATCATTTTTTGCATCGAATAAAAATACCAAAGCCATATAGCTGTAGCACACGCACAAAAATAGCCGTATAGCTGTACTGCTGTAGCACACGCACAAAAATTCCAAAGTCCATAGATAAGCTAATACTATTTTTTGCATCGAATAAAAATCATCATTTACAAGTGCATTGACGGTGTATATTCAATTATTCAAGTATATGGATGTAATACCCAAATTTGTAAACCATGATAATGGAGATAATTCTCCTATTGCTTTGTTTCAATTTAACTAAGCACGAGAACAACCACATCTAAAGGGGTTAAATGACTAATGTCAACTTGTGCATCATATTGGAGTTTTGTTTGTTGTGCATTTTAATACAATAGTAATAAAATAAATAAAAATATAATAATAATGAGGTGAAGAATTAAAGAAAATGGGGGAAAATAAATGTATGAAAGAATACATTTTGTCCCCACTAATATTTTAATTTAAGTGTTTAACCCAGTTAAGAAGCTCACAAACAAGTTTGAATTCAAATTGGGATTTAAATTTGAAAACAGAAAATTTGAAAACTAGAAAAAAAAACATAAAAGGAAATAAAGAAAAGAAAAGAATAAAACTAACCTAGCCTAACTGGGCCTTAACCTGGTATTCGGCCCATTTAACCAACCCCTCCGTGCAGCCCAATTCCTGGAGATATGGCGCCGACACCCTGGGCCCGGCGGCCAGTCTCTTGTGCGGGTGTGTCGTCGCTGGCGCGTGGGCCCCGCCCATAAGTCTCTTTGCGCGCGCACTAGCCACTTCCGTGTGGACCCCTAACGTCAGCTCGATCCTCTTCCCCAACGGCTTCACCGCGGCGCCTGGGAGCGAACCGGACTCCGAAATCTTGTCCAGATTCTTCGCTCGCTGGTTGTTGCTCGGGGGACGGACTCCGCGCAGACCTTGGCCAGCTGACAACCTCTCCACCGGTGTCACCATGTTTCTTGGCCGCGCGAAGTGCGGAGCCCCTGCGACCATGAACAATGGCGGGTTGTTGGCGAGAAATCCGGGCGGGATTCATCCGTACCCTCCCCTCCTTATCCAGTCTCGGCGTATATAAGAAGCCGTCGCAAATCCTTCCCTCGGTTATAGCTACACGCAGAGAATCCATGACTCCATCAAACCTCTTGTGCGCCGCCGCCACCATTGCCGCGGATCCTGCCCTATCGCGATTTCCTCGTGGCCGTCATTAATCGGTGTGTGCAAGTGGTCGGGGAGCATCGCATTTACGTGTGGTTCGTGTCTTCAGTCACTGCCGTGCACGGGAGGCCCGGACGGTTGGGCAATTTCTCACCGGAGCACTCGGCTCCGTCGCAAATCCGCCTGGTCCGCGGCCAGCCTTGTACCACTGTTCTCTCTGGTAAAAATTTCCTCATCCTGACTTCGCCTTGATCTCCTCTACGTGTTGCACGCGCTCGGTTGTAGTTTGGTGCACTAGGGCGTGGGGTGGGGCAAGCCGGCAATGGCGCTCCGCCGTGGTCGCGGGGCGACGCCGCCGTGTCTGGCCGCGTTGGGGGTGGGGAGTCATGCGGACCGTTCGTTTCAGATGAGACGCTTGAGATTACATCTTGGGGTAGCTGTTCGGCTAGGAGCGTGGTGATCGTTGATCGAGCAATCAACGGCTGTGAGGATGTATCCGCTTATCTGGGTTTAGATCTAATCCTGATCGTAGATCATGATCGAACGGCTAGAAATTGTCCATACCCCTTCGGCTTGCATATTTTGCTAAAGAGTCCTCAGGAAACTCAGAAACCAACCCGCGGTCCAACCTGTATAGTGCGCTGAGTCTTAGAAATTCTTACACGAGACCCCCTGCTGTTTTCTGTTATTGAGGCCCCGTCCAGAGGATTATTAAATCAGAAAAATGAATTAGGAAATGAGTTTTTAAAATAAAAACAATCCCTAGAATTTGTATAATTCATAGAAAATGCATATGAACTCCAAATTGACCCATTCCAGTTCCTAAATTCTTATAATATTATTGTCTAACCATTAGTGCCTCTGTTTTAACATGAAATATGATTTAAAAATGTATCTATCACTTAATTTTGTCTTGAGCACATAAAACATTAGAAATTCATAACTTAAAATCTATAACTCCAAAATTAATAATTCTTGTTCCTGTGATTATTTTTCAACATGTAGATTTTTAATATCTATTTTGCACATATGTTTGGTGTAATGTTAATTTTGCCTATACACTGTTTGTTTGTATTGCTACGACTAGCAGTGAGGTCACGAGTCACCTGAAGATCATCCTGGTACCTGGAATCTCAAGGCCCAGGCAAGTTGTGCCCTTGATCACTTCTTTTCACCTACTCATGTTCTAATTAATCATAATGATCTGCATAGGTTAATTTTGATGGGACCCAATAGGTTACCCTAGTTTGTCTATCTTTATACCTTGTTTACCACTGAACTTTCTGGGTAGTATTTGCTAGTGCTATATGTGGTTTTGGGTATGAAGATTACACTATTCATGATTATACTTTTGTTATCAGTTGTTATTTATGGTTCATGTTAAGATCATTATGTTAATTGGAACATGGAGAACCACCCGGGAAAACAGTGCTACCACAAGGGTGGAATGAGACGCCCTTGGCTGATTAATTAGGAAAGCTAGTGGAAGACTACCTTACCCGAAAGGGGCAAGGGCAGTAGGGGAGTGGTCAGTGTAGGGAGGCCCTCGGGAGGATTTTGCTGCGATGGCGGTCCTGCAAGGGATTCCTGCACTGGAACTTCCTATAAACTGTAGCGGGTTTTCTGAAGCTAGTGGAACTTTGTAAAGGCCTCGTAGTGTTACCCTGCCTCGCCTCCTCGGTAGAGGTGTATGGGATTGGCCGTCTCTTGGCAGATGGGTAACATGACTTGTGGGTAAAGATGCGCAACCTCTGCAGAGTGTAAAACTGGTATACTAGCCGTGCTCACGGTCAAGAGCAGCTCGGACACTCACATGATTAAATTATGGAACTAAATTCAATTTGTCATATGCATTGCATTGCAGGTGAGGTGATTACTTTTGTTCTACTATTTAAATTGGGTTGGTATTTACTTATACTTAGTAATTGCTAATAAAATTTTGACCAACTTTAAAAGCAATGCTCAGCTCTAACCATCCTCTTTGTTAAGCCTTACACTTCACATGAGCTCCCACCTTTGGCGAGTTCATGCACATTATTCCCCACAACTTGTTGAGCAATGAACGTATGTGAGCTCACTCTTGCTGTCTCACACACCCCACAGGTCAAGAACAGGTACTGCAGGATGAGGCGCTTGGAGGATGCTGCGATGAGTTCGTGAGAGGTCTAGGTCGTCGTCTCCCAGTCAACTTTGGGTTGCTGGACCGTTGTCTCCTTATTATGTAATTATTTATTTTGTACAGAACTCCTGTTATATATAAAGATGTGACATTCGATCCTGTGCCACTATTCATCATATGTGTGAGACTTGGTCCCAGCACACCTGGTGATTATGTTTACGCCCGGGTTTTGGACCCCTAAAATCCGGGTGTTACAGAAGTGGTATCAGAGGAATGTTGACTGTAGGACGGAACCTAGATAGAACTGGACAACCATTGTCTACTTACCTTTGCTACGCTGATTCTTTTCTAAACTTATCTTAATCTTTTCTCATCTATTTCCGCTTTACTCTGATTATTCTTATCTTTCTTTCTAAAAGACAAATGTGGATTTCACACTTTGAAATCCGTGCCTAAAGTGACTTTAGGAATAGGAGACCTAATCCTAGGAATAAAAACAAAACTATTTTTATAAGTGTCTATGTATTTGAATGTTTGCTCTTATGAAATATGTCTGATTTGGATCTTTGATTGAGTGTGATTAGTTGTGGAGTAATGTCCACAATTACATTTGCACATACATATAAAAAAAATGCTTATAAAAGTAACCAGACAAATTGGATTATCCCTCATTAAAAAAAATGTATCTAGCTTAATAGAGTCATCTCATCTTAAGAAATTCTATCTCATAGATCTATCTTATCTCAAAAGGTCTTAACTTATCCTAATGTATATAGATCCATCTTATCTTAAAAGATACTCTATTACTATTAATAGATTCATCTTGTCTTGAAAAGATTCCATCCTATCCTAATAAATCTAACTGACCTCAAAAGATTCTACCTTATCCTTATGGATTCATCTTGTCCTAATAAGCATATTTACCCCACCCTAGTAACAACCAAGATCTAATCCAAAGTAATTAGATATTATCTAGTCTAATCTAGTTATATCCAACCTAATCCAGATTCTATCTAATCTAAATATGACCCAATCTAAAGTGAGTTATTAACAAGTTAGTTAAGTTGGTGATATAGGTTAGACACTGTCTCTACAAATATATCTTAACCTAAATTAATGTCTTATACCAACTCATCCTTGAACAATGGCCTACCTATATCATATAATCCATCCTATCTTAAAAGATTCTATCATATCCTAATAATATTTATCCTACCCTGGTAGATCTAGCTAATCTTAACTAGTTTAATCTAGTCATATCTAACCTAATCTAGATTTTATCTAATCCATTATGATCTAATCTAGAGTAAGTTACATAATGATGGTACAAAAGATAAGGCCATACCCTCCATGCACTTAAAACTAAACTAGTGCCTTAAACCAACTCAGCCACATGCATGAGATCTGATCCAACCAATAGAGTCATGAAGAATTGCATAGTTTGTCTATCCCCACCTAACATCAAACAAACCTTTGACCTACATCATGTAGTATATCTCATCCATGTCTATCTTAACCATATTCCCCAGCCTGATAATATACACTAACTCCTAATCAATGAGACAAGCCTAGAGAAGATGATCAACTTCATCAAGAAAGGATGAGCACCAACTCAAGTCTTCAAGGATCAAGTGAGATCACCAAGATGAGTCAAGATCCACAATCTTGGATGAAGCCTTTCCTTACCCTACACTTTCTTACCCAAACCTATCTATGCTTTAAAGACATCTTCTATCCTACATAATAAAGTAGACATATATATATACACCCATGCTTTCCTATTCACCTGCCAATTTGGATTTAGACTTGAAAAAAAAAATCTTTTGGTACTAAAACCACTTAGACACTGAAATATAGATTTCAAACCAATCTCTCTGTAACCCCTTTTCTTACAAATCTCGAGGACGAGATTATTTTTAAGGGGGGTAGGATTTGTAATACCCAAATTTGTAAACCATGATAATGGAGATAATTCTCCTATTGCTTTGTTTCAATTTAACTAAGCACGAGAACAACCACATCTAAAGGGGTTAAATGACTAATGTCAACTTGTGCATCATATTGGAGTTTTGTTTGTTGTGCATTTTAATACAATAGTAATAAAATAAATAAAAATATAATAATAATGAGGTGAAGAATTAAAGAAAATGGGGGAAAATAAATGTATGAAAGAATACATTTTGTCCCCACTAATATTTTAATTTAAGTGTTTAACCCAGTTAAGAAGCTCACAAACAAGTTTGAATTCAAATTGGGATTTAAATTTGAAAACAGAAAATTTGAAAACTAGAAACAAAAACATAAAAGGAAATAAAGAAAAGAAAAGAATAAAACTAACCTAGCCTAACTGGGCCTTAACCTGGTATTCGGCCCATTTAACCAACCCCTCCGTGCAGCCCAATTCCTGGAGATATGGCGCCGACACCCTGGGCCCGGCGGCCAGTCTCTTGTGCGGGTGTGTCGTCGCTGGCGCGTGGGCCCCGCCCGTAAGTCTCTCTGCGCGCGCACTAGCCACTTCCGTGTGGACCCCTAACGTCAGCTCGATCCTCTTCCCCAACGGCTTCACCGCGGCGCCTGGGAGCGAACCGGACTCCGAAATCTTGTCCAGATTCTTCGCTCGCTGGTTGTTGCTCGGGGGACGGACTCCGCGCAGACCTTGGCCAGCTGACAACCTCTCCACCGGTGTCACCATGTTTCTTGGCCGCGCGAAGTGCGGAGCCCCTGCGACCGTGAACAATGGCGGGTTGTTGGCGAGAAATCCGGGCGGGATTCATCCGTACCCTCCCCTCCTTATCCAGTCTCGGCGTATATAAGAAGCCGTCGCAAATCCTTCCCTCGGTTATAGCTACACGCAGAGAATCCATGACTCCATCAAACCTCGTGTGCGCCGCCGCCACCATTGCCGCGGATCCTGCCGTATCGCGATTTCCTCGTGGCCGTCATTAATCGGTGTGTGCAAGTGGTCGGGGAGCATCGCATTTACGTGTGGTTCGTGTCTTCAGTCACTGCCGTGCACGGGAGGCCCGGACGGTTGGGCAATTTCTCACCGGAGCACTCGGCTCCATCGCAAATCCGCCTGGTCCGCGGCCAGCCTTGTACCACTGTTCTCTCTGGTAAAAATTTCCTCATCCTGACTTCGCCTTGATCTCCTCTACGTGTTGCACGCGCTCGGTTGTAGTTTGGTGCACTAGGGCGTGGGGTGGGGCAAGCCGGCAATGGCGCTCCGCCGTGGTCGCGGGGCGACGCCGCCGTGTCTGGCCGCGTTGGGGGTGGGGAGTCATGCGGACCGTTCGTTTCAGATGAGACGCTTGAGATTACATCTTGGGGTAGCTGTTCGGCTAGGAGCGTGGTGATCGTTGATCGAGCAATCAACGGCTGTGAGGATGTATCCGCTTATCTGGGTTTAGATCTAATCCTGATCGTAGATCATGATCGAACGGCTAGAAATTGTCCATACCCCTTCGGCTTGCATATTTTGCTAAAGAGTCCTCAGGAAACTCAGAAACCAACCCGCGGTCCAACCTGTATAGTGCGCTGAGTCTTAGAAATTCTTACACGAGACCCCCTGCTGTTTTCTGTTATTGAGGCCCCGTCCAGAGGATTATTAAATCAGAAAAATGAATTAGGAAATGAGTTTTTAAAATAAAAACAATCCCTAGAATTTGTATAATTCATAGAAAATGCATATGAACTCCAAATTGACCCATTCCAGTTCCTAAATTCTTATAATATTATTGTCTAACCATTAGTGCCTCTGTTTTAACATGAAATATGATTTAAAAATGTATCTATCACTTAATTTTGTCTTGAGCACATAAAACATTAGAAATTCATAACTTAAAATCTATAACTCCAAAATTAATAATTCTTGTTCCTGTGATTATTTTTCAACATGTAGATTTTTAATATCTATTTTGCACATATGTTTGGTGTAATGTTAATTTTGCCTATACACTGTTTGTTTGTATTGCTACGACTAGCAGTGAGGTCACGAGTCACCTGAAGATCATCCTGGTACCTGGAATCTCAAGGCCCAGGCAAGTTGTGCCCTTGATCACTTCTTTTCACCTACTCATGTTCTAATTAATCATAATGATCTGCATAGGTTAATTTTGATGGGACCCAATAGGTTACCCTAGTTTGTCTATCTTTATACCTTGTTTACCACTGAACTTTCTGGGTAGTATTTGCTAGTGCTATATGTGGTTTTGGGTATGAAGATTACACTATTCATGATTATACTTTTGTTATCAGTTGTTATTTATGGTTCATGTTAAGATCATTATGTTAATTGGAACATGGAGAACCACCCGGGAAAACAGTGCTACCACAAGGGTGGAATGGGACGCCCTTGGCTGATTAATTAGGAAAGCTAGTGGAAGACTACCTTACCCGAAAGGGGCAAGGGCAGTAGGGGAGTGGTCAGTGTAGGGAGGCCCTCGGGAGGATTTTGCTGCGATGGCGGTCCTGCAAGGGATTCCTGCACTGGAACTTCCTATAAACTGTAGCGGGTTTTCTGAAGCTAGTGGAACTTTGTAAAGGCCTCGTAGTGTTACCCTGCCTCGCCTCCTCGGTAGAGGTGTATGGGATTGGCCGTCTCTTGGCAGATGGGTAACATGACTTGTGGGTAAAGATGCGCAACCTCTGCAGAGTGTAAAACTGGTATACTAGCCGTGCTCACGGTCAAGAGCAGCTCGGACACTCACATGATTAAATTATGGAACTAAATTCAATTTGTCATATGCATTGCATTGCAGGTGAGGTGATTACTTTTGTTCTACTATTTAAATTGGGTTGGTATTTACTTATACTTAGTAATTGCTAATAAAATTTTGACCAACTTTAAAAGCAATGCTCAGCTCTAACCATCCTCTTTGTTAAGCCTTACACTTCACATGAGCTCCCACCTTTGGCGAGTTCATGCACATTATTCCCCACAACTTGTTGAGCAATGAACGTATGTGAGCTCACTCTTGCTGTCTCACACACCCCACAGGTCAAGAACAGGTACCGCAGGATGAGGCGCTTGGAGGATGCTGCGATGAGTTCGTGAGAGGTCTAGGTCGTCGTCTCCCAGTCAACTTTGGGTTGCTGGACCGTTGTCTCCTTATTATGTAATTATTTATTTTGTACAGAACTCCTGTTATATATAAAGATGTGACATTCGATCCTGTGCCACTATTCATCATATGTGTGAGACTTGGTCCCAGCACACCTGGTGATTATGTTTACGCCCGGGTTTTGGACCCCTAAAATCCGGGTGTTACAATGGACCATTCTCTACTAGTTTTAGAAGGGAACGAACAACGAAGTAGGCAAGCAAGCAAGCAGGAAGCAGAAGTTTGAGAAGGACTCACACGTCGTCTTGGTCGTCGGTTGTTGCTGGCCGTGCCTTATCCGTGTCGCCGCTTGGTCGCCTAGGATGCGTGGGGGTGGTGCTGTGGCAGCCGCTTGCCAGCCATAGCTTGTAGTTGGCGGCGGTGCGTCGCCAGACTTCGCTATCGCTCCCGTGTTAGCTAGGGTTGACCGGTTGAGACTTGAGGAGAGATGATCTTGGGGCTGCCGGGCTGGGCTGTACCGCTGTAGCCTGTGGGCAAGCAAGACTCATCAAGGCCAGACGCCCAGACCCGAGGGAGTCAGAGTTGGGCTGGGATCGGGACCGGGACCGGGTCCATGAGAATTGATAGCTAAGGCTGTCAGGCACCCAGTGACCCCGTAAGTATTTCGGGTATTCGGGAGAATCGGGTACCGCGATCTGGTACCCGAAAAGATCCGAAATTTGATCGGGATTTCACATTACATACCCAAAAATTGTATTTGGGCTTCGGGTTTCGGGATTTTCGGTTTCGGTCTCGGTTTTTCTCGGTTTCGGTCTTCGGTTTCGGTTTTTATGCCCGGGGCTAGTTAATACTCGCTTGGAGGCTTTTGTTCACACTTTTTTGCAAGGGGACCGGCCTTTCTCGGTTGCATTTTGTTCCGGTGGGTGTGCGCGAGCGCACCCGCCGAGTGTAGCCCCCGAGGCCTCGGAGGAGTGGTTTGACTCCTTCGAGGTCTTAATGCCTTTCGCGATGGCTCGGCCGGTCTGGTTGTTCCCTCATGCGAACTGGCGGTAGCCCGGGTGCATAGTCGAGTCCCAAGTTCTCGAGCTGGTATGTTGACGCTGTCAACGGTTTGGCCGGAGCCGGGTTTGCGAGAGCAGCCCCTGAGTCTCCGCACAGAGCGAGAGGACGGTCAAGGATAGACTCGGCTTTTTTCATACGCCCCTGCGTCGCCTTTTTGCAAGGAGGAGGGGGGGAAGCGCCATGTTGCCCTCGGAGGGCGCCGAACATGGTGTCTCCAGTGAGTTGCTAGCGGGTAATCCGAGTGGACGCCCGTGCCCCATTCGTTAGGGGTCGGCTAGTGGCCCGGAGGCGCGCTCCAAAAGTACCTGCGGGTGATTCGTCGGACCCGGTCCCCTTTTGACGGGGTCCGAGGGCTCGATGCCTCCCTCTGGTGGGATCCCGTTACGAAAATCGCTCCCGCTGGTCTCGGAAATGTCCTAGGGTACCTCGGGAACGTAGCCCGAGCCTTGGTTATGTATCGAACGTACCCAGGGTCATCCCTCGCTCTGCGTGCTCTGAGGCGGCTGTCAAACCCTTCGGGGGCCAGCCTACGAACCCCTGATCAGTAGTGGGTGCGGAGCCCGAGTGGCCTGAGGCGGCTATTGAACCCTTCCGAGGGGCCAACCTTCGAACCTCTGACCAGTAGTGGGCGCGGAGCCCGAGTGCTCTGAGGCGGCTGTCGAACCCTTCCGAGGGGCCAGCCTTCGAACCTCTGATCAGTAGGGGGGCTCGGGGCCCGGTTCCTTCACGGAGAAGGATCCCTTTCGGAGTATCCCCTTTCCCAGTCCCTGTGGCAAGAGAGAGAAAGAGGAAGTGGAAAAGGATACGAAATCGAACATCGTGGCGTACCTTTTTGACGCGGTCATTATGGTGGAGGTGAAGCGTCGCCCGCTTTGCCTGCCAAAGGTGCCGCCTGCCCTGCCGCAGAGTTAATGCAACGGGACGAGTGGTTCGCGGGGCAGCCGTTGTGCGTGCGCGAGCCGTTCGAGGAACGGAACACGGGCACGTCGTCTTCACGCCGTGGGAGAGGGTTCTCCTGCTGTTCCAGGAGGAGACGTGAGCCTGTAGATGACTTGACCGCTGCTTCCGCCCGCCTGCCATCGCCATTACTACCGGCCCATTTTTGACCGTATCGACCGTCGCCCCTTCTCCCGCGGCTGACTGACCCATGACTGGCGTGCCTGATTGGCACTGCTGGGCCGCGCGCAGGGTTGCCTCGAGTTGTGGCACCGGTTCCGCAGTCGAGGAGGCGTGGGACTGGCGCGAGTGGCGGTGCAGTTTCTCGCACGTAGTAACCAGCGCCCCGGTTACATGACGTGTGGGCCTGGGCCTCCATGCTGGACGCGACGAAGTCGAAAGGGTACGCCCCCTTGGTGTGGTTGCATGCCACCTGCATGGCGGTCCGCCCTTTCACCCGCTGGTCCGGGCGATAGTGGAGGAACGCTTGTAACCGCTGGGCCGTTGTGCGCTCCACGCGTGGCGGTTTGGCTCCTTCTGTCCTGGGGCAGCTTGCATGACGCGTGGGACCTAGCCCCCGCGTCGCAGGGGGAGGACCTTGGAGTGTGTTGGAGAAGACTCAGTCCGCGACGGCTGAGGTTGCAAGTGGAGAGAGTCACCTTTAAAAGGAGGGTGACCCCCTTGGATGGCAACCATGTCTTCACACTCCATGTATCGCATCCTTCCGCCTTCCGAGCCCCCGGATGGGGTGCGCTCGTGTCGCTTTCGTCTTGCTGTTGTTGGAGGAACGCAACTTCGCGGAAGTTGGTACCTTTCAGCCATCACTCGGCTTCAAGGATTTTCATCAGGCAGCCCGGCTGCATCCCCTTGCCGGTGGTCACCCAAGACGGTGACCACCAGTTCGATGGTGGGGAGAAGCGAGCCGGGCTGCGGCCTCTGCCCCTCCCTCAGCTTCAAGGATGTTCATTATTAGTGCTGGGGAGGGGAGTGCGCCGAGTTGGGGCCTGTCTCCGCGCGGGCAGCGGCCCGCTCCTTCCCTCAGTGATCGGGGGGAAGGGCGTTCGCCGTTCGTGGCGCTGGCAACTGCCGCGTGCCCGGCTCCCCGGCCTGAGCGGCTCCGGCGCTTCTTCCGGTGCCACCTCCCACCGCGGCAGCCGAAAGAGGTTTCTTTGCCGACGGGATAGTCGGCGCCACTCGCGGACTGACCTCCGACTCTATGGCCTTCTGCTTGTCCTCGCCCCTCGAGTGGGGGCATGGGCGAGGAGCTCGTCGCAGCAGCGTCCGCCCTGAGGTCATCGCTGCTGCTGTGGAGGTTGCTGGCGAGTCGCCCGAAGTCTGTTGTCTCGCAGGCTCTCCGATGTGGAGGTTGTTTATACCCGCGGGGGCGGAACCGGAGTTCCGTTTGTAATGGCACCTTGAGTGCCGGTGTTTGTTCATTGTGGCTATCGAGGCCTGAACATGTAGGTATTTTTGGGTGTAATACCATGTTTTTTTCCCTCATTTTGAGCACTAGAACTCGCCTGTCGGCTAGCCAAACCGCTTGACCAAATGTGAGTTGCTCTGTGCGGAAGGTGACGAGTGAGGTATCTGTATCCCGGAGGCGTAGGAATCCCTCGGCTCGGTCGGCCTTGCCGCCCGAGGCTTCACTTGTTTAGTCAAAGAAACCCTCGGCCGCTCTGTGATGTGCCGGAGCCGGAGGTAGAGGTGCCAGCACGGACAGAGGCGAAGTTGGCTCGAAAAAGGGAGCTTCGTCGGCCGGAGCCTGGCCGGGCCATCCACTAGCGGGACCGGCGCCGGAGTCGGGTTGCCGAGGCCATGAGCCGAGCGGGTGTCCTCAGGGGACGGATGGCTGAGGCTTCGGCGTGGCCGGCCGAGGCGTCTGCTCGGGCCGGGTTCTTGGAGGAGACCATGGCGGCGATGGCCCGGGCGTGGTGCTGATGTCATCCTTCGGTGTAGCCCCTGAGGCCTCGGAGATCCTTCGCCCGCGTTGCCGTCCGAGGCTCGGTCGGACTTCGCCGAAGGTGGAGTTGACGCCGAGGGTGCTGCTGCTCCCTCTCCATGAGCCTGCAGCATCGGTTCGCCTGTAGTATGTGTATGTTTTTTGCGGCCGCCGAGGCCCAAACATACTATCGTCGTGTTGTAAAGTTGTGTTTCTTTTCCCCTTGTTTCGAGTATCAAGACTTGCTTGTCGGCGGCAGAATCGTTCATCCGAGCGAGAGTTACTTCTCACGGAAGGTGATGAGTGAGGTATCCGTATCCCAGAGGCGTAGGAGTCCCTCGGCTCAGTCGTCCTTGCCGCTTACATGTACTCTTACTCGTCCGTAGGATTCTTTTGTCGACATGGTCGAGATGGCACGAAAAATCATTTCGGCAGAAGAGTCTTCGAGTGTTAAGACTTGTTCGGTCAGCGGAACCGTTTATCCGAGCGCGAGTTACTTATCACAGAAGGTGATGAGTGAGGTATCCGTATCCCGGAGGCGTAGGAGTCCCTCGGCTCGGTCAGCCTTGCCTGCTTACGTGTACTCCGTCGTTTTCAGGATCCCACCATCGAAGTAGTCGAAAAACACGAAAAATGTTCTTGCCGAAAGACTTTTTTCGAGGAAAATTTTGACGCTGAGGGGGTTCGCCCCTTCTAGCCCCCAAGGGAGGGTCGGGCTTTGCCGAGGCAAGGCCGACCCTTCCTTGATGGTTAGACTTCATATGTAAACGAGGTATATGAACGGCTTGAAAGCATCTTAAGGGTAGAAGTGACATAGCTGTCGGATGTTCCAAGCGTTGCTGTAGACCTCGCCTTGACTGTTGGCCAGCTTGTATGTCCCGAGCTTCAAAACCTTGGCGATGATGAATGGCCCTTCCCAGGGGGGCGTGAGCTTGTGCCGCCCTCGGGCGTCTTGTCGTAGTCGAAGCACCAAGTCGCCCACCTGGAGGTCTCGGGACCAAACCCCTCGGGCGTGGTAGCATCGCAGGGACTGCTGATACCGCGCCGAGTGTAGTAAGGCCATGTCCTAAGCCTCTTCCAGCTGGTCCTGTGAGTCTTCTCGGTTGGTCTGGTTGCGTCGGTCGTCGTAGGCCCTCGTCCTTGGGGAACCGTACTCTAAGTCCGTGGGCAAGATGGCCTCGGCCCCATAGACTAGAAAGAACGGTGTGAAACCCGTGGCTCGACTTGGCGTCGTCCTCAGGCTCTAGACCACTAAGGGGAGTTCCTTCATCCATCGCCTGCCGAACTTGTGGAGGTCGTTGTAGATCCTCGGCTTGAGTCCTTGTAGAATCATGCCGTTGACACGCTCTACCTGCCCATTCGTCATGGGATGAGCCACGGCGGCCCAGTCCACCCGGATGTGGTGATCCTCGCAGAAGTCCAGGAACTTTCTGGTGATGAACTGGGTGCCGTTGTCGGTGATGATGGAGTTCGGGACCCCAAAGCGATGGATGATGTTGGTGAAGAACGCCACCGCCTGTTCGGACCTGATGCTGTTTAGGGGTCGGACCTCGATCCACTTGGAGAATTTGTCGATGGCGACCAATGGTGCGTGTAGCCCCCGGGTGCCTTCTACAAGGGACCGACGAGGTCCAGACCTCACACAGCAAATGGCCAGGTGATGGGTATTGTTTGCAGAGCCTGAGCGGGTAGGTGCGTCTGCCTTGCGTAGAACTGACACCCTTGGCAGGTGCGGACAATTCTAGTGGCGTCGGCCACCGCGGTCGGCCAGTAGAAACCTTGTCGGAAAGTGTTTCCAACAAGGGCTCGAGGCGCTGTGTGGTGACCGCAAGCCCCCGAGTGTATTTCTTGTAAGAGTTCATGGCCTTCGGCGATGGATATGCATCGCTGGAGGATGTTGGAGGGGCTGCGGTGGTAAAGCTCCTTCCCGTCACCCAGCAAGACGAACGACTTGGCGCACCGCGCCAGTTGCCGAGCTTCGGCTCGGTCGAGGGGCAGCTCTCCTCGGTGGAGATATTGCATGTACGGGGTCTGCCAGTCCCGATTAGGCGTGACCCCATTCCGCTCTTCCTCGATGCGCAGAGCCTCACCCTCGGTAGCCGGGGGTGCCTCGGGCGGAGCCGAGGGTGCCTCGGGCCGTGCCGAGGGTGCCTCGGGCTGAGCCGAGGGTGCCTCGGGCTCGGTCGTGTCGCTGATCTTGACCGAAGGTTGATGTAGGTCTCGGGAGAAGACGTCCAGGGGAACCGTTGTCCGCCCCGAAGCTATCTTTGCCAGCTCGTCCACAGTCTCGTTGTACCGTCGGGCGACGTGGTTGACCTCGAGCCCGTAGAACTTGTCTTCCAGGCACCGAACCTCGTCGCAGTAGGCTTCCATCTTCGGGTCGCGGCAGTGGGAGTTCTTCATGACTTGGTCGATGACAAGCTGCGAGTCACCGCGAGCGTCGAGGCGTTGGACCCCTAGCTCGAGGGCGATGCGCAACCCGTTGACCAGAGCCTCGTACTCAGCCACGTTGTTGGACGCCGGGAAATGGAGGCGCAACACGTAGCGGAGGTGCTTCCCAAGGGGCGAGATGAAGAGCAGGCCCGCGCCTGCCCCTGTTTTCATTAGCGACCCATCGAAAAACATGGTCCAGAGTTTCGGTTGGATCGGAGCTGCCGGAAGCTGGGTGTCGACCCATTCAGCCACAAAGTCTGCCAAGACTTGAGACTTGATGGCCTTCCGAGGGGCGAACGAGATTGTCTCACCCATGATTTCCACCGCCCACTTCACAATCCTACCCGAGGCTTCTCGGCACAGGATGATCTCCCCCAGGGGGAAGGATGACACCACAGTCACCAGATGAGACTCAAAGTAGTGTCGCAACTTCCGCCGCGTCAGAACCACCGCGTACAGCAGCTTCTGAATTTATGGGTAGCGGATCTTGGTCTCGGACAGTACCTCACTGATGAAGTAGACCGGCCTCTGGACGGGCAATGCATGCCCTTCTTCTCGTCTCTCGACCACGATCGCGGCGCTGACCACCTGAGTGGTACCGGCGACGTAGATCAAGAGGGCTTCTCCGGCAGCGGGGGGCACCAGGATGGGTGCGTTTGTAAGGAGCGCCTTCAGGTTCCCGAGGGCTTCCTCGGCCTCGGGGGTCCAAGTGAAGCACTCGGTCTTTCTTAAGAGGCGGTACAGAGGTAGGTCTCTTTCGCCGAGGAGCGAGATGAAATAGCTCAAGGCCGCAAGGCATCCCATGACCCTCTATACGCCTTTCAAGTCCTTGATGGGCCCCATGTTGGTGATGGCCGCGATTTTTTCCGGGTTGGCCTCGATGCCCCGCTCTGAGACGATAAACCCCAAGAGCATGCCTCGGGGGACTCCGAAGACGCGCTTCTCGGGGTTGAGTTTTACGCCTTTCGCCTTGAGACACCGGAATGTCGTTTCAAGGTCGGAGAGGAGGTCGGAGGCTCTCTTCGTCTTGACTATGATGTCATCGACGTAAGCCTCGACCGTTCGACCAATGTGCTCTCCGAACACGTGGTTCATGCACCTTTGGTACGTCGCACCCGCATTCCTCAAACCAAATGGCATAGTAACGTAGCAGTACATGCCAAAAGGTGTGATGAAAGAAGTCGCGAGCTGGTCGGACTCTTTCATCCTGATTTGGTGATACCCTGAGTAGGCATCGAGGAACGACAGGGTTTCGCACCCAGCAGTGGAATCCACAATTTGATGGATACGAGGCAGAGGGTAGGGAACCTTCGGACATGCTTTGTTTAGACCAATGTAGTCTACACACATCCGCCATTTCCCTCCTTTCTTTCTCACAAGCACAGGGTTGGCAAGCCATTCGGGGTGGAATACCTCTTTGATGAACCCAGCGGCCATCAGCTTGTGGATCTCCTCGCCTATGGCTCTGCGCTTTTCTTCGTCGAATCGGCGCAGAGGCTGCTTCACGGGTCGGGCTCCAGCTCGGATATCCAGTGAGTGCTCGGCGACTTCCCTCGGTATGCCCGGCTTGTCCGAGGGACTCCACGCAAAAACCTCGGCGTTTGCGCGGAGAAAGTCGACGAGCACTGCTTCCTATTTGGGGTCGAGCTCGGAGCCGATCCGGATCTGCTTGGAGGTGTCGTTGCCGGGGTCGAGAGGGACGGATTTAACCGCCTCTGCTGGTTCGAAGTTGTCGGCGTGGCGCTTCGCATCTGGAACCTCATTGGGGAGGCTTTCCATGTCGGCGATGAGGGCCTCGGATTCGGCGAGGGCCTCGGCGTACTCCACGCACTCCACGTCGCATTCGTACGCGTGTCGGTACGTGGGGCCGACGGTGATGACCCCGTTGGGGCCCGACATCTTGAGCTTGAGGTAGGTGTAGTTGGGGACGGCCATGAACTTGGTGTAACATGGTCTCCCCAGCACTGCGTGGTAGGTTCCTCGGAACCCGACCACCTCGAACGTGAGGGTTTCCCTTTGGAAGTTGGAGGGAGTCCCGAAGCAGACGGGCAGATCGAGTTGTCTGAGGGGTTGGACGCATTTCCCGGGGATGATCCTGTGAAAAGGCGCTGTGCCTGACCGGATCGAGGACAGATCGATCTGCAAGAGCCCGAGGGTCTCGGCGTAGATGATGTTGAGGCTACTGCCTCCGTCCATGAGGACCTTGGTGAGCCTGACGTTGCCGATGACGGGGTCGACAACGAGCGGATATTTCCCCAAGCTCGACACACGGTCGGGGTGGTCGCCTTGGTCGAAGGTGATGGGCTTGTCGGACCAGTCTAGGTAGACTGGCGCCGCCACCTTTACTGAGCAGACCTCCCGACACTCTTGCTTGCGGTGCCAAGCCGAGGTGTTCGCCACTTGCCCACCATAGATCATGAAGCAATTGTGGACCTCAGGAAACTCCTCTGCCTTGTGGTCCTCCTTCTTGTCGTTGTTGTGGGCCCTGCCACCTTCCGCCGGTGGCCCGGCCTTGTGAAAGTGGCGCCGAAGCATGACGCACTCCTCAAGGGTGTGCTTGACGGGCCCCTGATGGTAGGGGCACGGCTCCTTGAGCATCTTGTCAAAGAGATTGGCACCTCCAGGAGGTTTCCGAGGGTTCTTGTAGTCAGCGGCGGCGACAAGGTCTACGTCGGTGGCGTCGCGTTTCGATTGCGACTTCTTCTTGTTCTTCTTCTTGGTGCCGCGCTGAGCGGATGCCTCGGGGACGTCTTCTAGCTGGCGGCCCTGGGGCTGCTTGTCCTTCCAGAAGATGGCCTCAACCGCCTCCTGGCCAGAGGCGAACTTGGTGGCGATGTCCATCAGCTCGCTCGCCCTGGTGGGGGTCTTGCGACCCAGCTTGCTCACCAGGTCGCGGCAGGTGGTGCCGGCGAGGAACGCGCCGATGACGTCGGAATCGGTGATGTTGGGCAGCTCGGTGCGCTGCTTCAAGAATCGCCGGATGTAGTCCCGGAGAGACTCTCTCGGTTGTTGGCGGCAGCTTCGGAGATCCCAGGAGTTCCCAGGGCGCACGTACGTGCCCTAGAAGTTGCCGGCGAAGGCTTGGACCAGGTCGTCCCAGTTGGAGATCTGCCCTAGAGGCAGATGCTCCAGCCAGGCTCGAGCGGTGTCGGAGAGGAACAGGGGGAGGTTACGGATGATGAGGTTGTCATCATCCGTTCCACCCAGCTGGTAGGCCAGTCGGTAGTCCGCGAGCCATAGTTCCGGCCTCGCCTCCCCCGAGTACTTTGTGATGGTAGTCGGGGTTCGGAACCGGGTCGGGAACGACGCCCGTCGTATGGCCCGGCTGAGAGCCTGTGGACCGGGTGGTTCAGGCGAGGGGCTCCGATCCTCCCCGTCCCCCACGCCTGGGGTGGTAGCCTCGGCGCACCCTTTCGTCGAGGTGGGCTCGACGGTTTGCGGTGGTGGTGCTCGTTGCCGAGGCGACCCAGGGCCGCAGGCGCCGTGTTGCGCGTGCGCCCGGTGTGGACCGAGGCTTCTCGCACGAATCCGGAAGTCGCGGCGCGGTGCTCCGGGGGGTACCCTGCCTTTGGGAGGCAGAGCTTTCGGCCCGTCGGACCGCGACATCTTCTAGGAGGTTCTTGAGCTCTCCCTAGATACGCCGCCCCTCGGTGTTGGAGGGTTCCGGTATCGCTCGGAGTAGTATCGCAGCTACAGCCAGGTTCTGGCCGACCCCACTGGAAACCGGGGGCAGCCTTGGCCTGGTATCGTCAGCGATGCGGTGCTGGACGTCCTGGGGCAGATGACGCGCTTCTCCGGCCGGAGCTCGGCCTGCCCACTCCTGTCCGAGGTTCAGCCGAGGCTGCACGAGTGTTCCTGCCTCCTCGTCGAGCCTGGTCTGCATCTCACGGATTTGCTCGAGCTGTGCGTCCTGACCCCCCGCAGGGACTAGGACCACAGCTAGCTCCCGAAGGATGTCAACGCGAGGCGCAGGCCTAGGGGGATCACCGTTCTCCGGCATACCAAGATGGTTACCTTCGCCGAGACCCCCTATATCGACGTGGAAACATTCACGACTTGGGCCACAGTCCTCGTCGCCGAGGCTGTGGCTACCATCGGAACAATCGGAGAGGCAGTAGTCACATGCGGTCATGAAGTCCCGCATGGTACTGGGGTTACCAAGCCCGGAGAAATCCCAACCAGAGTCAGACTCGTCATCTTCCTCGGAACCCGAGGGCCCGTAGGTCGAGACGGCCGTCAGTCTGTCCCAGGGTGACCGCACATGGTTCCCCGGAGGGTTTGGACATGCCTTTGCGAAAGCCTCCACCGAAACGGGGTCGCTTGGTGGATCGAAGCTGAATCTGAAAGGCACGGGATGGGAAACGGACGGTACCTCTTGATCGACGGGTGGTGACGAAGTCGCGTCAGGGGCGGACTGCACCGTTGTCTCAGGTACGAGGGCGACGCCCAGCAAGCCCTTCGCGAGCGTGCTGGCGTCATCTGTCAGCTCGATGTTGGCGTGTTGCGGGGAAACGGCGCTCGCCTTCATCTCTGACGCGAGGTCAACGCCTGGCGTGTCCCCCGCTGGGGCGCCGGTGCCGTCGTCTCGCTCGACAGCCGACGAGGTGTCGCCCCCTGCTTGGCCATGCCTGCCCCGCCTCCTCCTCCGTCGGCGGGGAGGCGACGGGATAGGGCTGAATGTTGCTCTTCCGCCACGTGGGGAAGACGTCGTCGATTTCGCCGCAGGCGGGCGGGCTGACGGCCACCATTGTTGCCGTCGCGCGGCGGAAGAAGGAGTATCATGTCGTAGCTGCCGTCGAGAGACATGAACTCGAGACTCCCGAAATGGAGCGTCGTCCCGGGTTGGAAAGGTTGCTGGGGACTACCCATCTAGAGCTTGACGGGAAGCTATTCGTCAACACGCAGCAGGCCCCTTACCTAGCGCGCCAACTGTCGGTGTTTCGACCCCGGGGGGTCCCTGGACCGACGAGTAAATTGTCGCTGCGTGCCCCAGCCTAGATGGGTCGGCGCGAGACGGGACACAAAGGAGGGAGAACAGCGAGGGGAAACCGCGTCCTTCGTGTTGTCCTGCGCCCAGGGCGGCTGGATGCGCTTGCAGTAGGGGGTTACAAGCGTTCACGCGGGAGTGGGAGAGAGAGAGCGAGGGCCTTATGCGTCGGCCCGTTCTCCCGCGCGGCCAACCTCTCATACGAGAGCCCTGGACCTTCCTTTTATAGACGTAAGGAGAGGCTCCAGGTGTACAATGGGGGTGTAGCAATGTGCTAACGTGTCTAGCAGAGAGGAGCTAGAGCCCTAAGTACATGCCGTCGTGGCAGTCGGAGAGGTTTTGGCACCCTGTTCACGTGATGTCGTGGTCGTCGGAGGAGCGCTGGAGCCCTGCGGAAGTACAGCTGTCAGGGTTGTCGGGTCCATGCTGACGTCTCCTTGCTGACATAAGGGGCTGGGAGTTGCCGTCGTCATGGAGCACGCGAGGCGTCATCATTACTTGTTTACCGGGGCGAGCCAGATGGGACGCTGGTCTTGTTCCCTGTAGCCTGAGCTAGCTAGGGGTAGGGTAATGATGGCCCCCCTGGCGACGTGGCAGGTCTGAACCCGAGTTTGGGCGAGGTGGCGATCCCTCCGAGGTCGAGGTTGAGTCCGAGCCCTGGGGTCGGGCGAGGCGGAGTTCGTCGTCTTCTGGAGCCGAGGCCGAGTCCGAGCCCTGGGGTCGGGCGAGGCAGAGTTCATCGTCTTCCGAGGCCGAGTCCGAGCCCTGGGGTCGGGCGAGGTAGAGTTCATCGTTTCCCGGAGCCAAGGCCGAGTCCGAGCCCTAGGGTCGGGCGAGGCGGAGTTCGTCGTCTTCCGAAGCTGAGGCTGAGTCCGAGCCCTGGGGTCGGGCGAGGCGGAGTTCGTCGTTTTCTGGTGCCGAGGCCGAGTCCGAGCCCTGGGGTCGGGCGAGGCGGAGTTCGTCGTCTTCCAGAGCCGAGGCCGAGTCCGAGCCCTGGGGTCGGGCGAGGCGGAGTCCATCTTCCGAGGCCAAGATGGGGGCCGAGCCCTGGGGTCGGGCGAGGCAGAGCTTCCTATGTCGCCCGAGGCTGGACTTAGCCGCTGCCGACCTCACTCTGGCGGGTGGCACGACAGTCGGAGCAGGGCAGGCGGCACTGTATTCCGGTCAGGTCGGTCAGTGGAGCGGCGAAGTGACTGCGGTCACTTCGGCCTTGTCGACTAGAGCGCATGTCAGGATAAGATGTCAGGCGATCCTTGCATTAAATGCTCCTGCGATCCGGTCGGTTGGCGTGGCGATCTGGCCAAGGTTGCTTCTCCGCAAAGCCTGCCCGAACTAGGCCTCGGGCGAGTCAGTGGTGCGCCCGTTGCTTGAGGGGATCCTTGGGCGAGACGTGAATCCTCCGGGGTCGGCTGTCTTTGCCCGAGGCCGGGCTCGGGCGAGGCGGGATCGTGTCCCTTGGGCGGAGCCTTGGCCTGAATCGCGCCCATCAGGCCTTCGCAGCTTTGTGCTGATGGGGTTTACCAGCTGAGATTAGGAGTCTTGGGGGTACCCCTAATTATGGTCCCCGACAGGTGGGGAAAAGCAAGCCAGGCTGCGGCCTCCGCCCCGCCCTCAGCTTCAAGCATCTTCGTCATCCTTTGCTGAGGCGGAGGGCAAGCTGAGCCGGGTGGGGGTTGCCTCCGCGTGGGTCGGTGACCCTTTTCTTCCCCCAGCGTTTAGGGGATAAGGGCATCCTCCAGCCCTGTGGAGACGTCCTCTAGCCATGCGGGGGATGGCGAACTGCTGCCCCCTGGTCAGGGTGCAGCTTTCCGTCCTTTATCTGGGCGGCGGTCGTGCCGCGCGCGGGCCGGCCACATCCAAGTCCTCCTCGCACCGTCAGCCACGCCGAGGGGTCGCTCAACACGTCGTACGCCGCGAGGGCGGTACTCGTGTTCTGGGACGGCCTCGGTGAGGACGGGAGTGAGGACCTGCCGGTGCGCTTTGGGGCGGCCGCTGTTCGCCGGCGCGGTGTCGGTGGGTTTGACCGCACGGACGGCGCCCTCCGACTCTTCGGCCTTAACGGCTTGTCCTCGCCCCTCGTGTGGGGACGTGGGCGAGGGCCCTTTCACAGCAGCGTCTATCCTGAGGTCATCGCTGCTGCTGTTTAGCCGCCCGAGGTGGAGGTCGTTGTCTCTGCTACTGCAGAGGTCGCCGACGAGCCGCTTGGAGTTTGTTGTCCCGCAGGCCCTCTGGTGTGGAGGTTGTTCATACCCGCGGGAGCGGAACTGGAGTCCCGTTTGTAAGGGGATATACTGGGTTTTTGCCAGAGCAAAATGTAACCGCTTCAAGTACTTAGACATTTGTCGTAGGTCGGGAGAACCGCCGAGGGTTCTGCCGATGTCTAAGTCTGTGTAGCATAGTTACCCCAAGTATATGTGTTTGTTCTTCGTGGCTGTCGAGGCCTGAACATTTGGGTATTCGAGCATAAAGCTGCGTTTCTTCCTCATTTCGAGTATTGGGACTTGCCTGTTGGCTAGCCGAACCACTTAACCGAGCGTGAGTTGCCTTTCGCGGAAGGCGACGAGTGAGGTATCCGTATCCCGGAGGCGTAGGAGTCCCTTGGCTCGGTCGGCCTTGCCACTCTAGGTTTCTCTTGCTCAGTTTTTAGGACCCTCGGCTGCTCTGCGATGAGCCGGAGCCGGAGGCAGCGGTGTTGGCGCGGACAGAGGCGGAGTCGGCCCGAAAAGAGACTTCGTCGGCCCAGGAGCTGGCGGCTTCCTAGGCCGAGGAAGACGTGGCAGCAGCAGCTGAAGTTTGGCCAAGACATCCGCTGGCGCGGTGCTGGCCTCCTCCCTTGGGTGGAGGTCCCTTCGCCCGGGTCGCCGTCCGAGGCCGGGCCAGGTTCCGCCGAGGGTGGAAACAACGCCGAGGGTGCTACTGCTCCCCCTGCCGATGCCTGAACCTGTAGGAACAGCTTGTCTGTAGCATGCGCATGTTTTTCGCGGCCGTTGAGGCCTAAACACTTTATCGTCATGTTAAAAGCTGCGTTTTCTTTCCTCTTGTTTCGAGCATCACGACATGTCTGTCAGTAGCAGAATCGTTTATCCAAGCGAGAGTTACTTCTCGCGGAAGGTGATGAGTGAGGTATCTGTATCCCGGAGGCGTAGGAGTTCCTTGGCTCGGTCGGCCTTGCCGCTTATGTGCACTCTCATTTGGTCGTAGGATTCCGTTATTGATACAGTCGAGAAGGCACGAAAGTCGTTTTCTACCCAAGTGTTTGGACTTGTTCGGTAGCAGGATCGCTCATCCGAGCGTGAGTTACTTCTCGCGGAAGGTGATGAGTGAGGTATCCGTATCCCGGAGGCGTAGGAGTTCCTCGGCTCGGTTGGCCTTGCGGCTTACGTGTACTCTCGTCGTTTTCAGGATCCTGCTATCGATACGGAAGTCGAAAGCACGAAGGTCGTTTTAGTAGAAAATTTTTCCCGAGGAAAATTTTGACGCAGAGGGGGTTCCCCCCTTCTAGCCCCCGAGGGAGGGTCGGGCTTTGCTGAGGCAAGGCCGACCCTTCCTTGACGGTTAGACTTTGTGTATGTAAAGAAAACGAGGTACATGAATGACTTAAAACATCTTAAGGGTAGAAGCGACGTAGCTGTTGGATGTTCCAAGTGTTGCTGTAGACCTCGCCTTGGTCGTTGGCCAGCTTGTATGTTCCGGGCTTCAAAATCTTAGCAATGATGAAGGGCCCTTCCCAGGGAGGAGTGAGCTTGTGGCGCCCTACGGCGTCCTGTCGCAGACGAAGCACCAAGTCTCCCACTTGGAAGCCTCGTGGCCGAACGCTTCGGGCGTGGTAGCGTCGCAGAGACTGCTGGTACCGTGCCGAATGTAGCAAGGCAACGTCCCGAGCCTCCTTGAGCTGGTCCAGTGAGTCCTCTCGGCTGGTCTGGTTGCTTCGGTCGTCATACGCCCTGGTCCTCGGGGAGCCGTATTCTAAGTACGTGGGGAGGACGGCCTCGGCCCCATAGACTAGAAAAAATGGCGAGAAACCCGTGGCACGGCTCGGCGTCGTCCTTAGACTCCAGACCACCGAGGGTAGCTCTTTCATCCACCGCTTACCGAACTTGTTGAGGTCGTTGTAGATCCTCGGTTTGAGTCCCTACAAAATCATACCGTTGGCACGCTTCACCTGCCCATTCGTCATGGGGTGAGCTATGGCGGCCCAATCCACATGGATGTGGTGGTCGTCGCAGAAGTCCAGGAACTTTTTTCTGGTGAACTGCGTGCCATTGTCGGTGATGATGGAGTTTGGGACCCCGAATCGATGGATGATGTTGGTGAAGAACGCCACCGCCTGCTCGGACCTGATGCTGGTCAAGGGTCGGACCTCGATCCACTTGGAGAATTTGTCGATGCCGACCAGCAGGTGCGAGAAGCCCCCGGGTGCCTTCTGCAAGGGACCGACGAGGTCTAGGCCCCACACAGCAAACGACCAGGTGATGGGTATCGTCTGCAGGGCCTGAGCGGGCAGGTGTGTTTGCCTCCCGTAGAATTGACACCCCCAGCAGGAGCGTACAATCCTAGTGGCGTCGGCCACCGCGGTTGGCCAGTAGAAACCTTGTCGGAAGGCATTCCCTACGAGGGCTCGAGGCGCTGCATGGTGGCCGCAAGCCCCTGAGTGTATTTCTTGCAACAGCTCTTGTCCTTGAGCGATGGATATGCATCGTTGGAGGATGCCCGAGGGGCTACGGTGATAGAGCTTCTTTTCATCACCCAGCAAGACGAACAACTTGGCGCGTCGAGCCAGCCGCCGAGCTTTGGTCTCGTCGAGGGGAAGCTCTCCTCGGAGGAGATATTCCAGGTACGGGGTCTGCCAGTTCGGATCTGGTGTGACCCCATTCTGTTCCCCCTCGACGGGCAATGTAACGCCCCAAATTTTGCAGTTGAATTTTTTCTTTTCTTCACTCGCCAAATTCGGGCGTTACCTTTTCTTTTTCTTTTTCCCCTCGCTAGACCTTGATCTTTTCCAAAGTTAGCGGGATTCGGTTTGGAATTCCCGTGTAAAGAAAAACCCTAAAACTGTTTTATGTTGCTTGATGCACCATGCCGAACTATGCATTCTTTGATTGTTTGAAAGTGCAAATGCATTCATCTAGGAAGATCGGATTTCGAAAAATGAGAAGAAACCTTTTCTTTCTTCTTCTTTTTCTTTCTCTCTCTCCCGCGCCGTGGGCCGTCGCTGGCCGCGCCCTGGCCGCCCGCCTGGCCGCGCCCCCGCCCCCGCCCCTGCGCGCCCGCCGGCCCAGCCGCCGGTTCAACCGCCCCCCGGGCCGGTTCAACCGCCCCCGCTCAGCCGCCCCCCCCCCCCCCCCCCCCCCCCCGCGCTCGGCCGCCCCTGCTCGGCCGGCCCAGCCGCCGGTTCAACCGCCCCCCTTTTTATTTATTTTTTTTATTTTTTTTATTTTATTTACTTTCTGTGATCATAGTTATTTTATTTTAGGTAGGCTAATCATTGTTCATGTTATTGGAATAGGAAGCTCAATTTAAAATTCCGTTACGTTAGTCAATTCATGTAATCAATTGTTTATCTCGTTCAATGTTGATCAACTAAAAATGAATAGGTTTCCATTAGTGCATATAACAGAATTCTTTTGTTAAGAACCACTTGTAACTAATCATTAGTGCATAAGCTTTAACCCCCTGCGAGACCTTTCCCCGTTTCTTTCTAACCATAACAAATGCGATATCGAATGTCATACTTGATGCATATTCACTTTATTTGTTCCCTTGTATGGTGTACTGTTCTTTTGTATTAAATATGTGGATGTATGTATGTTTGCGCTCGCATAGAGAACGATCCGGTCGAAGAGCCCGAGGAATTCGCAGGAGAAGCCCCTGAGCAGCAGTCGGTTGGTGGAGGCAAGTGTCCTTTGACCTATCTCTGTCCTATTCATTCTTTAATTCACCTCCCGCATTACACATTTATACCTAAGGATTGACTAGCTTTTGTTATCCATGTCCTTGTTTACCTATTTGGGTCGGATTATTACTGCTTAGTCTGATGCCATTGCTCAACTCTAATCAATGAACATGATGTGATTATCTATGATACGCTGTTTTCCCTTCTTATTTATGATTATATTTGTGACCTTCAAGGGGACTCGAGTGGTTTCTCGAGTGCCTCTCCGTAAGGACCTGTTCAATGGATGACCGCCCGGGAAAACAGTGCAACCATGAGGGTGGAATGGGACGCCCTTAGCTGAATAATTAGAGGAACCGGGGTGTAGTTCGCTTAGCCGTTGTGCCGTCAATGGGGCTCGGTGTATGCGGCTCGCTCTGCCAAGGTTGATTTGTCCCTTGGGGAGGAGTGCGGTACATTTAGGAAACCTAACGGGTGGCTACAGCCCCGGGGAATCTTTGTAAAGGCTACGTAGTGAGACCCTGCCTATTCACCTTGGTAGTGTTTAAGGGTTTGATCGGCCCGAGGCAAGAGGGAATCACGGCTTGTGGGTAAAGTGCGCAACCTCTGCAGAGTGTTATGAAACTGATATATCAGCCGTGCTCGCGGTTATGAGCGGCCAAGGGAGCTCCAGAGATTAGTGATACTTGATCAGAGATACTTTGGTACAGGTGGCAATGAGATTGATGGTTCTGATTATGATTATGGTATTGGTAAGTGGTATTCTTTCCGTTTGGAAAGGATACATTGGGCTAATAACTTGGGTTAATGTTAAAACCTGGCTCTCTACTAGTAAGTAATAACCTGACCAACTAAAAGCAACTGCTTGACTTATCCCCACATAAAGCTAGTCCACTACAGCCAAACAGGATACTTGCTGAGTATGTTGATGTGTACTCACCCTTGCTCTACACACCAAACCCCCCCAGGTTGTCAGCATTGCAACCACTGCTCAGGAGAAGATGAAGCTGTGGAAGGAGACTTCCAGGAGTTCCAAGACTACGACGAGTTCTAGGTGTGGGTTAGCGGCAACCCCCAGTCGGCTGCCTGTGAAGGCCGCGGTTATCTACGTTTCTTTTCCGCACTTTGATTTATTGTAAGAACTATATGGACGTCTCAGACGTATGATGTAATCGACTATTATTTCCCCTTTTAATACTATTTGAGCACTGTGTGATGATGTCCATGTTATGTAACTGCTGTGTACGTGAATAACTGATCCTGGCACGTACATGGTTCGCATTCGGTTTGCCTTCTAAAACCGGGTGTGACATAAGTGGTATCAAAGCCGTGCTGACTGTAGGACCGCTAACCTAGAGTAGAATGGTCGTTCTAAGGATTATAGACCTCTGTCCCTGCCTTGACTTTGATATCCCTTCAAAAGTTGGTCATACCGACCGAACCTATGTTCTACTATATATTATACCTTGCTGAAAATTATGTTTTATTCTGATCCTTCATTTATTTATGATTCATTACTTGCTGGTCATATTAATTCTGTTCTCACCCTTTTGCTTGCGATGTCTTTTGTAGATGGCTCGACTTAGACACACTGCACGAAAGTCCGTCATCCCCTTCTTACCCTCCCGCCTTGCTGAGCGTCCGCTTCGCCGTCCCGTGGCCGGACAGTCCAGCCACTTGGAGAGACTGCACCACCGCCTGCATGAGGAGCAGGAACGTCGATGACAGGAGCAGCAGGGCTCTTCCTTCTCGCTCCAGCAGGAGATAGAGTCTGTGAGGAGCTGCTCCCCTGTGCTTCCCCTGGAGGCGCCCCCTGCACCACCACTGGGCGCCCCAGCTTCTGGAGTAGCTGTTGGAGGAGATCCAGACAACGGAGATGGCGACGACAGCTTGAGCCATGACATCGACTTCTCTGCTGACCATGAGCCGGAAGGATGGGTTGCTCGACCCATCACTCGCGACGCTGCTCGCGGGTGTCACTTCCACGACGCGCTCGACACCCTGCTACGTCGGGCACTTGACCGGCGTACTTGGTCCATCGAGTATCGCTGTGTGGTCTACCAGCATAGTCGCGGGGTCTACCCGGACCGCTGGGAGGCGACCTGTTTGGTGCGCTGTCCGGAGAACAGTCTCCAGGGCGCGGAGGCTTGCTCAGAGCACTATTCTATCTCTGAGCGGGACTCAGCTGAGGCAGCCATGCAGGATGCTGCACGGCGTGCGCTTTCACACTACTGCTCGGTTCTCGGTGGGGTAGCTGACGGTCTCGACCTGAAGTATTACCCCCGCCGTCCATCTGGCAGCACAGGAGGCGTGATTGTTTCACCTGCTGGTGAGGACAATCCTAGGTTGAGCAGCACAGTCAACCTAGCCGCCGTGCTAAACACGGAGCTGGACCATGCATTAGACGAGCTGAGTAGGGCTCGTGCTGAGATCGCCCTGCTGCGGGCTGAGCGCGCGGAACGTCGTCACTTGGATGATGGTTCCCCCCGCTCCCGTCGGGACTCAGCACCCGTACCGCTCACCTCGGCGTGGACTCCAGTCTTATGGCAATCCCGACTGCAAGACCAAGATAAATCTAGAACCATAGATCGTTAGAGTTGGATCTTGTAATTAATACGAAATATATATACATAGAAGCTTCAGTCTTAGCGTTAATCTCGGTCTTAGTTAGTCTTAGTTAGACAGGGTAGTTTGCTATATCCTGTGCATTTATGTTTGTCATGATGAACTATGTTTGGTTTGGATCTTTGTAATGATTGTCACCAGAGTGTGGGTATCCCCTGCATTTTGGCTTACCTATTATGTTAATGGAGTTAGTTATATAGTTGGGAAACCCTTTATTCTACTTTCCTCTTTATCTGAGAGCTGTGTTGGTCTGTGTTGGAGATCAGTGAAGACGCTCATCTGTTCAATGCTGTTGGAGAATTCTATACTCTTTTCTTATGCTGCAAGATTTGCCAGATCAGTTCTGATGTGTGGTTGCGTTCTGCAGATGTCAGAGAACAGGCGCAGAGGAGGAAGGCATGCTCAGCAGGAGCAAGCCGCTCCGCAGGATGAGGCGCCCCAGCAACAGCAGCTGCCGCCCCCGCCCCCGATGTCGATCGAGCAGATGTTTCTGATGCAGACTCAGGCAGTTCAGGCCATCGGTCAGACTCTGGCCGCCATTCAGCAGCAGCAGCAGCAGCAACAGCAGCAGGCTCCACCCCAGCCTCAGATGCCTCAGATGCCCAGAGACAAGCGTGCTGAATTCATGAGAGGTCATCCCCCAACGTTCGCTCACTCTTCTAACCCCATGGATGCTGAAGATTGGCTGCGCACTGTGGAGCGGGACTTGCATACTGCTCAGTGTGATGACAGGGAGAAAGTCCTGTATGGTCCCCGTCTGTTGAGAGGAGCAGCCCAATCATGGTGGGAGTCTTACCTCGCCACCCATGCCGACCCCGACACCATCACCTGGGAAGAATTCAGAGGTAGCTTTCGTCAGTACCATGTTCCCGCAGGTCTGATGACAGTGAAGAAGGAGGAATTCCTAGCCCTCAAGCAAGGGCCGATGTCTGTTAGTGAGTATCGAGACAGGTTTCTGCAGTTGTCTCGCTATGCTCCTGAGGATGTCAACACTGACGCCAAGCGACAATACCGTTTCTTGAGAGGCTTGGTTGACCCTCTTTAGTACCAACTGATGAATCATACCTTCCCGACATTCCAGCACCTGATTGACAGAGCAATCATGACAGAAAGGAAGCGTAAGGAGATGGAGGATCGTAAGCGCAAGATCAGTGGACCCCAGCCTGGAAGCAGCAGCCGTCCTCGTTTCTCAGGCAATCAACCTCAGCGGTTTAGGCAGAACCAGCGTCCACCTCAGCAGCATCAGCAGCGTCAGCAATATTAGCAGTTCCAAAGGCAGTATCCTCAGCATCAGTACCAGAATCGTCAGAGCAATCAGTCAGGAGGAGGTCAGTTTCAGAGGCAGAATCAGCAGGCACCTCGTCTTCCTGCCCCCGCAACTCAGCAGAACAATCAGGCAGCACCAGCTCAGGTTGGAAACAGGGCATGTTTCCACTGTGGAGAGCAAGGCCATTGGGTGATGCAATGTCCGAAGAAGACAGCCCAGCAGCAGTCAGGCCCCAATGCCCCAGCGAAGCAGAATGTGTCCCAGCCTGGATCAGGCAACCGCCCTCAGCAGCGCTATAATCATGGAAGGCTGAACCACTTGGAGGCTGAAGCAGTTCAGGAGACTCCCGGCATGACAGTAGGTATGTTCCCAGTCGACTCCCATATTGCAGAAGTGTTATTTGATACTGGAGCAACGCATTCTTTTATTACTGCATCATGGGTAGAAGCACATAATCTTCCAATTACTACCATGTCAACCCCCATTCAAATTGACTCAGCTGGTGGTAGAATTCGAGCTGATAGCATATGTTTGAATGTAAGTGTGGAAATAAGGGGGATAGCGTTTCCCGCTAACCTTATAGTAGTGGGTACTCAGGGAATAGATGTCATCCTAGGGATGAATTGGCTAGATAAGTATCAGGCAGTTATCAGTTGTGATAAGAGGACAATCAAGTTGGTGTCCCCACTAGGAGAGGAAGTGGTGACCGAGTTAGTCCCGCCTGAGCCGAAGAGAGGAAGTTGTTATCAGATGGCTGTCGATAGCAGTGAAGCAGACCCAATTGAGAGTACCAAGGTTGTGTCTGAATTCCCAGATGTGTTTCCAAAGGATTTACCGGGTATGCCACCAGAGCGGAAAGTTGAATTCGCTATAGAGCTTCTTCCTGGAACCGCCCCTATCTTTAAGAGAGCTTACAGAATATCTGGACCAGAGTTGGTTGAGCTTAAGAAGCAGATTGATGAGCTGTTAGAGAAAGGTTACATCCGGCCAAGCACCTCGCCTTGGGCCGCCCCTGTCTTGTTCGTGGAAAAGAAAGATGGCACCAAGAGGATGTGTATCGATTATCGAGCTTTAAATGAAGTCACGATCAAGAACAAGTATCCCTTGCCCAGAATAGAAGACCTGTTCGACCAGTTGAGAGGAGCCAGTGTGTTCTCCAAGATCGATCTGAGGTCAGGTTATCATCAGCTCAGGATCCGACCTTCGGACATTCCGAAGACGGCATTCATTACCAAGTATGGTTTGTATGAGTTCACAGTGATGTCTTTTGGTTTGACCAATGCACCAGCCTTCTTTATGAATCTGATGAACAGTGTATTCATGGATTATCTTGATAAGTTTGTGGTGGTATTCATTGATGACATTCTGATTTATTCTCAAAGTGAAGAAGAGCATGCAGATCATTTGAGGATGGTATTGCAGAGATTGCGAGAGCACCAGTTGTATGCAAAGTTGAGCAAGTGTGAGTTCTGGATCAGTGAAGTCCTGTTCTTGGGTCACATAATCGACAAGGAAGGATTGGCTGTGGATCCGAAGAAAGTGGCAGACATTCTGAACTGGAAAGCGCCAACAGATGCTCGAGGAATCAAGAGCTTCATTGGAATGGCCGGATATTATCGGCGATTCATTGAAGGGTTTTCGAAGATTGCGAAACCAATAACAGTGTTGCTAGGCAACAAGGTTGAGTTCAAGTGGACCCAGAAATGCCAAGAGGCCTTCGAAGCGCTAAAAGAGAAGTTGACAACAGCGCTTGTCTTAGTCTTGCCTGATGTGCACAAGCCCTTCTCTGTGTACTGTGATGCTTGTTACACAGGTTTGGGATGCGTGTTGATGCAAGAGGGAAGAGTTGTGGCTTACTCGTCCCGACAGCTGAAGGTTCATGAGAAGAATTACCCAATCCATGATCTAGAGTTGGCAGCAGTGGTTCACGCACTGAAGACATGGAGGCACTATCTGTATGGACAGAAATGCGATGTTTACACAGATCACAAGAGTCTGAAGTACATATTCACTCAGTCAGAATTGAACATGAGGCAACGAAGATGGTTAGAATTGATCAAAGACTATGAGTTGGAGATCCATTACCATCCAGGCAAAGCAAACGTAGTGGCAGATGCTTTGAGCAGAAAGAGTCAAGTCAATCTGATGGTCGCTCGTCCGATGCCTTATGAGTTGGCCAAGGAGTTTGACAGGTTGAGTCTCGGATTTCTGAACAATTCGCGAGGAGTCACAGTTGAATTGGAACCTACCTTGGAGCGCGAAATCAAAGAAGCGCAGAAGAATGATGAGAAGATCAGTGAGATCCGGCGACTGATTCTAGATGGCAGAGGCAAAGATTTTCGAGAAGATGCAGAAGGAGTGATATGGTTCAAAGACCGCTTGTGTGTTCCCAATGTCCAGTCCATTCGGGAGTTGATTCTCAAGGAAGCTCATGAGACAGCTTATTCGATTCACCCTGGCAGTGAGAAGATGTATCAGGATCTGAAGAAGAAATTCTGGTGGTATGGAATGAAGAGGGAAATCGCAGAGCATGTGGCTATGTGCGATAGTTGTCGAAGAATTAAGGCAGAGCACCAGAGACTAGCTGGATTGTTACAACCGTTGCAAATTCCTCAGTGGAAATGGGATGAGATCGGTATGGATTTCATAGTCGGATTGCCTCGCACTCGAGCCGGCTACGATTCTATTTGGGTAGTGGTGGACCGTTTGACCAAGTCAGCCCACTTCATACCTGTCAAGACCAGCTACAACAGTGCAGTATTGGCAGAGTTGTATATGTCTCGGATCGTTTGTCTTCATGGTGTGCCAAAGAAGATAGTGTCAGACAGAGGAACGCAGTTCACCTCTCATTTCTGGCAGCAGTTGCATGAAGCTTTGGGCACACATCTGAATTTCAGTTCAGCTTATCATCCGCAGACAGATGGTCAGACCGAAAGAACCAATCAAATTCTTGAAGACATGTTGAGAGCCTGTGCGTTGCAAGATCAGTCCGGATGGGACAAGCGATTGCCTTATGCAGAGTTTTCCTATAACAACAGTTATCAGGCCAGTTTGAAGATGTCACCATTTCAAGCGCTTTATGGAAGGAGTTGTAGAACTCCGTTGCAATGGGATCAGCCTGGAGAAAAGCAAGTGTTTGGGCCAGATATTTTGCTTGAAGCCGAAGAGAACATCAAGATGGTCCGAGAGAATCTGAAGATAGCGCAATCGAGGCAGCGAAGCTATGCAGACACAAGAAGAAGAGAGCTGAGTTTCGAAATCGGAGATTTTGTCTATCTGAAAGTGTCACCGATCAGAGGAGTCAGAAGATTCGGAGTGAAAGGCAAGCTAGCACCCCGCTACATTGGTCCGTATCAAATTCTCTCAAAGCGTGGAGAAGTGGCTTATCAGCTCAGCCTGCCAGAGAATTTGTCTGCCGTGCATGATGTCTTTCATGTGTCTCAGTTGAAGAAGTGTTTGCGTGTGCCAGAAGAGCAGTTGCCAGTGGAAGGTCTGGAAGTCCAGGAAGACTTGACCTATGATGAGAAGCCAGCTCAGATCCTTGAGATTGCAGATAGAGTCACCCGAAGGAAGACCATCAGAATGTGCAAAGTCAGATGGAATCACCACTCTGAGGAAGAAGCAACCTGGGAGCGTGAAGATGATCTAATGGCTAAGTACCCAGAGCTCTTTGCTAGCCAACCCTGAATCTCGAGGGCGAGATTCTTTTAAGGGGGATAGGTTTGTAACGCCCCGAATTTTGCAGTTGAATTTTTTCTTTTCTTCACTCGCCAAATTCGGGCGTTACCTTTTCTTTTTCTTTTTCCCCTCGCTAGACCTTGATCTTTTCCAAAGTTAGCGGGATTCGGTTTGGAATTCCCGTGTAAAGAAAAACCCTAAAACTATTTTATGTTGTTTGATGCACCATGCCGAACCATGCATTCTTTGATTGTTTGAAAGTGCAAATGCATTCATCTAGGAAGATCGGATTTCGAAAAATGAGAAGAAACCTTTTCTTTCTTCTTCTTTTTCTTTCTCTCTCTCCTCCCTTCTCTCTCTCCCGCGCCGTGGGCCGTCGCTGGCCGCGCCCTGGCCGCCCGCCTGGCCGCGCCCCCGCCCCTGCGCGCCCGCCGGCCCAGCCGCCGGTTCAACCGCCCCGGCTCAGCCGCCCCCCCCCCCCCCCCCCCCCCCCGCGCTCGGCCGGCCCAGCCGCCGGTTCAACCGCCCCCCTTTTTTATTTATTTTTTTTTATTTTATTTATTTTATTTACTTTCTGTGATCATAGTTATTTTATTTTAGGTAGGCTAATCATTGTTCATGTTATTGGAATAGGAAGCTCAATTTAAAATTCCGTTACGTTAGTCAATTCATGTAATCAATTGTTTATCTCGTTCAATGTTGATCAACTAAAAATGAATAGGTTTCCATTAGTGCATATAACAGAATTCTTTTGTTAAGAACCACTTGTAACTAATCATTAGTGCATAAGCTTTAACCCCCTGCGAGACCTTTCCCCGTTTCTTTCTAACCATAACAAATGCGATATCGAATGTCATACTTGATGCATATTCACTTTATTTGTTCCCTTGTATGGTGTACTGTTCTTTTGTATTAAATATGTGGATGTATGTATGTTTGCGCTCGCATAGAGAACGATCCGGTCGAAGAGCCCGAGGAATTCGCAGGAGAAGCCCCTGAGCAGCAGTCGGTTGGTGGAGGCAAGTGTCCTTTGACCTATCTCTGTCCTATTCATTCTTTAATTCACCTCCCGCATTACACATTTATACCTAAGGATTGACTAGCTTTTGTTATCCATGTCCTTGTTTACCTATTTGGGTCGGATTATTACTGCTTAGTCTGATGCCATTGCTCAACTCTAATCAATGAACATGATGTGATTATCTATGATACGCTGTTTTCCCTTCTTATTTATGATTATATTTGTGACCTTCAAGGGGACTCGAGCGGTTTCTCGAGTGCCTCTCCGTAAGGACCTGTTCAATGGATGACCGCCCGGGAAAACAGTGCAACCATGAGGGTGGAATGGGACGCCCTTAGCTGAATAATTAGAGGAACCGGGGTGTAGTTCGCTTAGCCGTTGTGCCGTCAATGGGCCTCGGTGTATTCGGCTCGCTCTGCCAAGGTTGATTTGTCCCTTGGGGAGGAGTGCGGTACATTTAGGAAACCTAACGGGTGGCTACAGCCCCGGGGAATCTTTGTAAAGGCTACGTAGTGAGACCCTGCCTATTCACCTTGGTAGTGTTTAAGGGTTTGATCGGCCCGAGGCAAGAGGGAATCACGGCTTGTGGGTAAAGTGCGCAACCTCTACAGAGTGTTATGAAACTGATATATCAGTCGTGCTCGCGGTTATGAGCGGCCAAGGGAGCTCCAGAGATTAGTGATACTTGATCAGAGATACTTTGGTACAGGTGGCAATGAGATTGATGGTTCTGATTATGATTATGGTATTGGTAAGTGGTATTCTTTCCGTTTGGAAAGGATACATTGGGCTAATAACTTGGGTTAATGTTAAAACCTGGCTCTCTACTAGTAAGTAATAACCTGACCAACTAAAAGCAACTGCTTGACTTATCCCCACATAAAGCTAGTCCACTACAGCCAAACAGGATACTTGCTGACTATGTTGATGTGTACTCACCCTTGCTCTACACACCAACCCCCCCCCCCCAGGTTGTCAGCATTGCAACCACTGCTCAGGAGAAGATGAAGCTGTGGAAGGAGACTTCCAGGAGTTCCAAGACTACGACGAGTTCTAGGTGTGGGTTAGCGGCAACCCCCAGTCGGCTGCCTGTGAAGGCCGCGGTTATCTACGTTTCTTTTCCGCACTTTGATTTATTGTAAGAACTATATGGACGTCTCAGACGTATGATGTAATCGACTATTATTTCCCCTTTTAATACTATTTGAGCACTGTGTGATGATGTCCATGTTATGTAACTGCTGTGTACGTGAATAACTGATCCTGGCACGTACATGGTTCGCATTCGGTTTGCCTTCTAAAACCGGGTGTGACAGGCAAGGTGTAACGCCCTGAATTTGGGGGTATAAAATTTCTTTTCTAATATCCACCAAATTCAAGTATTACACTCTCATTTCTTTGCTTCCCTTCTCTTTTTCCTAAAAGTGGAGAATTATTTTATTTTATATCTAGGTGTAAGCTTAGTAAAATAAAACCTTAGAGGTGCTTGAGTGTTGCATTCATGCCGATGCATAGTGTTTATGAGTGCAAAATGTTATCGAAACATGTTAAAATATCTCGAGGATGCTCCCGAGAGTTTTTGGAATCTTTGGAACTTTCTTCGGTATTAAATATGAATTTTAGCCTTTCCAATATTTAAATGCCTAAATTTAGTATTTCGAAAACTCAATAATATATATAAATATACATATATTTCTTCCTCTCGTCGAGCCTGTTCCAGATCTCGTATCCTTTTCGCGGGATAATTAAAATGTATTTCCTCGGAAACGTCGTGTTGCTCGTGTTTACCCTCGTCGTGTTCGCAACCGCCTCTCTCTCGCTTGGTCGTGACACAATTGATGACAAATTCGGCAACCATCTCCTGCACCCGCTCTTTTTATATAAATCCACCCCACTGTCCCATAACTTCTCATCTTCCCCAGATCCAAATCGCGCAGGAGCAGACATCCCAGCGGTTACCAGGTACGCACAAGACCCTTCTTCCTCTCCCACCCTGACGGCGCCCATCGCTCCCTCTACCTCCCCTGGCCACGCTCCCCTCGCCCCCTCGTTTTCTCCCCTGCACGCGCGCCCGCTAGCCCGCGCAGCAGCAAGCCAGCGCGGCTAGCAACGCCCAGGCGCCTTGCTCCCCCAGGCGCGGCCAAGTCCGGCGGCCTGGCGCGATGTCGTGGCTAGCCCCGGCAGCGCCCTCATCCCCTGCAGCCTTCCCCCTGCCGGTGCCCGTTCCACGCCCTGGCCCGTGGTGCGGCCTGCGCGGTGTTCGAACCAGAAATGAGCCGGCGGACTGTCCGGCCCTGAGGCCGGACGGTCCGCGCCTGTGGGCCGGACGGTCCGCGCGTGCGCAGAGCAGATTAGGGTTCCGAGTTTTGTGCTACGGTTGTTAGCTAAAATCGCGGGATAAGCTCGGGAATTAGTTTGTAAAGGGTCCAGCCCCGCTCCTCTATAAATAGAGAGGTATACGGCCGATTTGTAATCATCAATCGAATCAATACAACTTCTATTTCGCATTTTATCCTAGGAGTAGTTCTAGTCTAGTTTAGGTTTAGATATCCAATCCCCAAATTCTTCGTCTCTCTTCGGCTCTACGTCAATTAGAGGAGTTTAGGTCGGCCAGCCCGAGCCTAGACACAACCTAGGATCTCTACTCCCCGACGGGGTCCCTCCCGGGAGCGAGATCCAGGCGCCGTCGGCGATCTTCCGCCGTCCCTGCGTACGCGCGGACCGTCCGGTCGTCAGGCAAGAGCCCTAGCCGCGCACCAGGCCGCGGACCGTCCGGCCCCAGGCCGCGGACAGTCCGCCCCTGCGCAGAGAGTACCACCGCGCCTCGCACCAGGCCGCGGACCGTCCGGCCCCGCGCGCGGACCGTCCGCCCCTTTGCAGAGGGCACCGCCACGGTTCTTGTTGAGTGTTTGGCGCTCCGAAAAGGCGTCAACACGCGGCTCGCCCAGCGCGACGCAACCGACCTCAGCACCCCGGCGTGCAGGCCCCGCGCGCCCTCGCCCTGCTCCCTCACGTAGCCGCTGCCCCTTTGTGCGGCGCCCGCCCCTGCTCCCTGCCCAGCACACCCAGCCCACGCCATCGGCGAGCAAGCGCAGCAAGCCCCTACCGCGTGGCCATGGCAATTGCTACTCCGGTGCGAGGCGCACTACCGGCCAGCGAGCTCCGCTCAGTCCCCCGCCGTGCCTGGCCGGTGCCGTCAAAACCTCCCACCTCCCCCACGCAAGGTGAGCCCAGCCACATCCGTATCCGTACATGCGTGCGATTGAGAAGTTCCACCTCACGATTTCTTGTTTTGCGTTTGAAGAAACAGCCTGGCCCCACGTGTATGCAACCTCACGACTCTCACTTTGCAGCCAACCAATAGAAAATAGAAAAGAGAGCTACCCCACACCATATGTGGATCTTCTGTGCCCACAATCCTGTGGCCCTCTATATGGCTAGCCACTCGACCAATCATATTTTGCCACGTAGCCCAGTCAACAGCCACCTCCCCAATTTTGCGCAGAAGCCCATGATTTTTATGTAATTAATATACTATTTGCTGAGTCATGCAAAAATTATTTGCTAGCCCCCAAGGTATATAGTTAATTATGAATAGACTCCTAGTTTGTTAAATATTCATATCTTTTGCATTAAAAATCTATTTCGACCCGTTTAAATTACGTTAGCGTTGCTATGATGTCGCCTACATGTTAATAATGTTATTTTATTGTGTCACAAGTTTTAATTAATTAATTAATTATCCGATGGTTATTACAGTAGCTTTCTAGTTAAAACTGATTTATAGTTTCTAGCATACTATTTCATGTAGTGTCGTGCGTCGTCCGCACACTGTTTTTGCGCATTGTCACGTATCGTGCGTTGTTCGCGTACGATATTAAATCGTTCGCTTATAATCACTTATGTCAGTTAATTAGTTATTTATTTAATCATCTAGAATTAAAATAGTAAGTTAGTCAAAACTAAGTATCTTTAATTTACATTTGATAAATGTCAATCAATATAATTATGCTGAACTAATGATTTAACCAATACTTGATCTGTGTAATCGCGTTATTTGTTAGCGATTATCACGCGCCTTCGTATTGTTTGTGCGTTGTTCGCGCGTGATGTGCTCATGGTGGCATGCTGCTTCGCGCGTCGTTCACGTGCTATCGCGCGCGCGGTTTTGCACGTGGTTACATGCTGATCCGCGTGTCGTTCGCACGTGTCGCGTGTGCTGTTTTGCGCGCCGTTCGCGTGTGTCGCGCGCCGTTCACGTGTGTCGCGCGCCGTTCACGCATATCGCGCGTTTTCTGCGCGCGAGATTAAACTGTTCGCTTATAATTACTCATGTAAATTAATTAGTTATTTATTTAATCATCAACTATTAAAATAGTCAGTCAAAACTAATTAGTAGTATTAATTTACATTTGATTAATATCAATTAATATAGAAATGTTGGATTAAATATTCCAATTAATATTTGCTTAGTGTAAACACGCTAACCCCTCGATCGTAGCTTCGACTATCGTGGTTCTTTTCCTCGCGTAACCGTAGATGCGCTCTCTATTTTATATTGCTCGCTTTTATAACATTTTATATTGTATGGTGTAATGTTCTTATGCATATGTATATGTTTGTTTGCTGGTGCATGTTCGTCTTCGCTTCGCGTTGCGATTAGATCGCGATTCGTTTATGAGCTTCGAGGAATCGACGATCAAGCATGGCGACCAAGTGATCGAACTCTTCGAGTTCTACGAGGCTGAAGACCTTGAGCATCTGTTTGATGAAGGCAAGTGTCCTCTGACCCATTATGTCCCATTTACTTTATAATTCACTGTCCTGCATACTATGAACAACCTAAGGATTGACTAGAATTCTGTTTTCCTGTTCTTGTTTACCCTTTAGGAATTGATTACTATGATTAGTATTATGCTATTGCTTTACTTTAATCAATGAACATGATGAGATACAATGATGATACTATGGTTTTATTCTGGATATGATGATATACTTGTGGCATTTAAGGGGACTCGAGCTATTTCTCGAGTGCCTCTCCGTAAGGACCTGTTCGTTGGATGACCACCCGGGAAAACAGTGCAACCATGAGGGTGGAATGGGATGCCCTTAGCTGATTAATTAGAGGAACTGAGGTGTAGTTTGCTTCGCCGTCGTGCCGTCAATGGGGCTCGGTGTATGCGGCTCGCTCTGCCGAGGGTGGATTGCCCCTTGGGGAGGAGTGCGGTACATTTAGGAAACCTAACAGGCGGCTACATCCTCAGGGAATCTTTGTAAAGGCTTCGTAGTGAATCCCTGGCCATTCACCTTGGGAGTGAACAAGGGTCTTGCAAGCCCGGGCTAGAGAGGGAATCACGGCTTGTGGGTAAAGTGCGCAACCTCTGCAGAGTGTTATGAAACTGATATATCAGCCGTGCTCACGGTTATGAGCGGCCAAGGGAGCTCCATTGATTAGAGACACATTGATCAGAGATGTTTTGGTTACAGATGATGATGGGGATAATGATGGTTTTTATGATTATGATTATGATAATAGTTTCTGGTATTCTTTCCATTTGGAAAGAGTACTTTTGGGTTAATGTTAAAACTGGCTCTCTACTATTAATAATTACTTGAGCAACTAAAAGCAACTGCTTGACCTTAACCCCACATAAAGCTAGTCCACCTCAGCCAAACGGGACATTTGCTGAGTACGTTGATGTGTACTCACCCTTGCTTTCACAAAACACTAGGTTGCCTTTGGTGCAATCTATGCTCAGGTAAAGAAGAAGGTGTCGAGGTGGATCTCTAGGAGTTCCAGGACTTCGACGAGTTCGAGGATTAGACTAGCGACCTCCCCTAGTCAGCTGCCTGTGGTGGGTTGTTTACGTTGGCTACGTTTCGATTCTGTGTACTTTGATTTATATTATGTAAATGACTCTAGTCTGTAATATTATTACTTACTCTTTATTGTCATTCGAAGCATTGTGCTATGATGAGTCATTTATGTAATCGTTGTGTACGTGAATTTCTGATCCTGGCACGTACATGGTTCGCATTCGGTTTACCTTCTAAAACCGGGTGTGACATAAGTGGTATCAAAGCTGTGCTGACTGTAGGACCGCTGACCTAGAGTAGCATTGGCCGTTTTAAGGATTTATTGACTATTACTTCACCTCATCCTTGATGCTGCTTCAAAAAATATTAGTCACCTCGACTAATTCTATGTTATGCTCCTATATATCACCTTGCTAAAAGTATTTTAGTCTAGTACTGTCATGCTCTACTTACTTATTCTATTAGATCTGATCTCACTCTTGTGCTTGTGACATCTTTGTAGATGCCCCCTGACCATAACCTCCTTGTCTTTTGGGATCCTTTACTCTTTCGTCATTAAATTGCTACCATTTGGCTATCTCTATTCCCCTGGAATTGCAGGCTCGTATCCCTAGATTCTTTAATACCCTTGTTTTAATACCTACCTCTAATAAAAACTCTGCTGCCTATTTAAACATTTCAGTTTATATGTCCATGATCTTATTGTCTTTTGAGACCCTTTCCTATTCTATTGTTAAGTCGCTATCTTTTTGGCTATTTGTACTGTCCTGGTCTTAGTATGCTCGTACCATTGGAATCTTGCATACTCTTATTTTTTATATATGCTTACCTTTATACCTCAATACCTATATAAGACATTTCAGTTAATGTGCCCTTGAACACCCTTATTTCTTAATGATCCATGAGCGCTCATTTTATTTTGCACACCTGTGGTGATCTCGCTGTTTCCTTGTAACTTCCTTCAATAATGAATTTTTACTTCAACTCTTCTGTCGGAACCTCACTTATCTTATCCTTTATTGTTTTCTCCACTTCATCACTTTGCGAGTCTTGCCTTAACTCTGTCCATGGTTATGCTTTTCATCATTACCACCTTTACGCTTATCACCTCTATATCTTACCTTGATGTTTATCTTATACCAGCCTTTAAAATATCCTCTTTTCCATCTCAATCTGAGCATTGTACTGTACCTATTTTTTCATTGGTTGTATCCTCTTCTTTGTCACCTACAAGTTTTTTAACTCTATCCTTTGTTGTGTTTTGTTTGTCATCTTTTTTACTCTTCTCATCACTCTATCCTACCTTGTGGTTACCTTATGTCTATTATCTAAAATCCCTAATTTCCCATCTCAGTTCAAGAGTGGTGTTTTACTTATTCCGCCCTTGTTCGTAACCTCATCTTTGCCATGTGCAAGTCTTGTCATGACCCCATTCTTGGTTGTACTTGTAACGCTGGATCTTCAATGCCTTCATCTTTTCTCTCATACCCTTGTTTGTTATTACCTTTGACCCTTGCAATATTGATGTCTTCTACTTGAATGCTTACCTTGAACTTATCCTATAAAAGCCTCCCCTTTCTTTCAACCCAGTTTGAGAGTTGCGGGTTACCTATCCCTCCCTTGATTTCTTTCACTTCTTGTCGCCTTACAAGTTTTGTCTTAATTCCATCCTTTGCTATGTGTTTTATTTGTTATCACCATCTCCTTGTCATCCATCGATCTTGCCTTGATACTCATCTTTATTCTGGCTCTTTAAAATCTCCTCTCTTCCACCTCAATTGGAGAGTGGTTGTTTACCTATCAGGCCCTTGGACGTACCTCCTTCTTTTTCATTTGCAGGTCTTATCTCAACTCCATCCTTTTTGGTATTTATATTCTTGGTTCTTATGCATATTTACCTCCTCTCCTACATCCTTGTCCGTTATCACCTTTAAACCCTCGTGATACCTATGCCCTTGCCCACATGCTTACTTTGAACCTACCCTTTAAAGCCTCCTCTTTTTCATCGCTGTTTGAGGATAATGCCTCACCTACTTCACAATTGATTGCTTCCCCTTCTTTGATGTCTCGCAAGTTTTGTCTAAAATACATCCTTGGTTGTGTTTGTCTGTTATCACCTTAACCCTTGTCATCCCTTAATATTTACCATGATGCTTATCTTGCACCTGCATTTTAAAGCCTCCTCTCCCATTTCGGTTCAAGAGTGTTGTCTTACCCATCCCGCTCTTGTTCGTTCCATTTCCTCTGCCTCGTTGCTAGTCGTAGCTTTTGTTTGATATCACCCTTACCTTTGTAATCACTAGATCTTGCCTTGATTCTTATCTTAGGTCTGATTTTTGGAATCTTCCCTTTTCGATCTCAACTCAAGAGTGGTGTTCTACCCATTATGCCCTTGGCCATATCCTTTTCCTGGTCGCTCATGATGCTTGCTTTAACTCCATCCTTTATGGTGCTCGTGCCCCTATTCTACACGTCTTGTTCTTCTCCTCCTTCGACAACCCTAGAGAATATTTATTCCCTTTTCAAGAAAGACCACCATGTACTTAAAAGGAACGTATAATAGCGAGATGTTTGTTGTGGTATGCTTGTGATGTTTGTCTTTATGTTATGACTGATTTGCTTCTTTGTGATGAGTGTTGATGTGTTCTAGCCCTTGGTCCGCAATGACATCAGTTTACTAGCTGAGAGCCATGGAGTTAGGTAGCTAGGTGTTCTCCCTTTTCTCTCTTTGATCCATCTATGGTTACCTTTTCTATCTATACCCTTTCCTCTTGCACCTGTCCTGTTGGCAACCTCCAACCTCTCTTAATCAGTCAAGATCAGAGCTGGCAGCATCTTCACCAAGTGCATATCAATGCTCCTATTAAGGGGGTTAGCCGCTAACCCCAATGAAGACAATATGATCAACATCAACCAACAAGATCAGAGTTGCGTAGCGAAAGTGTGTGTGGGCCCATAACCCACAGGTCAAGGAGATCCTCAAGAATTGCATCGATCAGTCTCAAGCATCTGAAGACCAAAGCAACCGGTCCGCAAGTTAAAGTTGCTCGAGTCAAAATTGAGTTAGAAGAAGCTATGAAAGACCAATGAGTCGATCCCATTTTCTTGCTAGCCTCTTCTTGAATCTCGAGGGCGAGATTCTGTTAAGGGGGTTAGATTTGTAACACCCTGAATTTGGGGGTATAAAATTTCTTTTCTAATACCCACCAAATTCAAGTATTACACTCTCATTTCTTTGCTTCCCTTCTCTTTTTCCTAAAAGTGGAGAATTATTTTATTTTATATCTAGGTGTAAGCTTAGTAAAATAAAACCTTAGAGGTGCTTGAGTGTTGCATTCATGCCGATGCATAGTGTTTATGAGTGCAAAATATTATCGAAACATGTTAAAATATCTCGAGGATGCTCCCGAGAGTTTTTGGAATCTTTGGAACTTTCTTCGGTATTAAATATGAATTTTAGCCTTTCCAATATTTAAATGCCTAAATTTAGTATTTCAAAAACTCAATAATATATATAAATATACATATATTTCTTCCTCTTGTCGAGCCTGTTCCAGATCTCGTATCCTTTTTGCGGGATAATTAAAATGTATTTCCTCGCAAACGTCGTGCTGCTCGTGTTTACCCTTGTCGTGTTCGCAACCGCCTCTCTCTCGCTTGGTCGTGACACAATTGATGACAAATCTGGCAACCATCTCTTGCACCCGCTCTTTTTATATAAATCCACCCCACTGTCCCATAACTTCTCATCTTCCCCAGATCCAAATCGCGTAGGAGCAGACATCCCAGCGGTTACCAGGTACGCACAAGACCCTTCTTCCTCTCCCACCCTGACGGTGCCCATTGCTCCCTCTACCTCCCCTGGCCACGCTCCCCTCGCCCCCTCGTTTTCTCCCCTACGCGCGCGCCCGCTAGCCCGCGCGGCAGCAAGCCAGCACGGTGGCTAGCCAGCGCGGCTAGCAACGCCCAGGCGCCCTGCTCCCCCAGGCGTGGCCAAGTCCGGCGGCCCGACGCGGTGTCGTGGCTAGCCCCACCGGCGCCCTCATCCCCTGCCGGTGCCCGATCCACGCCCTGGCCCGTGGTGCGGCCTGTGCGGCTCGCCCAGCGCGACGCGACCGACCCCAGCACCCCGGCATGTAGGCCCCGCGCGCCCTCACCCTGCTCCCTCACGCAGCCGCTGCCCCTTCGTGCGGCGCCCGCCCCTGCTCCCTGCCCAGCACACCCAGCCCACGCCATTGGCGAGCCAACGCAGCAAGCCCCTACCGCGTGGCCATGGCAATTGCTACTCCGGTGCGAGGCGCGCTACCGGCCAGCGAGCTTCGCTCAGTCCCCCGCCGTGCCTGGCCGGTGCCGTCAAAACCTCCCACCTCCCCCACGCAAGGTGAGCCTAGCCACATCCGTATCCGTACATGCGTGCGGTTGAGAAGTTCCACCTCATGATTTCTTGTTTTGCGTTTGAAGAAACAGCCTCGCCCCACGTGTATGCAACCTCACGACTCTCACTTTGCAGCCAACCAATAGAAAATAGAAAAGAGAGCTACCCCACACCATATGTGGATCTTCTGTGCCCACAATCCTGTGGCCCTCTATATGGCTAGCCACTCGACCAATCATATTTTGCCACGTAGCCCAGTCAACAGCCACCTCCCCAATTTTGCGTAGAAGCCATGATTTTTATGTAATTAATATACTATTTGCTGAGTCATGCAAAAATTATTTGCTGAGTCATACAATTTTGCACGACGCTTTTATAACATTTTATATTGTATGGTGTAATGTTCTTATGCATATGTATATGTTTGTTTGCTGGTGCCTGTTCGTCTTTGCTTCGCGTTGCGATTAGATCGTGATTCGTTTATGAGCTTCGAGGAATCGACGATCAAGCATGGCGACCAAGTGATCGAACTCTTCGAGTTCTACGAGGCTGAAGACCTTGAGCATCTATTTGATGAAGGCAAGTGTCCTCTGACCCATTATGTCCCATTTACTTTATAATTCACTGTCCTGCATACTATGAACAACCTAAGGATTGACTAGAATTTTGTTTTCCTGTCCTTGTTTACCCTTTAGGAATTGATTACTATGATTAGTATTATGCTATTGCTTTACTTTAATCAATGAACATGATGAGATACAATGATGATACTATGGTTTTATTCTGGATATGATGATATACTTGTGGCATTTAAGGGGACTCGAGTTATTTCTCGAGTGCCTCTTCGTAAGGACCTGTTCGTTGGATGACCACCCGGGAAAACAGTGCAACCATGAGGGTGGAATGGGACGCCCTTAACTGATTAATTAGAGGAACTGAGGTGTAGTTTGCTTCGTCGTCGTGCCATCAATGGGGCTCGGTGTATGCGGCTCGCTCTGCCGAGGGTGGATTGCCCCTTGGGGAGGAGTGCGGTACATTTAGGAAACCTAACAGGCGGCTACAGCCTCAGGGAATCTTTGTAAAGGCTTCGTAGTGAATCCCTGGCCATTCACCTCGGGAGTGAACAAGGGTCTTGCAAGCCCGGGCTAGAGAGGGAATCACAGCTTGTGGGTAAAGTGCGCAACCTCTGCAGAGTGTTATGAAACTGATATATCAGTCGTGCTCATGGTTATGAGCGGCCAAGGGAGCTCCATTGATTAGAGACACATTGATCAGAGATGTTTTGGTTACAGATGATGATGGGGATAATGATGGTTTTTATGATTATGATTATGATAATAGTTTCTGGTATTCTTTCCATTTGGAAAGAGTACTTTTGGGTTAATGTTAAAACTGGGTCTCTACTATTAATAATTACTTGACCAACTAAAAGCAACTGCTTGACCTTAACCCCACATAAAGCTAGTCCACCTCAGCCAAACGGGACATTTGCTGAGTACGTTGATGTGTACTCACCCTTGCTTTCACAAAACACCAGGTTGCCTTTGGTGCAATCTATGCTCAGGTAAAGAAGAAGGTGTCGAGGTGGATCTCTAGGAGTTCCAGGACTTCGATGAGTTCGAGGATTAGGCTAGCGACCTCCCCCAGTCAGCTGCCTGTGGTGGGTTGTTTACGTTGGCTACGTTTCGATTCTGTGTACTTTGATTTATATTATGTAAATGACTCTAGTCTGTAATATTATTACTTACTCTTTATTGTTATTCGAAGCATTGTGCTATGATGAGTCATTTATGTAATCGCTGTGTACGTGAATTTCTGATCCTGGCACGTACATGGTTCGCATTCGGTTTACCTTCTAAAACCAGGTGTGATATAAGTGGTATCAAAGTTGTGGTGACTGTAGGACCGCTGACCTAGAGTAGCATTGGTCGTTTTAAGGATTTATTGACTATTACTTCACCTCATCCTTGATGCTGCTTCAAAAAATATTAGTCACCTCGACTAATTCTATGTTATGCTCCTATATATCACCTTGCTAAAAGTATTTTAGTCTAGTATTGTCATGCTCTACTTACTTATTCTATTAGATCTGATCTCACTCTTGTGCTTGTGACATCTTTGTAGATGCCCCCTGACCATAACCTCCTTGTCTTTTGGGAGCCTTTACTCTTTCGTCATTAAATTGCTACCATTTGGCTATCTCTATTCCCCTGGAATTGACAGGCTCGTATCCCTAGATTCTTTAATACCCTTGTTTTAATACCTACCTCTAATAAAAACTCTGCTGCCTATTTAAACATTTCAGTTTATATGTCCATGATCTTATTGTCTTTTGAGACCCTTTCCTATTCTATTGTTAAGTCGCTATCTTTTTGGCTATTTGTACTGTCCTGGTCTTAGTATGCTCGTACCATTGGAATCTTGCATACTCTTATTTTTTTATATATGCTTACCTTTATACCTCAATACCTATATAAGACATTTCAGTTAACGTGCCCTTGACCACCCTTATTTCTTAATGATCCATGAGCGCTCATTTTATTTTGCACACCTGTGGTGATCTCGCTGTTTCCTTGTAACTTCCTTCGATAATGAATTTTTACTTCAACTCTTCTGTCGGAACCTCACTTATCTTATCCTTTATTGTTTTCTCCACTTTGTCACTTTGCGAGTCTTGCCTTAACTCTGTCCATGGTTATGCTTTTCATCATTACCACCTTTACGCTTATCACCTCTATATCTTACCTTGATGTTTATCTTATACCAGCCTTTAAAATATCCTCTTTTCCATCTCAATCTGAGCATTGTATTGTACCTATTTTTTTCATTGGTTGTATCCTCTTCTTTGTCACCTGCAAGTTTTTTAACTCTATCCTTTGTTGTGTTTTGTTTGTCATCTTTTTTACTCTTCGTCGCAGTAGGCTTCCATCCTTCGGTCGCGACAGTGGGAGTTCTTCATGACTTGGTCGATGACAAGCTGCGAGTCACCACGAGCGTCGAGGCGCCGGACCCCTAGCTCGGCGGCGATGCGCAGCCCGTTAACCAGAGCCTCGTACTCGGCCACGTTGTTTGATGCCGGAAAATGGAGGCGTATGACGTATCGAAGATGCTTTCCGAGGGGTGAAACGAAGAGCAAGCCAGCGCCTGCTCCTGTTTTCATGAGTGACCCATCAAAGTACATGGTCCAAAGCTCGGGTTGGATTGGAGTTGTTGGCAACTGGGTGTCAGTCCACTCAGCCAGGAAGTCTGCCAAGACCTAGGATTTTATGGCCTTCCGAGGGGAGAATGATAGCGTTTCGCCCATGAGTTCCACCACCCACTTTGCTATCCTACCTGAGGCCTCATGACACTGGATGATCTCCCCAGGGGGAAGGATGACACCACAGTCACCGGATGAGACTCAAAGTAGTGTCGCAACTTTCGTCGTGTCAGAACCACTGCGTAGAGCAGCTTCTAGATCTGCGGGTAGCAGACTTTGGTCTCGGAAAGCACTTCGCTGATGAAGTAGACTGGCCTCTGGAAGAGCAGTGCATGCCCTTCTTCTCGTCTCTCGACTACGATCGCGGCGCTGACCACCTGAGTGGTCGCGGCTACGTAGATCAAGAGGGCTTCTCCTGCAGCGGGAGGCACCAGGATGGGTGTATTTGTAAGGAGCGCCTTAAGGTTTTCGAGGGCTTCCTCGGCCTCAGGGGTCCAAGTGAAGCGCTCGGCCTTCCTTAAGAGGCGGTACAGAGGCAAGCCTTTCTCGCCAAGGCGTGAGATGAAGCGGCTCAGAGCCGCAAGGCGTCCCATGACCCTCTGTACTCCTTTCAAATCTTTGATTGGTCCCATGTTGGTGATGGCCCCAATTTTCTCCGGATTGGCCTCGATGCCCCGCTCGAAGACGATGAATCCAAGGAGCATGCCTTGGGGGACTCCGAAGACACACTTCTCGGGATTGAGTTTCACGCCTTTCGCTCTCAAACACTTCAATGTTGTTACAAGGTCAGAGAGGAGGTCGGAGGCTTTCTTCGTCTTGACAACGATGTCATCGACATAAGCCTCCACCGTTCGGCTGATGTGTTCTCCGAACACGTGGTTCATGCACCTCTGTTAGGTGGAGCCTGCATTCCTCAAACCAAATGGCATTGTAGTGTAACAGTACATGCCAAAAAGTGTGATGAAAGAAGTCGTGAGCTGGTCGGACTCTTTCATCTTGATTTGGTGATAGCCTGAGTAGGCATCGAGGAATGACAGGGTTTCGCACCCAGCAGTGGAGTCCACAATTTGATCGATGCGAGGTAGAGGGTAGGGAACTTTTGGACATGCTTTGTTTAGACCAGTGTAGTCTACACACATCCTCCATTTCCCATCCTTCTTCCTTACAAGAACAGGGTTAGCTAACCATTCGGGATGGAATACCTCTTTGATGAACCCTACCGCGAGTAGCTTGTGGATCTCCTCGCCTATGGCCCCGCGCTTTTCTTCGTCAAAACGGCGCAGGGTTTGCTTCACGGGTCGGGCTCTAGCTCTGATGTCCAATGAGTGCTCGGCAACATCCCTCGGTATGCCGGGCATGTCTGAGGGACTCCACGCAAAGACTTTGGCGTTTGCGCGGAGAAAGTTGACGAGCACTACTTCCTATTTGGGGTCGAGCTCGGAGCCGATCCAGACTTTCTTGCTGGCGTCGTTGCTGGGGTCGAGAGAGACGGACTTGACCGCCTCGACTGGTTCGAAGTTGCCAGCGTGCCGCTTCGCGTCGGGTGCCTCCTTGGAGAGGCGTTCCAGGTCGGTGATGAGGGCCTCGGACTCGGCGAGGGCCTCAGCGTACTCCACGTACTCCACGTCGCATTCGTACGCGTGGCGGTACGTGGATCCGACGGTGATGATCCCGTTCGGGCCCGACATCTTGAGCTTGAGGTAGGTGTAGTTGGGGACGGCCATGAACTTGGCGTAGCATGGCCTTCCCAACACCGCATGGTAGGTTCCTCGGAACCCGATGACCTCGAAGGTGAGAGCTTCCTTTCGAAAGTTGGAAGGAGTCCCAAAACAGATGGGTAAGTCGATCCGCCCGAGGGGGAGGATACGCTTTCCAGGTGCAATCCCATGAAAGGGTGCCGCACCGGCCCGGACCTCGGACAGATCGACCCCCAAGAGTTCTAGGGTCTCGGCGTAGATGATGTTAAGGCTGCTGCCTCTGTCCATGAGGACTTTGGAGAGCCTAACGTTGCTGATGATCGGATCGACGACGAGCGGGTACCTTCCTGGGCTTGGCACGAAGTCGGGGTGGTCGCCTCGGTCGAAGGTGATAGGCTTGTCGGACCAGTCTAGGTAGACTGCGCTGCCACCTTCACCAAGCAGACCTCCCGGCGCTCCTGCTTGCGGTGCCGAGCCGAGGCATTCGCCACCTGCCCGTCGTAGATCATGAAGCAGTTGTGGAGCTCCGGGAACTCCTCTTCCTTGCCGCCCTCCTTCTTGTTGTCGTCATGGCCCTTGCCATCTTCCGTCGGGGGCCCGGTCTTATGGAAGTAGCGCCGGAGCATGACACATTCTTCGAGGGTGTGCTTGACGGGCCCCTGGTGATAGGGGCATGGCTCCTTGAGCATCTTGTCGAACGCGCCGACCCCTCCTGGAGGTTTCCGAGGGTTCCTGTACTCGGCCGCAGCGACGAGATTCACGTCGGCGGCGTCGCGTTTCTCTTGCGACTTGTTCTTGGCCTTCTTCTTCATGCCCCGCTGGGTGGATGCCTCGGGGGCGTCTTTCTTGGGCTCTCCCTGAGGCTGCTTGTCCTTTCGGAAGATGGCTTCGACCGCCTTCTGACCCGAGGCGAACTTGGTGGCGACGTCCATCAGTTCGCTCGCACGGGTGGGAGTCTTGCGCCCCAGTTTGCTCACCAGGTCTCGGCAAGTGGTGCCGACAAGGAAATCCCCGATGACATCCGAGTCGGTAACGTTGGGCAGCTCGGTGCGCTGCATCGAAAACCGCCGGATGTACTCTCGGAGGGACTCCCCTGGCTGCTGGCGGCAGCTTCGGAGATCCCACGAGTTCCCAGGCCGCACGTACGTGCCCTGGAAGTTTCCCGCGAAAGCCTTAACCAGATCGTCCCAGTCGGAGATCTACGCAGGGGGCAGATGCTCCAGCCAGGCTCGGGCGGCGTCGGAGAGGAAAAGGGGTAGATTATGGATGATGAGGTTGTCATCATCTGCCCCTCCCAACTGGCATGCCAGTCGGTAGTCCGCGAGCCACAGCTCCGGCCTCGTCTCCCCCGAGTACTTGGTGATGGTAGTCGGGGCTCGGAAACGGGCAGGGAACGGCGCTCATCGTATGGCCCGGCTGAAGACTCGCGAACCAGGCGGTTCGGGCGAGGGGCTGCGATCCTCCTCGCTGTCGCAGCGTCCCCCACGCCTGGGATGGTAGCCCCGGCGCACCTTCTCGTCGAGGCGGGTTCGACGGTCGAGATGGTGGTGCTCGTTGCCGAGGCGATCCTGGGCAGCAGGCGCCTCGTCCCGTGTGCGCTCGGGATGGACCGAGGCTTCCCGCATGCGTCGGGAGGACACCGCATGATGCTCCAAGGGGTCAGCTCGCCTCCAGGAGGCGGAGCTCTCGGCTCGTCGAACTGCGGTGCCTTCCAGGAGATCCTTGAGTTCGCCCTGGATATGCCGTCCCTCGGTGGTGGATGGCTCCGACATGGCTCGAAGTAGCATCGCCGCTGCAGCTAGGTCCTGGCCGGACCCGCTGACGGCCGGGGGCAGCGCTGCCCTAGCATTGTCGACGATGCGGCGCTGGACGTCTTGGGCTTGATGACAGGCTCCTCCGGCGAGTGTTCGGCCTGCCCACTCCTGCTCGATGTTCTATCGGAGCTGCACAAGCCGGCCTGCTTCCCCGTCGACCCGGGCCTGCATCTCACGGATTTGCTCGAGCTGTATGTCCCGATCCCCCGCAGGGACTAGGACCATAGCTAGCTCCCGCGGGATGTCAACGCAAGATGCGGGCCCAGGGGGATCGTCAACCTCCGGCATACCGAGGTGGTTGCCTTCATTGTGATCTCCCTGATCGATGTGGAAACATTCGCGACTTGGGCCGTAACCCTCGTCGTCAAGGCCGTGGCCATCGTCGGAACAATCGGAGAGACAGTGGTCACATGCGGACATGAAGTCCTGCATGGCACCGGGGTCACTGAGGCCAGAGAATTCCCAACCGAAGTCGGGGCCGTCCTCTTCCTCGGAACCCACCGACCCGAAAGTTGAGACGGCTGTCAGTCGGTCCCAGGTCGACCACATATGGTACCTCGGAAGGTTTGGATACGCCTTTACGAAGGCGCTCACCGTAGCGGGGTCGCTAGGTGGATCGAAGCTGAATCGAAAGGGTACGGGATGGAAAACGGACGGTACCTCTTGGTCGCTGGACGGTGGTGAAGTCGTGTCGAGGGCGGAGCACACCGTCATCTCAGGTACGAGGGTAACGCCCAGCAGATCCTCTGCGAGGGTGCTGGCGTCATCAGTCCGCTTGGGGTTGACACGTTGCGGGGAAGTGACACCCGCCGTCGTCTCAGGTGCGAGGACAATGCCCGACATGTCCCCTGGGGGAGAGCCGACGTCGTTGACTCGCTCTGGTGTGACAGCTGACAAGGTGTCGCCTCCTGCGTGGCCATGGTTGCCCCGTCTCCGCCTTCTCCGGCGAGGGGGGTGGCGGGGACGACCGGAGTGCTCCTCTTCTGCCGCGGGGAGATGCTGTCGCCGAGCTAGCCGCCGCCGGGCGAGTCAGAGACCGTCGCCGTCGTCGCGCCGCGAGGGGAGGAGTACCATGTCGTAGCTGCCGTCGAGGGACATGAACTCGAGACTCCCAAATCGGAGCACCGTCCCGGGCTAAAGAGGTTGATGAAGACTCCCCATCTGGAACTCAATGGGAAGGTGTTCGTTAACACGCAGCAGGCCCCTACCTGGCATGCCAACTGTCGGCGTTTCGAACCCGAGGGGTCCCTGGACCGACGAGTGAGATTGTCGCTACGTGCCCCTGCCCAGATGGGTTGGCGCGGGATGGAACACAAGAGGTGGGACAAGCCTTGTATTATCCTGCACCAGGGGTGCCGCTCGTAGTAGGGGTTACAAGCACGTCGCGAGAGGGAGAGAGAGAGTGAGAGGGAGCCTGTTCGTTCGCTCCTTCCCCCGCGCGAACCCCCCTCCAGGATGGCCCTGGACCTTCCTTTTATAGACGCAAGGAGAGGGTCCAGACGTACAATGGGGGGTGTAGCTATGCGCTAACGTGTCCGGCAGAGATGCCTAAGCCTTGTGTACATATCAACGTGGCTGTCGGGGGAGAGCTTGAGCCCTGTACACGTGATAGCGTGGCCGTCGGAGGAGCGCCTGAGTCCTGTAGGAGCACAGCTGGCAGTGCGGCAAGGATCCTGCTGACGTCTCCTTGCTGCCGTAAGGGGCTGAGAGCCACCAGCGTCATGGTGCACGCGGGGCACCATCATTACCCGTCGCCGGGGTAAGCCAGATGGGACGCCGGTCTTGTTCTTTGTAGCCTGAGCAGGCTAGGGATAGGGTAATGATGTATCCCCTGTTGGCGCGGTCGGTCCGAGCCCAAGGTCGGGCAAGGCGGAGACTTCTCTTGAGGCCGAGGCCGGGGTCGGGCGAGGACACGATTCCTCCTGAGACCGAGGTCGAGGCCGAGTCCGGGGGTCGGGTGAGATGGAGACCTCCTCCCGAGGCCGGAGCCTGAGGTCGGGCGAGGCGGAGCTTCCTGTTGCGCCCGAGGCCGAACTCGGTGGTTGATCGTGACTTGTTGTCAGTCTTCGCCTGGGCGGTTGGCACGGCAGTCGGAGCGGGGCGAGCGACGCTGTTTTCCCGTCATATCGGACAGTAAAGAAGAGAGGCGAAGTGACTGCGGTCACTTCGGCCTGGCCGACTGAGGCGCGTGTGTCAGGATACGGCGTCAGGCGTCCCCTGCATTAAATGCGCCTGCGAAGCGGTCGGTTGGTGAGGCGGTCCGGCCAAGGTTGATTCACAACGAAGCCTGCCCGAGCCGGGCTTCGGGAGAGCCGAGGAGGCGTCCGCTGCCTGAGGAGGCCCTCGGGCGAGGCGTGAACTCATCTGGACTACTGCTCTAGCCCGAGGCTGGGCTCGGGTGAGGTCGCATCCCTTGGACAGACGAAGCCTTGACTTGAACCGCGCCCGTCAGTTGGTCAGAGGGTGTTTACCAGCCATGATTAGGAGCGTTGGGGGTACCCCTAATTATGGTACCCGACACACACTTAAACGAGTGAAATATTCAATAAATTTTAGGAAAAAGTTAGATAGCACATCCCCTCTTTAAAGCTTATGGCACTATTAACAGAGCTTCTCTCTATTTTTTATATATTCTATTACCTTCATAAATATTATAAAATACACGAGGGTGAACTTATTAAGGGCCTGTTTGTTTTAGCTTATAAATTATATAATCTAAATTATATAATCTAGACATATTATAATCTATATATAGTTGTTTGGTAGTTTAGATTATAGAAATGTAGATTATTCATAAAGACAACAGTATCCTTATTTGTTTATCTGAGATGAGGAGAGAAGGATGTCATATATTGTAATTTCTATTTACATAACCATGGGTAGTGGGTTTTTTGTCAACAATTATCTCAAATAAGCTACTCTTAGGAGATTATGAGATTATCATAATCTAGGCTTTAGATTATATAATCTGAACATATAATCTAGTTGTTTGTTTACCTGCTGGATTATTTGCGCTGAATTATATAATCTAGGGAGATTATAATCGAAACAAACAAGGCCTAAATTTGTTTCCTAGATTATACAATCAACCACATAGTTTAGAAAAATCTAAACAAAGTAAGTAACTATTTTAACCATACTATAAGAGGGGATGAACTTACTAACCTTTTCTCACATTTAAATGGGTGAAATCTTCAAAAAAAATTGAAAAATGGATAGCATCTTCCCTCCAAACTTATAGTACCATAAAAAGCGCTCCTTTCTATTCCTGACATACGTCAGCTTGTGGAGGAGGCATAGAGTTTATAAAACAAGAACTTTAGTATCGGTTGATGTCTCCAACCGTTACTAATATAATGTGATACTAATATAATGCGAAGGTTATAGTACATGCTGAAGTACTAATGCATTTAGTATCGGTTTATATCTTAACCCGGTATGAAAACATTCACGTTAGTGCAGATTGAAGATGACAACTAATACTAAAGCTTGCGAAAGTTAAAAGTGATACTAAAACTATTGTCAATACCCGCACATACAGAAATGATATTAATACAGTAACATTATAAAATAGCACATGTGAAACATGCTCTCATGCTGTCCTTGTCTACCTCGATATATGCTGTCCTTGTCTATCTCGACGATATATAGTATGCTACTATACTATTATATATGTCCGGCCGGGGATAGAAGCACCTTGATTTCCTACAACTATGCAGGGCTAGAGCAACAGAGACGATTATATTAGCCATGTTAATTAATATATCAGCTATTCTATTGTAGTCTTTTCACAAGCGAATTGGGAATGCTCAACAATAGTAGAACAATGAAAACAAGTTTTGACCAACGCTAGCTAGACTACCAAGGCCTCCTCCTAGCGGCCACTTGACCAAACCTGAGCCGCCGCAGGCTTGGCTCCGGCCTGCGGGCCACTATACGACGACTGGGTGCTGGATGTGGATGTGGATGGGTATGCCAGCTGGTAGTATTTACTATATATTTACTATATATCTAGAAATAAAGAATAGTGCTCTATCCGTTCTAAACATTATAAATTCGTTTTACAATTTTGGTGTATCTATTTTTTTTGCTATATGTATCTAGATATAATATACTAACGCATATCTATATCTGGACACACATGTACCCAAAAAAAGGTTATAATTTGAAACAAAGGAAATACATCACGATGAAAAACTAAAGCGTAAATTTCAAAGGCTTTTTTTTATAGCAGGAAGACAAGAACAACACAGAAAACCATGTACCTTGAGGAAGCAGTAGCATATTCCAAAACTGTAGCCCGGCCGCCTAGGCTAGAGAAGGTTGTGATATTGGCACGGCTCAATCAACAAGTCAACCCGGGCGGATTTGATTGAACCATGCCAACATCGCACTCTCTCAGCCAACCAGTTCAACGCCGCCGCCTCTCAATCTCGCAAGCCTTCTGCACCGATGGGCGCCATGGACGAGACGACTCGACACCCCCGAGCTCCCAGCTCCCAGGTCACGTAATAATTAACTTGGCTGGCAATGGAGCGGGCGGGCGGGCGGGCGGGCGAGGCAAGCAGCAGCTGAATTAATATATAGGCGCGCGCGCGGCAACGACGATACAATACGAATGGTTGGACGCAGGTACGTACGTAAGCCGAGAAAGAAAATAATCGCAAAGATTAAGAGGAATGGTTGAGACGTCGGCGTCTCGCCGAAGCCGCCCTCATCAAGAAACCAGGCAAGGCATCACAGCGCACGACGGGGGCAAAATAATGCAGACACAAATCGCAGGCAGCAGGACAAGGCAAGACGCAAGGAGAAAGAGGCGGAGGAGAGGAGAGGAGGTGGGCATTTGCCAGATCGACCAGCCAATGACCTGCCTCGGCGCGCGATGCGTCTTTGCTCGATCAGGTAGTGGTTGATGACTCCCGCGGCGATTTTCTCCGTCTGAACTCGCGTTGGCCGGCCGCGCGCGGCGAATTCATTCGGTGCTGCTGTCTCCATCTGGTTTGGGTTGGCAGTTTATTATTGACTAGGGCAGGAGAAGCGATGGTTGCAGGCTTCTTCAGTTGCGTCCTCTCGCTCTCCTGCGTGTTGGGCGTGCGTTGCTTGTGAAGCCGTGGTTTGTCAAGTCAGCTGGCACTGGCAGACAGACAGACGGACGGACGGTACAACGAGCGTGAGTACAAGGGGGTTGATCACCTGTGCCATGAAAAGTATCGATATCTAATTTAGAGCTGGGAGATATATATACTCCTATTATATAGCTTAAGCTAGCTAGAGCGCAGTTCCAACTACCCGTTGGCTGCTGCTCTTCTTTGACCACGACCAGGACAAGAACTGAGCATCTTCCATGCATCCACCTGAAACTGCAGGTTCATTGCCCGAACGTTTTACGTAATTAGAAAACATACGATTATTAGCGGCAGGGAAAATACAGTGGCCACCTACCCTATTGCTTTGCTACCATGGATCGTCTTGTGCTCTCATCAGACGACCCCCCATCCCCATTCCCCATGCATGGTGCTAGAGTGCTAGCTAGTAGCATTGAACACACGGTACGTATCGGCAGTACAGGGTACTGTTCCACGGTCTTCTTTCGGGCAGTACCATAACGTGCCCGATTCTCGTAGTCCATGAACCGTCCTTGATGGATTCTTCGGCATGGGCTGCTCGCGTCGCCCATTTTAAGGCGCGGCAGGAGCTCGAAAGGGATACAGATTCAATGAGACACTTCCAATACAAGTGTCCGCCTCTTTGGATCACCCAACTATAGTTCGTCGTTACATAGTAAGCTAATTATAAATTGATTGACATTTTCTTTTTCTTTTAAAAAGTTCTATATACAAGTGTTGGATCCAGATGCTCTAATTCTAAGGGTGTGTTTAAATGCACTAGATCTAATGATTAGTTAGCTAAAAAATTGCTACTAGAATTAGCTAGCTAAGAGCATCTTCAAGAGACTAGCTAAATAGCTTGTCAAGCTAAATTTTAATTACTTAATAGCAAAATAGCTTTCTAACAGACTATCCATTTAACTTGTCAAGCTATCCGGCTATTTAAATTGACTCACTCACTAGCCAAATTTGGCTAGCAATTCTCACTAGCCAAGCTAACTTGCATGTTGGAGAGTATGTTGGAATGAGATGTTATATATAAAGTTTAATCATTATGGAGAGACAAATAAAGAGTCAAATAGAGAGTCAAAAGTAAAGAGTCTCTTGGAGATGCTCTAACAAATAGCTAATAGCTGAAATATTATATAGAACGTTTGGACGTCTCTAGCTAATTTTAGCCACTAACTATTATCTCTAGTGCATTCAAACACTCCCTAAATCCCTGACATCCAAACCATTGGCGCCCAACACAAGTCAAGTAGAGACATCACTGTAGCATCCCAAAAATTCAAATCCTGAAATTTTCTCAAACTTGCTCTAAATTCAAAATGAATTTCAAATTTCATTTCAAAATGTTTGTTTGCTGAGTTGATATCAACAAATAAAATATAGTGTCCTATATTCTCTCCAAAATCCTCCTCAAAATATCCTACAAATATTTCCCGAGTGATCCCCCTCAAATTCTTTCCAGAAATACTGCCCAGATATTTCCCTAGTGATCCCCTTCAAGTTCTTTCCAGAAATACTGTCCAAATATTCCACCGATATATCTCCAGATAATTTCCTCTTTAGAAATACCTTCAGAATCTTTTTTCAAGTCCCTACAAATATTTTCTTCATAACTTTCCTCGTGCTCATACGTGTATGCCTCCAGTGTCATACGGTGAGCTCTACAAGCAAATCTCGCTTATACAAGACAAATTCATGCTAATCTCCCACTAATCCTATCATCCTTCCTCTAATCCTCTCATCCCTCCCCTAATCCCCCCACCATGGCTATAAATAGAGGGGCTAGGGCCTCTTCTCATCCCACCCCAAGCCATTTCATGGCAACTCTCCCCCCCCCCACACACACACCCACTCCATGTTCCACACTAGCACAAGAATCGTTCGATCGTTCTTCGATCGTTCATCCCCTGTTCTTAGTTTGTTCGTTCGTTCGTCTGATCGTTCATGGTTCGTTCGTCCGTTCGTTCGTCCAAATAATCTTTTTCCTACCGTTATGCTGCCGAAATTCCGATCGTTCGTTCGTTCGATCATTCGATCGTTCATCATTCGTTCATAGTTCCTATTCATCGTTCATCGTTTGTTCATAGTTCCTATTCATCGTTCATCGTTCGTTCATAGTCCCTATTCATCATTCTTCCAGATAATCTTTGTCCTGCCGATATGCTGCCGAAATTTTGATCGTTCGTTCGTCCGATCATTCGATCGTTCGTTCGTTCGTTCATAGTTCCTATTCATCGTTCATCGTTCGTTCATACGAACTATTCACCATCACTATTCACCGTTACTATTCATCATTACTATTCACTAACACTATTCACTATCGACTATTCAGTGTTACTATTCATCATCGTTACTATTCATCATCGTTACTACTCATCAATGATATCTATGTAACTTTTTTGTCGTCACTATTCATCGTTACTATTCATTGTTACTATTCATCGATTAGCCGATCACCCCAAATTTCAACTACTCATACATCATGTTGTCCAGTCCACCTAAGACCAGCTAGACCCATATTCCAGTCATACGAACTCCGGTGACTGTGATTTTCCTTCCAGTGGGAACTTCCCATCTGGTCACCCATCTCAGGTTTCTCCAAGTTGAACACGCTTAACTTTGAGATTCCTTTGAACCAGGATTCCAAACTCAGATTCCAATAATTCTTGTTTCTAAATTCTTATCGAATTATTCCCTATCCAACCATGTCATCCCTTAAGCATGGTTCATATTCAAAAAACTCCCAAAATACTCTTGTCCCATATTCTTCCTATAACTCTCCTGTTCATACTAAGTCAGACGATTCATTCGTCACTATTCTCACCAACAGTGAACTTCACTGTGCTACACCACATACACCCAGCTATAAATACACCCAGCTACCCTCTCCCTCTCCACACACACTCAACACCCTCAGCCAAGGAAAGCACCCTACCCACTCAGTTACTCCGCTCTTCCGGCTACACGCATAGTGTCGCTTCGCCTCCAGTCCACCCTCCTGGTAAACACCTCCGCTCCACCACCAGTAATATCACAACACCACATGACACAGATTCTACTCAAGACTCTACCCATCCATATATCGCTATTCTGACCACTATACTAAATATTTGTTGGTATACTTGCTTGTTTGTATGTTTGCTTATTCATGTTGCATAGTTATCGGAGCGTTCGTGCCATCTCGTGGAGGCCAGATCTGCAAGTCTACGCCAGGCGGTGGAGCCAGAAGCCAGTTCCGCGAGCTCTCCTTCCCCCTTCACCGAATAAGCACGGCAAGCTCACTGGATCCCTTTGATGCATAAATTACCTATGATTTTTCAATCACAACCCTCAGCTTGTTATTTTATGCATGATATGATTTTGAGACAAGTTATTATTGCCACCCAGCCGCTTGCCACAATCAATCCTTGATATATATGTTCCAAATGATTTGAGAAAAGGTGTGAGTTTTTCAAAGAAAATGCTTTTCAAAATGTGTATGATGAAGGGTTTTCACCCTTATCACCTTGTGAGTGGGATAATCAGGGACTCCCTGGTTTAGGGGAGGGCCTAAGGTGTTGGCTCAGCTGGTTTAGGCGTGAGCAGAAGGATTGTCCCCTCATATAAGGACCGGTTTGTCATCTTCACTACCTGTACTCTTTAATAGTACAACCACTCGAGACTGTGTGGGCAGTCGCTCAATCTGAACTCGTGCGGTCCGACCCTAGGGTTATGAAGGCTGGGGAGCACCGGGAGGATAAGGAGGGGGAAAGTCTTGTCCGGTTTGGACATGGTGGTGGCCTGACTCCTTCCGGATAACCGTTAAGGTTAGGACGTGCGGGGAAAGAAAGAGATTCGGATTCGGGTCTCACTAGCTATGAGATCGTAGAGCCGGACTAGTGGGTAAAGTGTACACCTCTGCGCAGAGTTTGAAAACCTATTCGAATAGTCTGTGTCCACAGGAATGGACGAGTCTGGTATGGTATGGCAATTAGCGTTTTGTTTTTTTTAAAAAGAGGTGCTTTTGGGAAAAAGTGGTTTTTAAAAGGTCCGGCGGTTGAGCCGTGAGCTATGGTGGACGGGAAGTCTAGTAGCTGTTTATGAAAATAAAAACCAGTGGGAAACTGCTGAGATACCTGGATGGTTTAGTCCAGGGGATTTTGTTCTAATATTGAAAAACTTCCTGCTCCTTTGGGAGAGGATGCGCTTTGAAAAATACAAAATGTTTTACAAAACAACCCTGCATAAAATATTGCTGCTTCTGCAAAATATCCTGAGCTCCACATATTCCATGCATTATATCTAATTTCCCCATTCCGCGGGTGAAGGTGGGCTGCTGAGTACGTTTGTACTCACCCTTGCTTATTTGTTGTTTTTCAGAAAAAGGAGATCGAGTAAGAGTTACGACTGTTCCCAACCTTGCCTGTGGCTGTTGGACCGCTGATTTGCTTCGCTGCGTATATCGGGCTGCTTCAGCCCCACTCTGATGATATGTCTCGAGTTGTGGACCAACTCTTAAAGTTGTTCGCCACCTTTGTAGGTTTGTCTCGTTTAAGCAGATTTGGTATCATCTGATGTATAAATGTGTTTACTAGCCTCCTGGGACTAGTAATTGTATCACATTTGGGTCCCAGAGGATTGGGGACGCTTCAGGTGGTATCAGAGCTGTTAGATTGGCCGCAGGACGTAACCCTTAGCCTGATCCAAAAGTTTTTGAGTCAAAACTATTTTCTTAAAAAAATTCTTGCTCTTATCCCTTCATTTCAAAAATGGTTTCCTCCTTTCCTTCTCTCAGAAGTCAGATGGAGGTCTGCTGCCAAACCAGCTTTTGCCAGAATGAAGATGGTTTCCCCAAGTTGCTGAGAGCATGCACAGTTCGCCTCGGAATCAGGAGCCAGCCAGAGTATGATGGTCGTGAATTTGTCGAGCATGGCACAGAGAAGTGTGTCGTGACTGTATACATTGGATCCAGTCTGCACCATGTGGAATGGAGTGTCACTGCTGCTGGGCACAGATTCAGAGATACCTGCCAAGTCGTCGCTCGCAAGGCATTGAGGGCCCTGTGTCAGATCTATGAAGAAGAAGTGGCCGACACCCTGCTCAGATTCTTTCCGCCCTTTCAGAGAGACCGTCCCGCTTGGATGGCCAGGATGCGTGCATTGGAAGAGCAGCAGCTGCTTGAGGACGACCCCACAGTCGTGTACCTCACTGCATACCTGCTCACCCTTGATACACAGTATGATTTCTTGGCTCGGCACCACCGTCAGATGATTGCCCGAGCAGAAGATGCAGAGAAGCGCAACCGTCAGCTGCATGTGGATCTCACCACAGCTCAAGCTCGTGCAATTGCATTGGAAAGTCGTGAAGTCATTGCTATTGAAGCCCTGAAGCAAGCCAAGGATGAGCACGTCCAGAAGTTGATGGATGCCTACTTGGTCACCCATAACCAACGTAGAGCCCTGCGGATCCAAAAGCCCGCTCCATCCAACCCTGTTCAACCCATCAAAGCTGAAGACCCCTAGATTCTTGAAGGTCACCCGGTCTCTACCAGAGGAGAAAAGAAGGCTTGGGAACTCCCGGAAGGAGCCATAGTCTTGGAAGGAATTCCAGTCTCCCCTAAGGCTATGGATAAGCAAGAGCACCCTGAATCCTCCCAAGATCCCCCGCCAGAGTTGTTTGAGCTCCTCGCCATGAAGAAGATTCTAGCACCATCCCTTGAAGTCAAGGAAGAAGCTGCAAGCACCCCGCCAGCACCACCGCCCTCTGAGGAGCTATAAGAGTCAGTCTCGCTTGAAGAAGAGTTCGACTCCGTGTTGCCATCTCAGTCGTCGCCAGAAGAAGTCATCAACATCAGCTCCCTCTTGACCCATCCAGGAGATGTTTCAGATTGAAGTTGTGTGTCAGGCTCGCTAGAAGAGAAGCTGCCAGATCTGAGTTAGTTATGCCTAGTCCTCTGCATGCATTGGGTAGTGAAGTTTTTCTTCACTTTGGCTAGAGCCCTACATGTATGAGAGGTAATCGTGTAGACTCGTGTTTTGAAAAACTCTAATTGTGTTGCCCCCTAGGGCATTTCAAAATGAATTTCGCTTGATGTTTTCCTCCCTTTTGGGTGCACATGTGATGCTTTAACGTTAGTGCTCATAAGTTGCATTTAGCATAGTTCTCAATTCAGGAGCCAAGCAATAGTAGTTATGCTTAGCCCCCGAATCTGAGTAGTTCGTGCTTTGGAAAAACTCTATTCTTCCCCTATTCAAAATATTTGATTTGTTTGTGCTTATCATTGCTGAACTTATGTGTTTTCTTTCTTTTTAAGAAAGGTTTTCTCTAAAAACATAAATCACAAACTAGAGCTAATCCTCACCTTATGCTTCCATTCTCATCTTAACCCATCTCAAAAGAAAAGTGCCTTATCGAAGAAGATACCGGGAAGCTTACCCTTGAAGCCTGGAACAAGCTACAGAAGAAACCAGTCCAGTCAAAAGGACCGACCGTGAGAATCAAAGCACTGCCCCTGAGTCAAAGTAAACAGGAAAAGAGGACAGAAGGAGTTATTACCATACAGAGATGCAAAGATTCTTGGAACCAGAGACCACAAACATCAGGGTCATTGACCCCACTACTCACCCGTGCCCCCCCAGCACTCATGCCTCGCCTCCATGCGCACTACCACCGCCACCCACCGACCCCCTTTGCAGCGCACTACCGCTGCCCACGCCACCTTTGCAGCGCACCCACCGCCACCCTCATCGCCGTCAACACCAGGCCCCCTCCCCTTATCGCACCCGCTGTCGCTTAGCACCTACTCCATCACCACTACTCCGCAACCGGACACCCCCGCTCGCCTATAAATCCCCCCCACTAGCTCCCTCAACTCCCATCTCGCTCAAAGCAAAGCACACTCTAGATAGACCCCCTGCCAAATAGCAAGCAACTCCATTTTCCACTCCCTCGCCCCTAAGATCACAATGCTTGGTGATTCTTGGGTTGAAGACTGTTGTACATGGTTCATAGTCTTTGGTTTCCTCCTCTGTATGATGGTAATACTCTTTGATAGAATCCTCCAGTGGGAAGAGCTAAGAGAAAGAAAGGGTCAGTGAAAAGAAGATAGCGAAGAGAAGATAAGAAGAAGGTTCTCCCAAAATCAACCCTGTGTCAGTCATTTCTCCGCAGCCTGCTCAAGCAGCAGCAGCAGAAGAAGGCCCCGTAACACCCTTGTTATGAGGTACTTCAAGGAGTTCAAATCCCCAAGATTCAAGAGATCTACCCTCATTCGTTTTAAGTGGGGTAGTGTTCCAGTAAGGTTCCTGCTATGGAGAAAAAAGAAGAAGAAGGCCTGTAGCAAGCTTGTGGAGGACCAGATCATCAAAGAATATAAGTTTCTGGATGAGAAGTGGTCACCCAAGTTTTGTTGATGAAGCACCAGAAGACCAATCAAGGAAGGAATCCATGTGGAAGTTCGCAAGAGAAAGGTTTGCGTGTTGGCATCGATGCTTCTTCAATAAGCTAGCTGCCAAGCGAAACCTAGAAGCCTAAAGATGATCTTTGAGTAGCCAGAATCAGCGTTTGCAATCAGTAGCCGGACGCTCCGCAAGGGCCAGATTTTGTTGAAGTTCCATCTCCTCGAAGAGTTGCAAAGTGAAGATATGTAGCTGAAGTAAAGCTATACCCATAACCCTTCTAAGCTGAATCTCGAGGACGAGATTCCTTTTAAGTGGGGTAGATTTGTAGCATCCCAAAAATTCAAATCCTGAAATTTTCTCAAACTTGCTCTAAATTCAAAATGAATTTCAAATTTCATTTCAAAATGTTTGTTTACGAGTTGATATCAACAAATAAAATATAGTGGTCTATATTCTCTCCAAAATCCTCCTCAAAATATCCTACAAATATTTCTCGAGTGATCCCCCTCAAATTCTTTCCAGAAATACTGCCCAGATATTTCCCTAGTGATCCCCTTCAAGTTCTTTCCAGAAATACTGTCCAAATATTCCACCGATATATCTCCAGATAATTTCCTCTTGAGAAATACCTTCAGAATCATTTTTCAAGTCCCTACAAATATTTTCTTCATAACTTTCCTCATGCTCATACGTATACGTATGCCTCCAGTGTCATACGGTGAGCTCTACAAGCAAATCTCACTTATACAAGACAAATCCATGCTAATCTCCCACTAATCCTCTCATCCTTCCACTAATCCTCTCATCCCTCCCCCTAATCCCCCCACCATGGCTATAAATAGAGGGGCAAGGGCCTCCTCTCATCCCACCCCAAGCCATTTCATGGCAACTCTCTCCCCCCCACACACACCCACTTCATGTTCCACACAAGCACACACTAGCACAAGGATCGTTCGATCGTTCTTCGATCGTTCGTCCCCTGTTCTTAGTTTGTTCGTTCGTTCGTCCGATCGTTCATGGTTCGTTCATCCGTTCGTTCGTCCAAATAATCTTTTTCCTACCGTTATGCTGCCGAAATTCCGATCGTTCGTTCGTTCGATCATTCGATCGTTCATCGTTCGTTCATAGTTCCTATTCATCGTTTGTTCATAGTTCCTATTCATCGTTCATCGTTCGTTCATAGTCCCTATTCATCATTCTTCCAGATAATCTTTGTCCTGCCGATATGCTGCCGAAATTTTGATCGTTCGTTCGTCCGATCATTCGATCGTTCGTTCGTTCATAGTTCCTATTCATCGTTCATCGTTCGTTCATACGAACTATTCACCATCACTATTCACTGTTACTATTCATCATTACTATTCACTGACACTATTCACCATCGTTACTATTCAGTGTTACTATTCATCATCGTTACTACTCATCGATGATATCTACGTAACTTTTTTGTTGTCACTATTCATCGTTACTATTCATCGTTACTATTCATCGATTAGCCGATCACCCCAAATTTCAACTACTCATACATCATGTTGTCCAGTCCACCTAAGACCAGCTAGACCCATATTTCAGTCATACGAACTCCGGTGACTGTGATTTTCCTTCCAGTGGGAACTTCCCATCTTGTCACCCATCTCAGGTTTCTCCAAGTTGAACACGCTTAACTTTGAGATTCCTTTGAACCAGGATTCCAAACTCAGATTCCAATAATTCTTGTTTCTAAATTCTTATCAAATTATTCCCTATCCAACCATGTCATCCCTTAAGCATGGTTCATATTCAAAAAACTCCCAAAATACTCTTGTCCCATATTCTTCCTATAACTCTCCTGTTCATACTAAGTCAGACGATTCATTCGTCACTATTCTCACCAACAGTGAACTTCACTGTGCTACACCACATACACCCAGCTATAAATACACCCAGCTACCCTCTCCCTCTCCACACACACTCAACACCCTCAGCCAAGGAAAGCACCCTACCCACTCAGTTACTCCGCTCTTCCGGCTACACGCATAGTGACGCTTCGCCTCCAGTCCACCCTCCTGGTAAACACCTCCGCTCCACCACCAGTAATATCACAACACCACATGACACAGATTCTACTCAAGACTCTACCCATCCATATATCGCTATTCTGACCACTATACTAAATATTTGTTTGTATACTTGCTTGTTTGTATGTTTGCTTATTCATGTTGCATAGTTATCGGAGTGTTCGTGTCATCTCGTGGAGGCCAGATCTGCAAGTCTATGCCAGGCGGTGGAGCCAGAAGCCAGTTCCGCGAGCTCTCCTTCCCTCTTCACCGAATAAGCACGACAAGCTCACTGGATCCCTTTGATGCATAAATTACCTATGATTTTCAACCACAACCCTCAGCTTGTTATTTTATGCATGATATGATTTTGAGACAAGTTATTATGGCCACCCAGCCGCTTGCCGCAATCAATCCCTGATATATATGTTCCAAATGATTTGAGAAAAGGTGTGAGTTTTTTAAAAGAAAATGCTTTTCAAAATGTGTATGATGAAGGGTTTTCACCCTTATCACCTTGTGAGTGGGATAATCAGGGACTCCCTGGTTTAGGGGAGGGCCTAAGGTGTTGGCTCAGCTGGTTTAGGCGTGAGCAGAAGGATTGTCCCCTCATATAAGGACCGGTTTGTCATCTTCACTAGCTGTACTCTTTAATAGTACAACCACTCGAGACTGTGTGGGCAGTCGCTCAATCTGAACTCGTGCGGTCCGACCCCAGGGTTATGAAGGCTGGGGAGCACCGGGAGGATAAGGAGGGGGAAAGTTTTGTCCGGTTTGGACATGGTGGTGGCCTGACTCCTTCTGGATAACCGTTAAGGTTAGGACGTGCGGGGAAAGAAAGAGATTCAGATTCGGGTCTCACTAACTATGAGATCGCAGAGCCGGACTAGTGGGTAAAGTGTACACCTTTGCGCAGAGTTTGAAAACCTATTCGAATAGTCTGTGTCCACAGGAATGGACGAGTCTGGTATGGTATGGCAATTAGCGTTTTGTTTAAAAAAAAGAGGTGCTTTTGGGAAAAAGTGGTTTTTAAAAGGTCCGGTAGTTGAGCCGTGAGCTATGGTGGACGGGAAGTCCAGTAGCTGTTTATGAAAATGAAAACCAGTGGGAAACTGCTGAGATACCTGGATGGTTTAGTCCAGGGGATTTTGTTCTAATATTGAAAAACTTCCTGCTCCTTTGGGAGAGGATGCGCTTTGAAAAATACAAAATGTTTTACAAAACAACCCTGCATAAAATATTGTTGTTTCTGCAAAATATCCTGAGCTCCACATATTCCATGCATTATATCTAATTTCCCCATTCCGCGGGTGAAGGTGGGCTGCTGAGTACGTTTGTACTCACCCTTGCTTATTTGTTGTTTTTCAGAAAAAGGAGATCGAGTAAGAGTTACGACTGTTCCCAACCTTGCCTGTGGCTGTTGGACCGCTGATTTGCTTTGCTGCGTATATCGGGTTGCTTCAGCCCCACTCTGATGATATGTCTCGAATTGTGGACCAACTCTTAAAGTTGTTCGCCACTTTTGTAGGTTTGTCTCGTTTAAGCAGATTTGATATCATCTGATGTATAAATGTGTTTACTAGCCTCCTGGGACTAGTAATTGTATCACATTTGGGTCCCAGAGGATTGGGGACGCTTCAAGCACCCACCATCCACTAGCATAGCGGGGATGTGTATTCAAAATTATTAAGAGATAAAAATAAAAAACTAACCGTATAAAATATAACTATATGTTATATATAATGTTGGATAAAAGTGGGCTTGGTCCAATAAATATTTAATAATAGTCAGTACTAATGGTTCACTTTAATACTATGATGTATTAATAATTTAGCACTATATTGAAAATTCAAGGGACAAATCAATCAACGTAAATAGGTGGACCACTGGTGCATCTATTGATAAGTTGAGAAAAAGATGAAGGACTGTCACACGCGCGCGTCGCCGCCGGCCGGACGGTGGTCTTGGCTTGTGGTAGATCAGATCTTGGTCCGAATATTCCTTTCAAACGTTTCTTGTCTCTTGGCTGGTAACAGACACCAGTTACTCGTCGGTTTCTAATTCTAATGGTGCGACCGTTTCTGTCCGTTGTCCTTCTTCCCTTCTTCTGACTGCGTATAAGAATAGAGAGGGAGGACTCGCTTCCGGTTACGTGCGATCCCTCACACGCGTTGCAAACAACACGTCCTCGTCCCACCTTCTGTGAGCACATGAGAGTGAGAGAGTAGGCCTCCGAAATCGCTTCACGTGATCCGTTCGACATAGCAGCGCTTCGTCTATCTCCTGTTCTTCGTCGTCTTCCTCAGGACGACGCGTTCCACTGTTCGTCTTTCGGTGGCTGTTCGAGGGACTGCACGGCGTACATCTTTCTGCATCAACTATGTACGACTACATCGAACATACACACGAGATGTCTTGTGTGAATGGAGCCACTGATGCTTTGAGCATCAGTCTTTTTGCTGGGTATTTTCTGTTCTTCGTATTTGTGCATGTTTTATTGCAGTTTAGTGCTTATGAGAGTATATATATATATATATATATATATATATATATATATATATATATATATATATATATATATATATATATCATACTGTTTTTTTTTGGATTAAATTAAAACTGGAAATATCTAATTTTATTGATGAAGAAGATGATCAGGTAAGCTGTTAAGAGTGATTCACAGTCACAGCACCATGGTAGTCAATATCTAGACAACAAACAACATCACGACAGTACGGTGCTAGCTGTTTGATAATCAATCATGCAATGGGTTGCGAATCTAAACAATATGGACACCAAGAACGAATAGGGGCTAGGTGGAAACCGGTTGTGTGTACCATTCTCTAATGCCGATAAGCCAATTTGTGCGCACCGTACCAAGAACAAGCAGTTTTTTTTAAAAAAAAAAAATCCCGTACATGCTTGCCTCATCATACAACTAGTCATGAATTTAGGAGAAAAGCGCCAAGCTGTCAAGACAGCCAGACGAGAATATATATGCTCCGTTCATGTAAGCAAGCTAGTCTCTGATTCCAGCGTATCCTGATTTGGCTATACTTAAAAATTTAGGTAGAAAACATTTGCGGGAAACCCACGCGGATGCCAACCGTCAATCTTCAATATGTAACATCACTCGAACTGTGCGACTTACAAGATGTATATATAGGATGGATAGTCTAATATGAAAATAAATCCACTAACTGACGTGCCCCAAACTATGGGTTCTCTGGACGTTCGTGCAACACTTGCGTTATAATTCGGATCATATTACAACAAACTCCGCCTTAAGATGAATTTTATCTTGTAGCAAATGAAGTATCATCAATCAACTCACTTCAATAATAAGTAATCCGGGTGTCAAAAATCAATAGAACTTAAATTATAGTACTAATTAAGCTTGAGCATAGCTCAAATTCAGCTCCAAGAACAAACTATATTAGTGCAGTTATTATGAGTACTTATTTTGCATACCCTAAAATCATCTTCAGAAATGACATCTCAATAAAGTGATATCTAGCATCAATTGGCTTTGTTCTTTCGTAAAGCAAACAAATAACACCTCTGAAGGTGTTAAATTTTTTAATAAAAGAAATTAACTTTGTTTGTAAAGATTTCGGAATCATATTGCAATGTTTTTTTTTCATTTTTTTCACAGTGCATGCACTCACCTTTTTTTAGAAGAAACCACTCTTTATTCTTTAGTCATCAGAAAATGAGTAACATACTTCATCAGCCAGGAGCTCGGTTAATTTATCTTTCAGCATGCACTCACTTTTTGGACAGGATATCTCCAAGAGCCCATGTCGCTTTGTTGACCCCTCAACAAGGCCTGGCTTTAACGTCCTCCCAGATAATGGGCCTTGGCCAACACAATGGGCCCTGGGTTCAACAACCCCATGAATAAAAAGGCCACGCCGGCCCAATCTCACACTGGAGAGCTCAAATTCCTTCCATGATCCCAGAAGATTCGGCCTTACAAGGTAGCAGCCGTCACACACCGGTGAAGCGCCGCCGGCGGCAGGAACACCCCCGACCCCGATCTCGACGGCAGAGCGAGAAAGCGATGGCGCTGACCAACTTCATCGTGACGGTGGCCGTTGTCGGCGCGGGTGTGCTCCTCTTCACCACCGACATCCGCAGGTCCGGCGCCCTCTTCCGCCGCAACGCGCGCCAGCTCCAGCAGTGGCTCCAGGAGGACGCGGCGGAGCGACATCCGCAGGTCCGGCGCCCTCTTCCGCCGCAACGCGCGCCAGCTCCAGCAGTGGCTCCAGGAGGACACGGCCTCCGCCGCGTCCAAGTAAGTTGTTTGTGGTGCTGTGCGCCGGCCCATGTCTTCTTGCTTGTCGCTGTTCTTACCATGTTATTTAGATGGAATGAGAGGTTAACTTGATCCGGAGTCCGGATTCTCTAAACTGTCGAGATATCTGTTTAGGTTTAGGGGTCGTTTGGAAATCGAGTTACTCAGATGGCAACTATAGAGTGGTAATGAACGATCTGAATTTATTCATTCTACTAGGTAGGTGCCCGTGCGATGCCACGGAACATAAATTGCTTCTCGATTTGTATATCAGCTATGCTTCCTGTGGAGCAAGGAAGCGAACGCAAGCCAGCCTTTTGTATTAGTGCATTCTGTTCAGTTCTTACTTGATCATCCCGTGTTCTCGCGTGTGCCATGGCCGAGTGGCAAGCTCAACACTGGTATTGTTGTCTTGTCTCAAATGAAGTCCGGTTCCACAAGTTAACCGGAAATCTTCATGGGTGATAGTTGTGTCAGATTCTTCCGTGCATAGGGCAAGTAATGCAAGTGATAGCTGTGTCAGTTTACCCCCATTTTTTTGGGCATCACTTGTCTCAAATGAAGTCCATTGGAGGTTCGCAATTTATGTTCCGTGACATCGCACGGGCACCTACCTAGTATATGTATTGTGAGTGATTTAGTGACCACTGTATCTAAGATACGTTGTGCCATAGATATTCTGAATCTATGGCACCGAGACCTTAGAACCATTTATCAACAGTTTCACCTCTTGCAATTGAACTTTGCTCAATTGATCAGAGGTGTGGTTTTATGAAACCATGTCCTAGAGACGCGGTTAGCTCTAATGGTTGGTTTTCAGAGAAGTTACACACACCTCTTGAAGCATGGATTGCCGAAAAGAATTCATGCTTGGTACACGTTCTTCAAGAACCTTATGCTAGAGATTCAGTTTTCAAAATCCTTTTTTTTTAAAAAAAAATCCATTTTTAGGTTGTTCGGAGGCGTTTTACCAATTAGAGGATTGCTAACAACAGACAATACGTACCAAAGATACGATTTTTTGCTAGAAAGGTGCTATACCTCGTGCAGAACCGAGCAAAGATCGTTCTTCAAAAGAAATCATTTTTCCTCAATGCTGTCTGTCTGTGCAGACTGTAGAGATGTAGGCCGTTCAGTCATTGATCAATGATGAAAGTTCCAAGTTCAGGTCTGTCAGAATAATCCTTGAGCACACTTGTTCAGTCTTCAGTCAGTCAGTCTGTCCAGTTTCAGTCAGTGTGTTTGTCCAGTTTCAGTCTGTTGTAGGCGTTTGGCCGCTCATTTTAGCCTGTGTGTCGCTGTTGTCAGTTTCGTGGTCAAAACCTGTTGACTGATAGTGTAAGCAAGACCTGATCGTGTTTAATGAGAAGGTTGGTGTGCATGTGTGGTGTTGTGTGTATGTGAAATAGAAACACGCTTATGTAACCTTGGGCCTGCATTTTTACAGTCAGTTAATCTATTCAGAAAACATTTCTACCAATTGGAGCAGCACCAACTCGTGTCCTGCTCTCTAGCTTCGCGTGCGTGCGTGCGTGCCCGTTCATCTGAGTGATCGCCGGCGACCTGGTGGAGTCTGTCTCTCCGGCGAGTTTCTGACAAGGTCTAGGTGCAGGGACATTGTTTGAAAGCACAAGACTCCATAAAGTACACTCTTGTTGGTAATCGTTGGCAGTATTTCAATGCCCTCGAGAAAAGCGTGTAAAAACGTTCATGTGATGGCCAGGCCGACGACAGAATGATGCAGCTGCCAAACCAAACCCAAGTGTTCTTGAGTCCATGCACATTGCATCTCTCGTTCAAAAAATGCTCATGGATTCCGACAATCATCACACAATTCACTGGACAACGGATAAACAAAGACATCGTACATGCATGCCAGAAGGCCAATCCAAAGACAAACCAAAACGTGCATTGCAGGACAGTGTGAGATGATCTCTGAATCTGTGGCCAATTGTGAGGGTATCGTAGAGGAAACAAAGATAGATTCAGTTGAGGTGGTCACATGTACTACATTTGGGATTATATCGTCTTCAACATACACATAGCCAGCTAAGAGTATTTATTCTTTGCCCCAAGGATGATGATGCAGGACAGTAGGGTTATGAACTCCACTCCCAAATCTCCAAGTCCAAGCAAAGCAAACAATAAGTCAATATGCTACACACTTAACATTCGGCGTGATTGGTTGCTTTCTCGAAGCAGCCTGGCCGCTCGGGCCAGCTTCCGTTGAGCCTAGCCGCCCAGAGACGGAAACAAATCATGTTTCCCGCGGGTCTGGCTCGGAGCGTTCTGCTGCATCTCTCGAGCCAAACCAGCACACTTACCCACCAACCAAACAGACGTACTTTGGATACGTAGATGCAGCACATGTATGTGCGGACAACCAAACAACCGTAAAGTAAAAAACTGCTGCATGCGGGAATGCATGCGTCCGCTTAGACAGGCTACCAATCATGCTGATTCGGATCCAGGGGAAGGGACACAATGCTACTAAAATCGTACAGAAAGGTGAATACACAGAGGACTAAACCAAGACTCCAAAACCTGTAGACTCATCTATGCTTTTCTATGGAACATGTCCTACAACAACCGACCGACCAACACCATGTTTCTGCTGCCCGCTAGCGCTTTCTGTACAGAACTGTTGCCACATCTAGCTCAGGGGCTAAAATCTCTTCAGCTGTGAGTTTTGAATCACCCTGTCTGCCTGATTAGCTGACGATGCACTGTTGGGAGACGGTGGGGTTGACAGTTGGCCACTCTTGTGGGGCGCAACTCAGATCTGTTTCTCTTTGTGACTTGTTTCGGAGTTCTCTTCCTTGTCATCTGACTTTGAATTGAGAAACCGACCTCCAGCTCCCCTGGCCCTTTTTAAGTCATGCTGATGGCGTGGCTCATGGAGATAGGGATGCACATCATAGATGTAAACAAAGTCAGTTCTTTTTTTATTATTTTAGATGACTTAACATTTCAACAGCAGAAAGATAAATGAAATGAGCAATCAAGTTATTTTTGTTTCAGATGATATCAAAGAGTGAGAAACATGTGTGATCAACTTACAGTGCTTGACAGAAGCTGATAGGATTTTCTAAGTCGGTAGCTGCATCTTTGTATCAGTCTTCCAATTTTGAGAAATTACCATGATACTAACATGTTCAACTCTCTCTAGCTAAAAGTAGCATACAGATAAAAACAGAATTGATGCAGCCTCAGTAGTCTCCTTTCAGTTTTTTTTGGGGTCTGTGCACCCACATAAACAAGATAATCTTGCAAAGAAAACAGGCTGGCTGCTACAACCACCTACTACTTGCTAACAACAATTCAGTTTCATCTACAACCGCCTTTGTATATCTCATCGTTGCTAAACAATTCATATCGGCTAGCTTCTGCGTGATCAATCATTTGTTCTCCTTCATTCAGCTCCATGTTAACTTCCATATGGCACTCCAAATGCTCCACATGGGAGTAGTTTGACTTTGACCAAAATTCTGTGTTCTCAAGCATTTCTGCTGATCTCACAAAGCGACAACATTAGCAATAAATTAACGGTTATAGGGAAGAAAATTTGTGCATCCTGCAAAATCATATGCTAAAATGGCCACATCATTATACCTTCATGGTGTTGGAACTGTCTCTCGACAGCTAAGAGATCCAACACGAGTGAATGGTGATGGCAACAGGGCACTCGCGCGTGATGGCAAAAGCTCTGTTAATCTAGCCTCTCACGGGCACTGTGCGGGGGTATTTATAGGTAACCGAGTGCACGGCGCCTTGCGTCAAGGACGCATGTGCCCTCAGGTACCTAGTTTATCCCCAGAATATTCCCATAAAGCGGGGTTACAAGCTGTAATTACAAGTACGCCTTTACAAATTAGGCCCGTAACACAAAGGCGGCCACGCAGGGCCCGTTACAATGGGCCAGATCTCATGTGGGCCTCGGAACTGACCGAGGCCGCGTCGTGGGAGGCGTCGCCGCAGGCCTTCGTCTGGTGCCGAATCGAGCGAAGGGTCTCCGTGTTGTCTCTGGTGCCGACAAGCGGAGGGTGTCCCTGCCTGCTTTGTCTGTCAGGGCAGGGGCTAAGCGGTGGAGACTTCGGGCGAAGGGTGGCGTTTCTGCCTTCGCTCCAACATTTGCCCTCCGAGGGACCAGTTCGACAGTCACCTGGTGCCGAAGACGTCGCTAGATGGCGGAGACGCTGCCCTCGCTCGAAGTGGTTCCGCGGGGGTATTTGATGTGACCGTTGATGGACATCGTACTGTTGGACTGCGGGTTTTCCGAAGCGTCGCGCTCTGTGGGCGGCGGAGTCGCTCGTGCTCCGGGGACGGAGGAAGTCCCCGAGCCGGAGGGTGAATTGGTTGTTTTCGAGGCGTTCTTCGTCGCCGGTCTCCGCTTGCCTGCGCACCGGTTTGTTGGCGAAGTCCTGCGTAGATTCAACGTTCAAATTCATCAGCTGACACCGAACGCCGTGGTGGCGCTGGCGAAGTATGTCTGGGCGACGACTTCGTACGGCGGACAGCCGTCGGTTGAAGTTTTTGCGAAGAATTACTGCTTGCATTGGCAGAAGAGGGTGGTTGAGGGCGGAGTTGCCCAGTTTGGGTCGTGCACATTCACGCCGAAGACCGGCAAGACCACAATGCCAGTAGTGGAGTTGGTTCCGTGCGCCCGCAACAAGTGGGGCAATTGGAATGAATTTTGGTTTTACGTTGCTGAGGCTACTGTCGAAGGCCACGAAGGACTTCCCGTGTCTGAGATGTGCTCTCACTATTACTCTGCGTATCCGCCTTTTGAAGTGGCAGAAGAGGATGCAAACGAAGGGGCCCTTCGATGCGCTGCCGGCCAGAGCAGTGGTCGTGATTTAGTTGAAGAATTCGTGGCGTACGGGGTCTGGCCCTTGGCGCACGGCTGGGCGCTGGGCGAAGTGTGCCCTCGCCAGATGCCTTTTCACGGAGGAAGGGTGGTGCGAAGTCCTGCCTTTGCACTGAATTTGCGAAACCGTGATCCGGCCGCCTTTGTGCGTGATGCGGAGGACTTGGCGGTGCGGCTCGTGGGGCGGTACGTGGCGAGGACGGAAGGCCAGCGCAGCTTTGATATTCGCAGGTCAAATGAACGTTTGAACAGGGTCTTCGAATTAAATCAATTCACGATCCCCGGCCGAAAAGGCAGCGGGGAACGGCGAAGGCTGCGGCCTCCAGCGGAGGCAAGCCGCCGCTGGCGGCGAAGGCGGGCGCCTCTGCACCCAGCAAGGCGCCGGAGACAACGGCGGGCGCCGGAGTCTCCAAGCTGACGAAGGTGGTGCCGCCGGCCAGCGGGGTGGCGGAGGCTTCGAAGGCGGCCCGAACGTTGCCGCCGCCGGGCAAACGCGTTGCCGACTTCGGCACCGACATTAGTGTGGACGATTATCTTGGGGGTAAGTTACCCGGCCGCCCTTTTTTTTTTTTTTAAATCGTTGATGCACTGCAGGGTCGGACGAGGGCCGGCTTGCTATAGCTGTGCCTGCCGGGGCAATCGCGACGGCTGCGCTGTCGTCGAAGGCGAGGGGCGGGACCCTTGGCGCCGGAGGCGAGGTGTCGGCCCTCGCGTTGGTCAGAGACGAGGCTGGCGCGGCGACCCGCCGGCTGAAAGGAGTGACGGAGGCGCTGAGTCAGGCGACGGAGGTGCTGAGTCAGGTCCGCCGAGCTCTTTTTTTTTTTTTTTACGGCCATGGCCTTACGTGTGCTCTGCAGGTGGCTGACTTCACCAGCCGTACTGCGTCGGGGGCACTTACGGCAGCCTTATCTGCCGAAGTCGAGAGACTTCGGACGCAACATGCTGACGCTGTCCGTGAGAAGTCTGCCTCCGACAGCAAGTGTCGTAAACTGGCGGACAAGGTGGCCGCCCTGGAGGAGGAAAAGGCTGACCTCCGGCGCCAGCTGGCGGGGGAGAGGAGGAAAACCAACGAGGCCATCGCCAAGGAGCAGACCGCGCAGGCGGAGGCTAGGCTGGCACGGGCGGAGGCCAATCTTGCCAAGGATCTTGCCGAAGACCTGCGGGGGCGGCTCACCGCTCTGGAGAGCCGCGCGAAGGGGGCCGAAGCCGCGGTGCGAACGGAGGCCGAACGGACGCGCACACAGCTTATGGCCACATATCGCGAGCTGGGTGCGCGGACCGGTGACTTCGTGGTGCCGGAGCGAGAGGCCGGGCTTCGCTGTTTGGAATGGGTGCAAGAGGAGCTGCAGGAGCTCCCCACTGTCCTGGGAATTATTCCTAAGGTTGAGCCGATGTAGAGTGTGGTGCCCTCGCTTGTGTGCGTCGAGGCTTGTATGGTGGAATTGTGTGCCCTCGCGTGTATGTGTGAGTGCGAAGGCGTTTTGTACTTACTGGTTTGTTTTGCTGCGCTGTGTTGGCTTGATTATAGTTGGTCTTGGTGTGGATGGTTTGATGTTGTCGTTTCGGCCGTTGTTGTGCTAGTCCAGGTGTACCCTTAAGTGTCTTCTGCACAGATAGTCTTCGGTTTTTTCGCACTTGTTGTGCTGATCCAGCTGCACTTTTAAACGACTTCTGCACGGATAGCCTTCGCGATAGACTCAGATTTTTTCCGCACTTGTTGTGCTATTCCGGCTGCACCCTTAGGCGACTTTTGCGCGGATAGTCTTCGCGATAGACTTAGATTTTTTTTCGCACTTGTTGTGCTAATCCGGCTGCACCCTTAGGCGACTTTTGCGCGGATAGTCTTCGCGATAGACTTAGATTTCTTTTTTTTTTCGCACTTGTTGTGCTAATCCGGCTGCACCCTTAGGCGACTTTTGCGCGGATAGTCTTCGCGATAGACTTAGATTTTTTTTTCGCACTTGTTGTCCCTCAGGGTCGCAGGTGCGGAGGGTGTCGTCTTCAGTGGCCTCTTGGTGGGTGGATTGGGTGAGGGCGAGGGCCTTGCCCTTTCTTGCGGCGAGCAGTGCTGCCTTCGCAGCCTCGTCAGCCTTCGGGTTAGCTCTCTTGGGTGCCATCGCGGGTGGTTGTCTCGTAGCACGAACGGTGGGCGCCAAATGTTGGAACTGTCTCTCGACAGCTAGGAGATCCAACACGAGTGAATGGTGATGGCAACAGGGCACTCGCGCGTGATGGCAAAAGCTCTGTTAATCTAGCCTCTCACGGGCACTGTGCGGGGGTATTTATAGGTAACCGAGTGCACGGCGCCTTGCGTCAAGGACGCATGTGCCCTCAGGTACCTAGTTTATCCCCAGAATATTCCCATAAAGCGGGGTTACAAGCTGTAATTACAAGTACGCCTTTACAAATTAGGCCCGTAACACAAAGGCGGCCACGCAGGGCCCGTTACAATGGGCCAGATCTCATGTGGGCCTCGGAACTGACCGAGGCCGCGCCGTGGGAGGCGTCGCCGCAGACCTTCGTCTGGTGCCGAATCGAGCGAAGGGTCTCCGTGTTGTCTCTGGTGCCGACAAGCGGAGGGTGTCCCTGCCTGCTTTGTCTGTCAGGGCAGGGGCTAAGCGGTGGAGACTTCGGGTGAAGGGTGGCGTTTCTGCCTTCGCTCCAACACATGGCTTTGGAATAAATCTTCAGAACAATCAATGTTGGCAGGCATCTCGAAACAACCTTGATTGACCTGTATTCAGCAACATAAGAAATACAACAGTCTAAGGTTATACAAGACTCGAAACACAAAAGAAAATATTATATATGATATTTTTCCCGAGTTTGTTGCATTGTGTTGCGCGTGGTGGCTGAAATGGCCAGGGTTTGATCCTCGCGGCCCCGCTTATTTTTTTGCTGGGCGGGAATTCGCAGGGGCGTTGGGCGGGAATTTCGGAGATTTTCGCAGGGCGCGTTGGGCGGGAATTTTGGAGATTTCGCAGGGCGCTGGGCGGGAGTTCGGGTGGCAGAACCAAAAGTGGCAGGCTACCCTTAGAGCCTTAATAAGTAGTAGAGATTGGACGGTCAAAAATTTCGAATGGCAGTTCTGAGTGGTGGATTATAGTATGATTGTTTCTCACTCTCCAGGTAATCATGCGAAAGTGGTGGATCATTGGAGAATCTGTTTGGTCTATTGGAAGCATAGCACATCTCACCGTTGGGTTTTAGAAGTATAACAGTTTATTATTCTGATCCATGTTTTTACCAAACAATGCACATCAGAAGAATTGATGTGAGGAGTATTTTCTGAATCTGCAGAGTTTATTTTGGTGTCCGTTGCCAAAGATTTTTCCCTATGAACTTCATTGGGATGATTTTTGTGACTTCATCATATTTGTGATTCTAGAAGGGCAGACTGGTACAGTAATGACTAATGAGAGGTGTATCACTGAATCACCACGTCTTGGGTTTGAAGCAGTCTCTCCGCATTTGCGTGAAAGATTTGTCTCGGTTTATCCCTTTCCTAAATCTACTAATACGGGATTCTTCAGTACTGGGTCTGCCCATCATATTTGTGGTTCTGCAGTATTCTAACGAGACTAAGCTATTGGTCCTCCACTTGGAGAGACGTTTTTAGTCACTTGCATCCAAATCGTATTTGTGATTCTGCAGTATTCTAACGAGACTAAGCTATTGGTCCTCCATTTGGAGAGACATTTTTGGTCACTTGCATCCAAATAGCATAGCTGTCCATTTAAACAAGTAGGTTGAATTGCACCACATATATGATGGGTATTGGTTAGGCTTGGGCTTTGTTTGGCTCAATTCAGGCTGGGCACAGCTTGGGCTGGACAAGGCTTTGATCCACCCTTTGTTCCCGCCTTCATGGACAAATCAACAAACGGCATTATGTATATGGTGGTACTTACCAAAAAAAACTTACTGTCATATTACAATTTTCCTAGCTTCGCAACATTTCCAATATGCACATGAAGTATAGTAGTATATACATAACGTTGCACTCTAAAATCTGAATACACCAACATTTGTATGCAACAGTAGTTACATACTATTTGACTAATGCCACTGCCACTACATAAGTACATATTGAATTCCATCTACCTGTTTAACTTATACCTAGAGTTGTTTGAACCAGTCTGGAAAAGAAACGACCAGCTATGGTATTGCATAAACTTGTGAAGCTGTATCTGAGCGAATCTTACCCCTACTGTTGTGTACTTGTTGTGTGATGTAGCTTCTGCATCTTGAAAGAATTGATATCTTTGCAGTAGCATGGAGCAAATGTCCCTTGTGGTTTTTTCTTTGGGTTTTTTAAGCTGGTGCCATCAGTTTTGCTAGTGTCCTCATTTTTACCCTTATCGTGTTTTTTTGCTCAGTTTTGCCCTTCTAGTGCTATAGAGCAGAAGTACAAAACTGAGAAAAAAACATAACTAAGGGTTTAAAATGAGGAATGTGACAAAACTAAGGGTACAAATTTAAATAGCTTTTTCTTTCAACCTTAAACTGATACTTCATGTCTTTCCGCTGTTAACTAGTACCAGCATGATCACGACACTTTATTTAATTCCAAAGTTATACCAAATAACATTGCAGGTCCATGAAAGAAGCAGCTCCGAAGAAACTTGACTCAACTGTCTCCAAGGAGAGGCCAAAGGAAGACAGTCACTGATTTGAGTTGTTTATGAGAGCGGTATGACCCCTGTTTAAAGCCGTTCATTTTTTTTGTGTGTAAGTAACGTGACAGGAACCTGTATCTCTTAAGTAGATGCACGGCCAGATCATGTTTCCGTTTGAACAGAAGCACTGGGCCTGTGTGGAACAGCTAGATTATGTTGTTGCATTTCGCTTGTAAAGGATCTAAAGCTCTTAGCTAATGTACATGTGCCCTGCTGGTAGCTTTGATATTTGGATGGCTTGCCCAGTAAGTCAGATATATGAAATGCTATTTGATTTCTTTTAATTAATCATTGTTACAGGTTATGTGTTAAGTGCAAATCCTGACATCACTGGTTAATTATCGGAGAAACAACTGTTCACTGTCAACAATGCTTCACAATAAGATGCTGGCAAGGACGAACAGATTCAAACCAATTATTTAGCGAACAGAGTTCAATCAATTTTTTTTTTTTGACCATCCAGTCTTTTGGTTCACAAAAGGTTTCTCTGGGAGCAAACCATCGATGTTACTTTTTCCAGTGTGCATATGTATTCATGCTGGGTAACTCAAAACAGTATTTGGCCTTTGCGTACCAGATTAGGTTTTGTTCGGTTATTCTTATTTCACGTGGATTGGATGAGATTGGAAGGAATTATGAAAGATTTTGACTTGTTTAGAATTTAAACACATCCAATCCCCTCTAATCCACATGGATTGGAATAAAAACGAACAAGCTCTTATAAATGGATCAACTGGATAGTTCTATTGAACACGTAATTCAAGTTTCGTTGGTGTTATACTGAGCTTCCACTTTTTTTGGCAGCTCTTGCACCACCCACTGGTTTCTCTGCGCCCTCCTGTTGAATCGGAAGCGGTCAATTATAAAGCAGACCTTGAATGAAGGGAAGCGTGCCTTTGAATGCAACCTGTTGCGAAGTGCTGCTCTACAAACCCCATAGTGAGTGAAAGCTTGGAGATTGTTAGTAGAACCGTTGAGCGATTTGCATTGCTGTTTACAGAAATATCATGGAGGAAGCTGCATGCCTGTTTGGACATTTGGTGGCCAGAGCGTGTACGGGGGGCAGTACTACCCAGAGTGGCAAGGGTCCCGTGTGGCACTGAACGCCTGCCCGGCTGGTTGTTTTGAGCAGGAGACGAAATTGTCGGCATTCTGGTAGAGGTGGCGCCACCTGCGACAGGTGCCGGGTGGATCGGCTGGACTGGTCCGTGGATTGCTGGAGAGGTGAGGGTGAGCAACGACTGTACTGTACCCGAGGGCTGGGCTTTCGGTGGTTGCAACTTGCGAGTCGGCGGCGTTGATGGCTGCTGCTGCTGCTCCAATCCAATGGTGTGCGAGAGGGACATGGAATCGCTTGGGGTTTGCACTGGCAACTTTCAACGTGGCGACGGCGCGCCTGACAAGTTGGTTGTTGGTTCGGGTTAGGTTTGCAATCATCGTGCGATCGCGGCCCTCGCAAAATCATGACGCGTCCGGGGGCGAGGACGAACCGCGAGGACCAGTCGGACGAGTGACGACCGCCTCGCGTCCCCAGGATAACAGGAGTGTATGGATATGGATGGTTGACCACACAGCAAATCCGAGGAGATCATGTCTTGTCATTCGGAGCCAGGCAAGCACTTGGCTGATTGATCTGCATCGGCGGAAATGGAAAGCCAGAGCCGAACCCTGCTCTGCTCACCGTCAGGAGATAGAGCTCGCATCAGCCGGTCTCTTCGGCGCACAGCGCCATCGTACACGTAATTAACGTACGTACCTTCGGGTACGCTCTCCCTCCTAACCCCATGTGTTTAGCGTGCGTGGTACTGGTGAGCCCCTCAACTCCCCACAAAGCGCACGGCTCCATTTCCCTGTCGACAACCCACCCCCATCCTCCTATCCATCCAATCCGTCATTGATTCCCAGCGAGAGGAAACGGTGAGAGGCTCGCCCGATCCGCCCCCCCTCGCGCGCTCCATCTCTCGGCCGAATCTACTGGGCTACCGGCGCACGCACGCATGTGCCCATGCCCACCCCGTCGCCGCGGCCGGGCATCCAACCACCATTTCACGCATTTATTAATCGCTAAATCATGCCACGCCGTTGGGATCTCCCGTGATCGGGAAGGAACGGACGGACGGTCCCAACTGATTGGCCTCTCCCACTGCGCGTACGTACCACGGGCCGCCTTGCTGCCATCCTGTTCCTTTCGACGTTTCCGCTGCTGCTCACTGCTCTCGCCGCTTCACGTGTCGCCTCACGGAGTCACGCGGATCACGAGGACAATTTGCTGGTGAAGGAATAGGGAGCCAATTAAAATCCACAGTGGCCAATTTTCTTTATTATACGGAATCCAGTCAGTATTTCCAAATGTTAGCCGTACCTATGTCATGAGTTAAATAATTGGTAGTCCGTAAGGTATTTTATCTAATTCATGCAACTAAGCACATGCGCAACCGCCATCCCACTTTCTGTTTATCCTAGCAATGGGCACTCTGCAGCGGACGATCGAGATGGTGGCAGGCGAGTCAAAACTACGATATTCTCTCTATGTAGATGACGCGGGAGTGTTTAAGAATTCTCAAAGTTTTTGACAGATGTTTAGGTTTGAAGATCAATTTTGATAAAACCAAAATTTTTCCGATTTGTTACCCTGAAACTCTTTGGCCAAATCTGATGGAAGTGTTCCCTCGCAAATATTTAAAATTCTCTGAAAAGTATCTTGGGCTACCTCTTCACTTCAGAAATGTTAAAAGAGTTGACGTTCAACCCCTAGTTAATAAAATCAATAAAAGGCTGGCAGGGTGGAAAGGCAAGCTCCTCTCAAAGGTGGGTAGGGAAAAATTGATTAAAGTTGTGTTGTCGGCACAACCTATCTACCATTTGACGTTTTCCAGCATAAAAATGGCTACTTAAAAGAATTGATAAGATAAGAAGTTTTCTTTGGAAAGGAAATAATCCAGAATCATGTTGCGGGGGTCACTGCTTGATCAACTGGTCTACAACTTGTTTGCCAAAAAATAAGTAGGGCCTTGGTATTCTGGACCTGGAATGTTTTGCAAGAGCGCTATGACTAAGATGGTTGTGGATGCAATGTAAGGTCAAATAAAAAGTGTGGGCTAGCATGCAATTACCATGTGACAAGACTGTTGCGGATCTCTTCAATGCATCCTCAATTGTGAACATTGGCAACGGGAAGGTGACAGATTTCTGGGGATCGAGTTGGATCGAAGGACAGGCACCAAGGACTATTGCACCAAGTCTATACAAGAAAGCAAGGAGGAAGAACATCATGGTGTTCAAAGCTCTTTGAAACAATCACTGAATTCAGTTTTGTTCTCCTTACACTCAGGAGGAAGAAGTGAGAGATTTCGTCTCCCTGTGGCAATGCAATCAACATCACACAAGACCTCAATGATTTGGAAGACACCATTTCTTCGCGATGGATAACGGATGGGCAATACAGTACAAGTAGTGCATGCAAAATTCAATTCATAACGAACTTCTATAGAATTAAAATTAGCCTCATTTGGAAAGCAAGAACCGAACCTAAATGATGTTTTTCGCTTGGACGTTGTTGCACAACAGAGTTTTAACTTCAGACAACCTTCAGAAAAGGGGATGGCTTTGCAGCCCAATCTGTTGTCTATGTAATTCATCTCCTGAGACAACGGGCCACCTTTGTAAGGATTGCCCATTCACAGGAATAGTGTGGAGCAGGATCTTGGCTTGGGCTGATCTGCGGTTCCTGAGTGGTACCTGAAAGGGAATTAGGCTTAGACCTAGTTCCTAAATAATTTTGGTGGTTGAATTGCCCAACACAAACATTGGACTAACTAGTTTACTCTAGTGCATAAGTTATACAGGTGCAAAAGGTTCACAATCAGCCAATAAAAAGACCAAGTGTTGGATTCAACAAAGGAGCAGCAAGGCAACCGAGGGCTCCTCTGGCCGGAGGCACCGGACTGTCCGGTGTGCACCGGACTGTCCGGTGCGGCCAGAGGACTTCGACTTCAAACTCTTCACCCTCGGGATTTCTCGGAAGCCGGCGCGCTATAATTCACCGGACTGTCCGGTGTGCACCGGACATGTCCGGTGCTCCAAGGAGACGCGGCCCCCGGAACTCGTCAGCCTCGGGTTCGCTCGGCAGCCACTCCGCTAAAATTCACCGGACTGTCCGGTGTGCACCGGACTGTCCGGTGCACCAGCGGAGCAACGGCTCCCTGTGGCGCCAACGGCTCCCTGCGGTGCATTTAATGCGCGCGCAGCGCGCGCAGACGTCAGGCACGCCCATGCCGGTGCACCGGACATCAAACAGTACATGTCCGGTGTGCACCGGACACCCAGGAGGGGCCCACAAGTCAGAAGCTCCAACGGTCAGAATCCAACGGCAATGGTGACGTGGCAGGGGCACCGGACTGTCCGGTGTGCACCGGACTGTCCGGTGCGCCATCGAACAGAGGAGTTCCAGCAACGGTCACCTTTGGTGGTTGGGGCTATAAATACCCCAACCACCCCACATTCATTGCCATCCAAGTTTTCCAACTCTCAACCACTTACAAGAGCTAGGCATTAAATTCTAGACACATACAAAGAGATCAAATCCTCTCCAATTCCACTCAAACCCTTAGTGACTAGCGAGAGAGATTTGCCGTGTTCTTTTGAGCTCTTGCGCTTGGATTGCTTTCTTTTCTTTCTCACTTGTTCTTGTGATCATACTCAATTGTAACCAAGGCAAGAGGCACCAATTGTGTGGTGGCCCTTGCGGGGAAGCTTTGTTCCCGGTTGATTGAGAAGAAGAGAAAGCTCACTCGATCCGTGGGATCGTTTGAGAGAGGGAAGGGTTGAAAGAGACCCGGCCTTTGTGGCCTCCTCAACGGGGAGTAGGTTTGCGAGAACCGAACCTCGGTAAAACAAATCCTCGTGTCACACTCTTATTTGCTTGCGATTTGTTTTGCGCCCTCTCTCGCGGACTCGTTTCTTTATTACTAACGCTAACCCGGCTTGTAGTTGTGATTATTTTTGTAAATTTCAGTTTCGCCCTATTCACCCCCCCTCTAGGCGACTATCAATTGGTATCAAAGCCCGGTACTTCATTAGAGCCTAACCGCTCGAAGTAATGTCGGGAGATCCCGCCAAGAAGGAGATGGAGACCGGCGACAAGCCCACTACAAGCCAAGGGAGCACTTCATCAGAAGAATCCCGCACCAAGAGAAGGGAGAAGAAGAAGCACTCCTCCAAGCGGAAGGAGAAAAGGTCTTCCTCTTCTCACCACAAGGAGAAGAAGGAAAAGTCTTCTTCTCACAAGCCGCATCGGAGTGGGGACAAGCACAAAAGGATGAGGAAGGTGATCTTCTACGAGACCGACACCTCATCGACATCTACCTCCGGCTCCGACGCGGCATCCGTTACTTCTAAACGCCAAGAGCGTAAGAAGTATAGTAAGATTCCCCTACGCTACCCTCGCATTCCTAAACATACACCTTTACTTTCCGTCCCGTTAGGCAAACCACCAACTTTTAATGGTGAAGATTATGCTATGTGGAGTAATTTGATGCGGTTTCATCTAACCTCTCTCCACAAAAGATTATGGGATGTTGTTGAGTATGGTGTACAGGTACCATCCGTAGGGGATGAAGACTACGACACGGACGAAGTGGCCCAAATCGAGCACTTCAACTCCCAAGCCGCAACCATCCTTCTTGCCTCTCTAAGCAAGGAGGAATACAACAAAGTACAAGGGTTGAAGAACGCCAAGGAGATTTGGGACCTACTCAAGACGGCGCACGAGGGTGATGAACTCACCAAGATCACCAAGCGGGAAACGATCGAGGGGGAGCTCGGTCGCTTCCGTCTTCGCCAAGGGGAGGAGCCACAAGACATGTACAACCGGCTCAAAACCTTGGTGAACCAAGTGCGCAACCTCGGGAGCGCAAAGTGGGATGACCACGAGGTGGTTAAGGTTATTCTAAGAGCACTTATTTTCCTTAACCCCACACAAGTTCAATTAATTCGTGGCAATCCTAGATATACTCAAATGACCCCCGAAGAAGTCATCGGGAATTTTGTTAGTTTTGAATGCATGATTAAGGGCTCCAAGAAGATCAACGAGCTTGACGAGCCTTCCACATCCGAGGCGCAACCCGTGGCCTTCAAGGCAACGGAGGAGAAGAAGGAGGAGTCTACACCAAGTAGACAACCGATTGACGCCTCCAAGCTCGACAATGAGGAGATGGCCCTAATCATCAAAAGCTTTCGGCAAATCCTCAAGCAACGGAAGGGGAAGGACTACAAATCCCGTTCCAAGAAGGTTTGCTACAAGTGTGGTAAGCCCGGTCATTTTATTGCAAAATGTCCTATGTCTAGTGATAGTGACAGGGGCGACGACAAGAAGGGCAAGAGGAAGGAGAAGAAGAGATACTACAAGAAGAAGGGCGGCGATGCCCATGTTTGTCGGGAGTGGGACTCCGACGAAAGCTCAAGCGACTCCTCCGACGACGAGGACGCCGCCAACATCGCCGTCACCAAGGGCCTCCTCTTCCCCAACGTCGGCCACAAGTGTCTCATGGCCAAGGACGGCAAAAAGAAGGTAAAATCAAAGTCCTCCACTAAATATGAAACATCTAGTGATGATGATGATGATAAAAATGAGGAAGATAATTTGCGTATTCTTTTTGCCAACCTTAACATGGAACAAAAAGAAAAATTAAATGAGCTAATTAGTGCCATCCATGAAAAGGATGATCTCTTGGACTCCCAAGAGGACTTCCTAATCAAGGAAAACAAGAAACATGTTAAGGTTAAAAATGCTTATGCTCTAGAAGTAGAAAAATGTAACAAATTATCTAGTGAGCTAAGCATATGCCATGACACTATTGCCAACCTTAGAAATGAAAATGTTAAATTAATTGCTAAGGTTGACTCTCATGTTTGCATTGATCCTAGAAATGATAATGTTGATTTGCTAGCTAGGATTGATGAGTTAAATGTTTCTATTGTTAGCCTTAGAAATGAGAATGAGAAATTAATTGCTAAGGCTAAAGATTTTGATGTTTGCAATGCTACTATTTCCGACCTTAGAACCAAAAATGACATGTTGCATGCTAAGGTTGTTGAACTTAAATCTTGCAAACCCTCTACATCTAATGTTGAGCATGTTTCCATTTGTACTAGATGTAGAGATATTAATGTTGATGCTATCCATGATCACCTAGCCTTAATTAAAAAAACAAAATGATCACATAGCACAACTTAATGCTAAAATTAGAGAGCATGACTTAGAAAATGAAAAATTTAAATTGGCTAGAAGCATGCTCTATAATGGGAGACGCCCTGGCATTAAGGACGGCATTGGCTTCCAAAGGGGAGACAATGTCAAAATTAATGCCCCTCCAAAGAACTTGTCTAACTTTGTTAAGGGCAAGGCTCCCATGCCTCAGGATAACGAGGGTTACATTTTGTACCCTGCCGGCTATCCTGAGAGCAAAATTAGGAAAATTCATTCTAGGAAGTCTCACTCTGGCCCTAATCATGCTTTTATGTATAAGGGTGAGACATCTAGATCTAGGCAATTAACCCATGCCAAGTTGCCTAAAAGGAAAACTACTAGTGCATCAAATGATCATGCCATTTCATTTAAAACTTTTGATGCATCTTATGTTTTAACTAACAAATCAGGCAAGGTAGTTGCCAAAATTGTTGGGGGCAAACACAAGGGCTCCAAGACTTGTGTTTGGGTACCCAAAGTTCTTGTATCTAATGCTAAAGGACCCAAAACCGTTTGGGTACCTAAAACAAAGAACTAAACTTGTTTTGTAGGTTTATGCATCCGGGGGCTCAAGTTGGATACTCGACAGCGGGTGCACAAACCATATGACAGGGGAGAAAAGGATGTTCTCCTCATATGAGAAAAACCAAGATCCCCAACGAGCTATCACATTCGGGGATGGAAACCAAGGTTTGGTCAAAGGTTTGGGTAAAATTGCTATATCCCCTGACCATTCCATTTCTAATGTTTTTCTTGTAGACTCTTTAGATTACAATTTGCTTTCCGTATCCCAATTATGTAAAATGGGCTACAACTGTCTTTTTACCGATATTGGTGTTACTGTCTTTAGAAGAAGTGATGATTCAATAGCTTTTAAGGGAGTGTTAGAGGGTCAGCTATACTTAGTAGATTTTAATAGAGCTGAACTCGACACTTGCTTGATTGCTAAGACTAACTTGGGTTGGCTCTGGCACCGCCGACTAGCCCATGTTGGAATGAAGAATCTTCACAAGCTTCTAAAGGGAGAACACATTTTGGGACTAACCGATGTTCATTTTGAGAAAGACAGGATTTGTAGCGCATGCCAAGCTGGGAAGCAAGTTGGTGTCCATCATCCACACAAAAACATCATGACTACCGACAGGCCACTGGAGCTCCTTCACATGGATTTGTTCGGCCCGATCGCTTACATAAGCATCGGCGGTAGTAAGTATTGTCTTGTAATTGTGGATGATTATTCTCGCTTCACTTGGGTGTTCTTTTTACAGGACAAATCCTATACCCAAGAGACCTTAAAGGGATTCTTGAGACGGGCTCAAAATGAGTTCGGCTTAAGGATCAAGAAAATTAGAAGCGACAATGGAACGGAGTTCAAGAACTCTCAAATTGAAGGTTTTCTTGAGGAGGAGGGAATCAAGCATGAGTTCTCTTCTCCCTACACTCCACAACAAAATGGTGTAGTGGAGAGGAAGAATCGAACTCTATTGGACATGGCAAGAACCATGCTTGATGAGTACAAGACACCGGATCGGTTTTGGGCCGAGGCGGTCAACACCGCCTGCTACGCCATCAACCGGTTATATCTTCATCGAATCCTCAAGAAGACATCTTATGAACTCCTTACCGGTAAAAAGCCCAATATTTCATATTTTAGAGTTTTTGGTAGCAAATGTTTTATTCTTGTCAAAAGAGGTAGAAAATCTAAATTTGCTCCTAAAACTGTAGAAGGCTTTTTACTAGGATATGACTCAAACACAAGGGCATATAGAGTCTTTAACAAATCCTCAGGACTTGTTGAAGTTTCTTGTGACGTTGTGTTTGATGAGACTAACGGCTCTCAAGTAGAGCAAGTTGATCTTGATGATGTAGGTGAAGAACAGGCTCCATGCATAGCGCTAAGGAACATGTCCATCGGGGATGTGTGTCCTAAGGAATCCGAAGAGCCTCCAAATGCACAAGATCAACCATCCTCCTCCATGCAAGCATCTCCACCAACTCAAGTTGAGGATGAGGCTCAAGATGTTGAAAAAGCAAATCAAGAAGATGAGCCACCTCAAAATGACGGCAACGATCAAGGGGGAGATTCAAATGATGAAGACAAGGAGGATGAACAACCAAGGCCGCCACACCCAAGAGTCCACCAAGCAATACAACGAGATCACCCCGTCAACACTATCCTCGGCGATATTCATAAGGGGGTAACTACTCGATCTCGTGTTGCTCATTTTTGTGAACATTACTCGTTTGTTTCCTCTATTGAGCCAACCAGGGTAGAGGAAGCACTACAAGATTCGGATTGGGTGATGGCGATGCAAGAGGAGCTCAACAATTTCACAAGGAACGAGGTATGGCACTTAGTTCCACGTCCTAATCAAAATGTTGTAGGAACCAAGTGGGTCTTCCGCAACAAGCAAGACGAGCATGGTGTGGTGACTAGGAACAAAGCTCGACTCGTGGCCAAGGGGTATTCACAAGTCGAAGGTTTGGATTTTGGTGAAACCTATGCACCCGTAGCTAGGCTTGAGTCAATTCGTATATTATTAGCCTATGCTACTTACCATGGCTTCAAGCTTTATCAAATGGACGTGAAGAGTGCCTTCCTCAATGGACCAATCAAGGAGGAGGTCTATGTTGAGCAACCTCCCGGCTTTGAAGACAGTGAGTACCCTAATCATGTTTATAGGCTCTCTAAGGCGCTTTATGGGCTCAAGCAAGCCCCAAGAGCATGGTATGAATGCCTTAGAGATTTCCTTATTGCAAATGGCTTCAAAGTCGGCAAGGCCGATCCTACTTTATTCACTAAAACTCTTGACAACGATTTGTTCGTATGCCAAATTTATGTTGATGATATTATATTTGGGTCTACTAACAAATCTACATGTGAAGAATTTAGTAGGATCATGACACAGAAATTCGAGATGTCGATGATGGGGGAGTTGAAATATTTCTTAGGATTTCAAGTCAAACAACTCCAAGAGGGCACCTTCATTAGCCAAACGAAGTATACTCAAGACATTCTAAGCAAATTTGGAATGAAGGATGCCAAGCCCATCAAGACACCCATGGGAACTAATGGACATCTCGACCTCGACACGGGAGGTAAGTCCGTGGATCAAAAGGTATACCGGTCGATGATTGGATCATTGCTTTATTTATGTGCATCTCGACCGGACATTATGCTTTCCGTTTGCATGTGTGCAAGATTCCAAGCCGACCCTAAGGAATCACACCTTACGGCCGTAAAACGAATCTTGAGATATTTGGCTTTTACTCCTAAGTTTGGGCTTTGGTACCCTCGGGGATCCACTTTTGATTTGATTGGATATTCGGATGCCGATTGGGCGGGGTGTAGGATTAATAGAAAGAGCACATCGGGGACTTGCCAGTTCTTGGGAAGATCCTTGGTGTCTTGGGCTTCAAAGAAGCAAAATTCGGTCGCTCTTTCTACCGCCGAAGCCGAGTATATTGCCGCAGGCCATTGTTGCGCGCAATTGCTTTGGATGAGGCAAACCCTGCGGGACTACGGTTACAAATTAACCAAAGTCCCTTTGCTATGTGACAATGAGAGTGCAATCAAAATGGCCGACAATCCCGTCGAGCACAGCCGCACTAAGCACATAGCCATTCGGTATCATTTTCTTCGGGATCACCAACAAAAGGGGGATATCGAGATTTCTTACATTAATACTAAAGATCAATTAGCCGATATCTTTACCAAACCACTTGATGAACAATCTTTTACCCGACTTAGGCATGAGCTTAATATTCTTGATTCTAGGAATTTCTTTTGCTAGTCTTGCACGCATAGCACATGAATATACCTTTGATCATGTCTCTTTTATATATGATATGACTAATGTGTTTTCAAGTGTATTTCAACCAAGTCATAGGTGTATTGAAAGGGAATTGGAGTCTTCGGCGAAGACAAAGGCTTCTACTCCGTTCTACTACTCATCCTTCGCCGTCGCTCCGCATCATCTCTCCAACGTTGGTATAACCTTCACTCATTTATTTCATGACCAAAGGGGGAGAATGTACTTCATTGGGCTCTAATGATTCCGTTTTTGGCGATTCATGCCAAAGGGGGAGAAAATATGAGCCCAAAGCAAAAGGACCGCACCACCACCTAATTTCATAAAATTTGATAATTTTATATTGGTAAATTTCAAAATTGGTATCTCTTTGTGTTCTAAGAGGGGAGTAACGAGTATTTTCAAAATTGATGTCTTAAAACCCTCTTGAACACTAAGAGGAGACCTTATTTGAGGGGGAGTTTTGCTTAGTCAAAGGAAAAGCATTGGAAATAGGGGGAGAAAATTCCATATCTTGAAAATGCTTTGCAAAATCTTTTTCATTTACCTTTGACTATCTTGCAAAAGTACTTTGAAAAGAATTTACAAAAGAATTTGCAAAAACAAAACTCATGGTGCAAATATGGTCCAATATGTCAAAAATAAAGAAACCATCCATGCGCATCATATAAGTTTATATTGGCTCAATTCCAAGCAACCTTTGCACTTACATTATGTAAACTAGTTCAATTATGCACTTCTATATTTGCTTTGGTTTGTGTTGGCATCAATCACCAAAAAGGGGGAGATTGAAAGGGAATTAGGCTTAGACCTAGTTCCTAAATAATTTTGGTGGTTGAATTGCCCAACACAAACATTGGACTAACTAGTTTACTCTAGTGCATAAGTTATACAGGTGCAAAAGGTTCACAATCAGCCAATAAAAAGACCAAGTGTTGGATTCAACAAAGGAGCAGCAAGGCAACCGAGGGCTCCTCTGGCCGGAGGCACCGGACTGTCCGGTGTGCACCGGACTGTCCGGTGCGGCCAGAGGACTTCGACTTCAAACTCTTCACCCTCGGGATTTCTCGGAAGCCGGCGCGCTATAATTCACCGGACTGTCCGGTGTGCACCGGACATGTCCGGTGCTCCAAGGAGACGCGGCCCCCGGAACTCGTCAGCCTCGGGTTCGCTCGGCAGCCACTCCGCTAAAATTCACCGGACTGTCCGGTGTGCACCGGACTGTCCGGTGCACCAGCGGAGCAACGGCTCCCTGCGGCGCCAACGGCTCCCTGCGGTGCATTTAATGCGCGCGCAGCGCGCGCAGACATCAGGCACGCCCATGCCGGTGCACCGGACATCAAACAGTACATGTCCGGTGTGCACCGGACACCCAGGAGGGGCCCACAAGTCAGAAGCTCCAACGGTCAGAATCCAACGGCAATGGTGACGTGGCAGGGGCACCGGACTGTCCGGTGTGCACCGGACTGTCCGGTGCGCCATCGAACAGAGGAGTTCCAGCAACGGTCACCTTTGGTGGTTGGGGCTATAAATACCCCAACCACCCCACATTCATTGCCATCCAAGTTTTCCAACTCTCAACCACTTATAAGAGCTAGGCATTAAATTCTAGACACATACAAAGAGATCAAATCCTCTCCAATTCCACTCAAACCCTTAGTGACTAGCGAGAGAGATTTGCCGTGTTCTTTTGAGCTCTTGCGCTTGGATTGCTTTCTTTTCTTTCTCACTTGTTCTTGTGATCATACTCAATTGTAACCAAGGCAAGAGGCACCAATTGTGTGGTGGCCCTTGCGGGGAAGCTTTGTTCCCGGTTGATTGAGAAGAAGAGAAAGCTCACTCGATCCGTGGGATCGTTTGAGAGAGGGAAGGGTTGAAAGAGACCCGGCCTTTGTGGCCTCCTCAACGGGGAGTAGGTTTGCGAGAACCGAACCTCGGTAAAACAAATCCTCGTGTCACACTCTTATTTGCTTGCGATTTGTTTTGCGCCCTCTCTCGCGGACTCGTTTCTTTATTACTAACGCTAACCCGGCTTGTAGTTGTGATTATTTTTGTAAATTTCAGTTTCGCCCTATTCACCCCCCCTCTAGGCGACTATCAGTACCCCCAATTCAAGATCCTTGTATGCTTTGTGGAGAAGACTAAGGAACCTCTGTAGTAAGAAGTCAAGAAAAAGTTTCGATGTACTTCTCATTTACTTTTGGTGGAGCATATGGTTGGAAAGGTACAACATGATCTTTCATCAACAACAAAGAACGACAGAATATGTTGTTCAGTTGGTGAAAGAACTCGTTGGAGGAGGAATATCTAGTCTTTAAAGGGCGACCATCAAATAAGCTTTGTGCAGTTTCATCTTATCCTCGCTCTTAAGCAGATGTACAGGCTTGTTCAGTTTGTGGGGTTGTGCGTCTTGTTTTTTGTTTTTCTTTCGGTTTTCTGCTCCATACCCCAAACCCCAAGCTATAGTTTCTTTCTTCTTGCTAGTGGGTCTTTGCTTGTGCTTTTTTACCCTTCTAATACATTGGAGAGGCAAATATTTTTCCTCATCCTTTCAAATTTTTTATCTAATTATTGTAGTTCATACAACAATTTAGGATTCATGCGCGGGGAGTTGATGATTACATTGGAGGGAGGCCTATATGTGAAAGTTGGATTTTCATGCCAAATTTGGAATTCAAGTCCTATTCACACCACTAGAAAAAAGCTCCAAGCATGCTGTGAGGCCTAATTTTTACACGCGGATTCGATTATCAAACGCCAGTGTTATTTATACAAACGATTCCTTAAAGAAAACTGGCAGTAGAAATCATGTCTCTACAGGCGGTTCGTTAAGAAAACGTCATTAGAAATCATTTTTATCCTTTTTTTGAGTTTTTCAAATGACCTTGTATGAAAAACCCACCAAAATAAAAGTTGTAAATCTCTAAAAGTTATGGAACTTTATAGTTGACAACTTTATTTTGAAATCAATTTTGGCTCTAAAAATTGTATTTGAATTTGTTAAATTTTAATTTTTGAAAATGACCTCGGATGAAAAAAGTATCAAAATAAAAGTTGTAGAACTTTAAAAGTTATTCAACTTTGTAGTTGACAACCTTTTTATTTGAATTCGTTTACGGCCTCAAACAATCAATTTACACTCAATTAGTTATAATATTTGGACAACAAAAGTGCAATAGAAACATAAGTCATGTCATAGGTGGAGTGGTAACGCAGACTTCGCATGAGGGTGAGGTTGCACGGGTTCAATTCCTAGCTATCACTACAAAAAATATTATGACTTGCAATATAGATGGATGGGTGTGTCCCCCCTCATTAAAATACATTTTTTGCTATTTTAAAACCAATTTTATGTTTCCTAGATAGGATTATCACTGGCGGCTTTTTTACCTCAACCGTCAGTGGAAATCGATTGATGTTTGTCTTAACTGAACCAATAGTTTAAATAGATTTTCACCGGCGATTCTCAGTTACTCGCCTGTAAAAATGATTATTTCTACTGCCCCCTAACACTGGCGTTTCTGAAAAACGTCAGTGCAAATAGGTTCAGAACTGCCTCAGCTTCTGTGTACTAGTGTCACATACATATTTAGGGACATGCTCTTGCATTCATGGCTCAAAAAAATCTCAATTCATATATCATATCTCAGTAAGTTCTAAGTGGGTTGACATCAATCACCAAAATGGGAATATTATAAGTGCAATGAAGTTCTAATGAGGGTTTTGGTATTGATGACCACTGAATTAAAGAACTAATGAGGTTTATCGAGATGACAAGTAGGGAATCGAAAAGGAATGATGTTATATATGTCGAAGAGCCCTCCTAATTACTAAAGATGGTTTTGTTGACTCAATGGTTCTAAATACTTTTATGTGTTGTATCTTATGTTTAGGAAAAACTGTACTATCAAGGGGGGCTCAAGAATAGTTAATTGTTGAACCAAATGGTCAAATTCCATGATTGACATCACTAAACCTAACACCGACGTCTGTCTTCACTGAACTACTAGTTTAAATATATTTTCACTCGCGGTTCTCAGTTACCCGCCTGTAAAAATGATTATTTCTACTGCCCCCTAACATTGGCGGTTCTGAAAAATGCCATGCAAATAGGTTCATCATCTGTGTACTATTGTCACATACATACTTAGGGACATGCTCTTACATTCATGGCTCAAAAAACTCAATTCATATATCAAATCTTTGTAAGTTCTAATTGGGTTGACATCAATCACCAAAAAGGGAATATTATAAGTGCAATCAAGTTCTAATGAGGGTTTTGGTATTGATGACCATTGAATTAGAGAACTAATAAGATTTATCAAGATGACAAGTAGGGAATCGAAAAGGAATGATGTTATACAGGTCGAAGGACCCCCCTAATTACTAAAGATGGTTTTGTTGACTCAATGGATCTAAATTATTTTATATGTTGTATCTTACGTTTAGGAAAAATTGTACTATTAAGGGGGACTCAAGAATAGTTAGTCAATTGTTGAACCAAATGGTCAATATCGATGATTGACATCACTACACCTAGCCAAATTAGCCACCAAAATTTTATCTACTATCTCTTGATTTGGTAAGGGCTACAGTGCCCCCTTTCAGGGCGACAATGTCGCCCACAACATACCCGTTTGAATCTGGAGTATAAATATTCATCTGTTCGACCACAAAAGTAACATCTCCTTCCTCGAATTTGACCATTACAAAATAGAAGACTACTCATCCCTCTCTTCTCTATTATTCCCTCTCAAGCTTTCAAGCTAATCTTTTATTCCCACCATCACAATTGAGAAAAGGTAGCAAACTTCAATTGGAGAGTGAATATACAAATTTCCTATCTTTAAGAGCATTTGGTTCACATTTTGCCAGTGGTTCTAGGGTTTGTTACTCTTGGAGCTTGCTCCTAGCCGGCTAGGCCTCGCCCGTGCACTTGCTAAGCATTGTGACTTGTGACAGCCATGGGATATTTGTAACACTCAAATCACAGCTAAGAAATCACCCTCACTTCAAGAGCTTGGTTTCTTGATTTGAGAACAAGGAAAAGGGCAAGCCTTGGTGGCAAACCTAAGCCTTTTGTGGATTTCTCAACAACATGGAATTAGGCAAGCCTCTGTGGTGAGCTGAACCACGAGATAAATCGGTGTCTTATGTTCTTCATTTACTCTCTTGCATATTTACATTGTTGAATTAGGGTTTATGATCGATCTACTTGCTCACTAGTGATATACTTGATTTAGCTCTCGATCTGTGATCTATATACCTATAGAAAGTCTAGAAATTTATTAGATCTAAGTTCTACTAGGTACATTTTGAATTTGGTTTAAAATTCTATGTGCAGGTCGGCAGTGCTGCACTAATAGGCTGACTACAGTGTTGCCTTCTATTTTGATAGAGTTTGGAGTTGAATTTTTATAGGACTATTCACCACTCTAGACCTCCATCCTATTCTAGGAGATCATATAAGGACATCAATAAGTTAGAGGACATGTGCCCTCATCAAACAATTGCTTAGGGTCTTCACTGACAACTCCTTCGGGTTCCATAGACTGGTTATCGTCTACTCGATACAAACATGCACTCATTATACTAATAGAAGAAAGAACAATACACCAAATAGAAGAAACAAGAGATAAAATTGTTTTTAAATTATTATAAACATTATTAAAAGACTATAATAAAAAAATATTGAAAATGATTCAATATGTTCAAGTTATGCATAAAACAAGGTTTCAGGGGTATGTTTGTAATAGAGTTAAAAGTAACACGAGTTCTAGTTCTAAAACTTGGGCCTCGACCTCAAATCATAAAACCAGATGGGTCTGAAAGTTGCCTACAGGGGGAGAATAGGCAAAACCTGAAATTTACAACTTAAAAACACACCTTGATCCCAATATTTAGTTAGAACAATATAAGGGTTAGTTCAAATGAAAGGAGAGTTCAACTTGTCAAATGTTGCTCTTATGAATGTGCGAAATTATAATTTGGAGCAACAATGTGAGATTTAAACTAAGATCAATGCAAAAGATCTTATGGAGGAAAAGAGAAAACAAATTGCAAATGAAAGAACTTAAGAATGTGACAATTTGTTTACCAGAGTTTTGTTTCACAACGAAACCTATGTCTCCATTAAGGAGCCCCAAAGGACTAGGTATCTTTTAACCCTTTCCTCACTCAAGTAATTACCAAGATCAAACTTGAGTCCCCTTTGCTTTTCTTAATCAAGACACCGATGTCTCCGCAAAACACTTCACACGTTGAAGGCTCATGGTAGCTTTAAAATCAATGGGTGATCAACACCAAAGCTCAAGATCATAACACAACTCTCCAACTTCATCTCACTCAAGAGAAATAGCTATCACTAGGCTCACTTCACTATTTTGGACACTTGAGGCTCTTTGATCACTTGGAGGTGTTGCACTTGTGTATGAGAGTTATTGCTTAGCTCTTTGATACTCAATGCACTAGTTGAGGTGGTATTTATAGCCCCAATTACTCATATAGCTGTTGATGAAGCACTAAAAATATGCACAAAATTCGTATGCACTGGTTCTCAAACACTACTGGTCCGGTGCATACTGTACCTTTGACTCCTCTGTCTTATCAGTAGACGTTGTGGAAAAGTTGTCGGCTATCAGTACACACATTGGACCGTCTAGTGACCCACCGGCCTATGCCATGTCAGCGCCGCATCATTCGATCGTTGATCTATCCTATTTAACTGTTGGGTCTCCAGTTGGTCTAGTGCACACCGAATTTTCGTCTGATGCACCATATGTTCGAGTTCTGAAGACATCCTCCCTAAAAACCACCAAACTTGGTCGGATCCACTCAAAAACAACAAATTTAATCAAATTTTGGGATCTTTTCTTTTGTCTTCATCTGGCTATACTCTTGAGCACTTCTATGTCTTAGACAAACATATCCTTAGTTTTCCCAAACACTTTAAGTCATAGGTCTTCAGCAATTGATCTCTATATACGATATGCTCATCTCGTTTTAGACTCAGCTTCACTTGACCCCCAAAACACCATTTTCCATTTCTGATCACTATAATCACTCTAAGGTGTTCCAAAATGTTCCTAGGGCCATTTAAAACTTATCCAAACATTCAAACCACTTAGGTTCCGTTTGTTTCCTTTCATTTTGAGGAATTGGAATTTTACCAATGGAATAGGCTATTTTTTAGGACGTGACATTCCACCACTTTCCAAAGTTATCATATAAGTCTATCTCAAATTCATGGGGTGAGAAATGGAAATTGATTCTATAGATTTACATACTATTTTTCCGATGTACAACTTATAGCACACTCTTCTTCTTGCTTCGCTATAACATATATGTAGTATATAACTATCTCTCTCATATGATTTAGGATAATATACAAATATATTACATATATAAATATATGAACTTAATTAGTTTTGTCTAAATTATAATTATTAAGATGGAATTGAATTCCAACAAAACAAACGGGGCCTTAGAGTTCTCTTATTCCAGATTAAGGCCTTTTTACTAAGTTTTGAACCATTTCTCACTTTGAATCTTTAATGTTCATTCTTATGAACCTATGACCATACACATAGCAAACAAGTAAGTTCACAACGTTGTGATGGCCATCAAACACCAAAACAAATATAGAAATGAATAAAGTCCATTTCCCTTTTAGGGTCAAAGAGTTTAAAACCCTAACAAGGGCCCAATTGCATGAGAAAATGGGCCCCAAGGCTTATTTGTAACAATTCAAGGACCTAATGCTAAAATTTTGGACCACATGTTGATTCCAATTCAGGGTTTCTTTAGCAAGATTGATGGGGGCGATGGTGGATGAAGCTGTACCAGCAACTCTCAATCGTTGGATCAGTCATGGGTAGCTAGATTAGATCTATCAGGAGTGAATCCTAGGTCGGCGGATCGGACATGTGTGGCCCGGGTTAGGTGGTCAGAGTGAGTGACCGAAGGGGCGTGGTGCCACCACAGGACATGATTGTGCCTTGCTAACGCGTGAGGGGAAACACTCCCTAAAGGGTCCTGGGTCACTAGGTCCGACCCACAGGCTCAAGGATGGTTCAATGCGCACGGGGAAGGTCTTGGTGGTCACGAGGAATGACCAAAATGGTGGCGCACCATGAGAGGGTGACGGGGAGGCCCCACATTGCTCCTATGCGCAATTACGGGCGTGGAAGAGGGTGGATCAGGGCATGGTTGTGTAGGGCTAGATAATGGGCCAGCTCGACTCGTTTTGTCTTGACTCATTCTAGCTTATTAGTGTAACGAGCCAGCTCGACTCGGCTCATTATAGCAACAGGCTAAAAGTCCAGTTCGACTCGGCTCATTAGCTAGCTCAAACTGGCTCGATAAGCTCGTGAGCCATACTAACAAAAGATATGAATCCATTAACATGCAAGCATAGAAGTGTATAACAACATGTATATAACGCTAGCATACATTGTAAAATAAGAAAATAAATATTTAAACCACTTCCATAGTTCATACTTCCATAGTTCCATTCCATATATCCAAGTCCATCCTAGGCAACGTTCCATCAATCCAGAATATTAATATGCAACGCAAGTATGTCGCCACATGTGACATGCCCACTTATCGACATTAGACATCAAATGCTACAATCCATCATAGACACATAGTTTATGGACTTAGACACATCTATTCCCACTCTCTAGTTAAAAAGTCACCAAGAGATAATTTTGAAGCTAGCATGGAAATAGACACAGAGGCAAAATCTACTTGTTCTCCACTTTAGGCATGCAATGGTACTCTCTATTGAACCTGTTAGGTAAGCACCAACATCGAAATGAGGACCTCTTTATTATTTAGAATTCAATGTGCCATTCTATAATAAACAAGTAAAATGTTGAATACGTACTAGCTACTTGCCATCACACATTGTTTCAACAATGATTTGGTGGGACTCGGGAGACGGGAGGTCGCAACACAGCCACAGGGACTCAGAGCTAGGAGGTCGCAGACTCACGCTCCACGGACTCACGAGTTTGCCTGGTTAAAATGATTTGTCTGTCTAGCAGTCTTAGGGTTTCTTCTTAGGCTTTCCAAGTTGTGTGGGCAATTTAGGTTGCTGGCTTAGCCCGTCTAGCTCGCGAGCTAGCTCGAGCTAGCTCTGTAGGAAACTGTGACATCTAAGAGGGGGGGTTAAATTAGGACTTCTAAAAACTATCTCTAAACTAGGCCACAAATAAATCTCTAGAACAAAATCTATGTAAATAAGCAATCTAGAATGTGCAAACTATGTTTTATCTGTGTGTTGCTATCTCTACCACAAAAGGAGTTATGCAACCTAAGTTCCAATCCTATATAATCTACACTAAGAATAGTAAAGATTGCAATTTAAGTAGAGAGAGTAAATGCGGAAGATTAAAGAGCTGGTAGAGAAAGCAAACTCTCGTGGATGATGCTAGTATTTTTATCGAGGTATCCGACACTACAAGAAACTGGTTAAAGAACGTGGGTGAAAAACCGTCGAACTTAATGTAATAGGCCGTCGAACTTACCATAAGAACGTGGGTTTACCGATGAATATAGCCGCCGACGATTTTTGGACGAACTTAAAGAAGTAAGTTCGACGGCCCCCACGTTCTTAAGGTTAAAAACGTGGGTACCGTCGAACTTAACATTAAGAACGTGGGTACCGTCGAACCTAAGGTTAAGAACGTGGGTTTTTAAGTTCGACGGGGGCCGTCGAATTCTTTCCCATAAGTTCGACGACACCCACGTTCTTACATTTAAGTTCGACGGGGCCACGTGGCCGTCGAACTTATAGGTCCTCCGTGGGTCGGCGAGGGCTGCCATTAGGTTCGACGGTACCCACGTTCTTAACCTTAAGAACGTGGTTACCCACATTCTTAACTCTTTTCCAAAAAAAATAAAAAATACAGAAATGAAAAATTAGACACACATAATATCACATGCAACACAGAATATCACATACAATACAGATTTCAAACACATGGATATATGTTCATATCACAAATTCACACAAGTCAAAATACATAAGTTCACAAATTCACATAATTAAGTCCAAATACATAAGTTCACATCCATAGTTCATATTTGTAGTTCACAAGTTCAAATACACAAGTTCAAACATTAGCTCCATCGCTCTCGATCAGGACATCAGATTGTTGTTTGTAGCTCCACCACTAGAATTGAGACATCTGTCCGCAAAGTTATCGTGAGGGGGAGGAGTCACTTGATGAGTTGTGGAATCCTACAAAATAAACCAAAATTCTCATAAATATACAACTGGCATTAAGAACTAGCTCAATATGACAAAGGCACCAGTCAACAGATTGAAAGCACAACGACACAAGTCTTTGGCCATACTAGCTGTCTTATCCTGGATTTTGTCAGTGTCAAATTAACTTAAACCTAACCGAGTTTATGGAAAATGGTACCATCGTTTTAGACCCCAAGTAACTGAGTTTGTGGAAAAATGGTATCAACGTTTAAGACCCCAACTAAGTATATTCGAAAAATCAACTAGCATTGAAATCAATTAGCATTAAATTCAGGAACGTACCGCTGGTGACGGTAGTGGCTGTGTTGGCCATGGGGGGCGTCCCCAAGGCCCCATTGGATGTGTAGGATATCCCCAGGGTGGTGGCGGCCAATATCCCATACCTGGTTGTGGAGGAGGAAGAATCTGTCCTCTAGGGGGGCATAGACCAATGTATGTCCATCTGTGGGTTTCCTTGTCCGGTCTCAGAACCCTATAACCAAATAAAACGATGCATGATTATAATTGTAAATGAAAGTAAATATACTACAAAACTATACCTGTGTTTCATTGGTATTTGGTGTCTGTCCAGATTGTGACGGACGGGTGAACTGGGGTCCCATTTGAGATCCCATCTAAGAACTATACATCTGCAAATACAATAAGCTTGAGTTTTATTTTAAACTAATGTATATATAGAGTTTATACTAAACAACTGAATTCTGAATCCGATGGAAAACATAAAGTGCATTGGAACGTGTAGGATTAGAGTGGTTGATAGATACAGAAGAAAGACAGAGCTAAAAAGCACTCACGCCACCATAATCTATGTGCATGCTTTTTTTTCTTTATTTCTACAACCAGACCATTTTAAAAAAAAACTTGGATGTAAAAATGCTGTAAACGATGGGATGCTAGCTGATGTCGAAGTTGGTTTACCAACTGAAGTCACAAGCAAGTTACCAACTGAACCATGAGTTAGGCTTTACCAACTGAGGTCACAATTCACTGATGCAGGCAACTAGCAGATGACAGAAATTGCGATTACACATAACACAAAAATCAGCTAATCAAGAAAGCAAACAGGAAAAGCCTAGATTACACATAACACAAAAATCAGCTAATCAACAAGTGTGTAGTGGAACATGCTGTCTACAGAAAATGGGGCTGGATATTCTCTCCTGGTGGTGGGAGTCTATGTGGATGATCTAATAATCTGCAGGGCGAGCTGCCATGTATACAACCTGAACCTTGCGACTATATATGCCCATCCCAACTCGCAGCTTAAAGTACACTGCAGATCTATCAAGTATCCCAGAAAGCAATGGCAGGAACAAACAAGGTCGTGCTCTGCTCCTGCCTGTTTGTAACGCCCTGAATTTGGGGTAGAATTTTTTTCTTCTTTTCTCTCACCAAATTCGGGCGTTACTCTCTTTTCTCTTTCCTGTTTCGCTCCTTCCTCCCAATTTCAAACCCGTATAGTGACGGTGTCCGTGTCATGTATAAACCAAAACCTAAGTGTTATGAGTGTTGCATCATGCCGAGGTGCATTTCTTTGTCTGATATCGCGTGTTCGTCTCGTTCTGCCTCGGTTTTCGGTTCGCGATTGGAGCCCGTGTCGTGCGTCTCGGATTGGGTTGTGCGTGTCGTGGGTTTCGATCCACGAAGTGGCCCGGCCCAACCCAACCCAGCCTGGCCCCGGCGCGGCCCCCGGTGCGGCCCCAGCGCGGCCCCTGCCCCCGGCGCGCAGCCCCCTGCGCGCGGCCTCAGCCCCCTGCGCGCGGCGTCCCGGCCCTCGGCGTGGTTCGCGTGGCCTTGGCGTGGCCTCGCGCTTCCCCGTTTACCGCTAGCGCGTTCCCACGTGCGCAAACCCGCGCTTGCGGTGATTATTTTTGGTCGGTAGTCAATGTCAAACTTCGTTAGTTAGCGTGCTGCGTCGCGCGCTTCGTCGCGCGACGGATTTGTCTAATTTCAGATTCTATTTATGTGTTGCGTCGTGCGCTTCGTCGCGCGACAATCCATTTTAATTTCAGGTTGGTTAAGGTGTAACGTCGCGCGTGTATTCACGCGACGTTCCACTTTCGACTCAGTTTAGTCGACGTATGCCGTCGTGCGTTTCGTCGCGCGAAGCTTAACGTCTCTTTATAACTAATGCGAAGTGCCTCGTTGCGTGCTCGGTCGCGCGACGAGTCGTTAATTTCTTAATTCGTTTTAGAGTGCTATGTCGCGCGCCTCGCCGTGCGACAATTCTTTTTATTTATCTTCATTCGCTTATGATGATTAGACATGAAACATGACTTTACTTTACGCTAAACATATTGTCTACATTAGCTTCCTTCTATTAAGCGAGTGGTTAATTTATAATCATGTAACGTGACCGTTTCTCGACTGCCTTTTTCTCTTTCTCTCTTAACCGTAGTTGCGAGCCCGCGTGGAACGTCTGTTTACTTACTGCATTCTATTGTATGGTGTACTATTCTTTTGTATTAAATATGTGGATGTATGTATGTTTGCAACCGCATAGAGAACGATCCGGTTGAAGAGCCCGAAGAACTAGCAGGAGAAGCCCCTGAGCAGCAGTCGGTTGGTGGAGGCAAGTGTCCCTTGACCTATCTCTATCCTATTCATTCTTTAATTCACTTCCCGCATTACATATTTATACCTAAGGATCGACTAGCTTTGGTTGCCCATGTCCTTGTTTACCTATTTGGGTCGGATTATTATTATTGCTTAGTCTTATGCTATTGCTCAACTCTAATCAATGAACATGATGAGAATATCTATGATACGCTGTTTTCCCCTCTCTTATTATGATGTTATACTTGTGGTCTTCAAGGGGGCTCGAGCGGTTTCTCGAGTGCCTCTCCGTAAGGACCTGTTCTATGGATGACCGCCCGGGAAAACAGTGCAACCATGAGGGTGGAGTGGGACGCCCTTAGCTGAATAATTAGAGGATCTGGGGTGTAGTTCACTTAGTCGTTGTGCCATCAATGGGGCTCGGTGTATGCGGCTCGCTCTGCCAAGGTTGATTTGTCCCTTGGAGAGGAGTGCGGTACATTTAGGAAACCTAACGGGCGGCTACAGCCCCGGGGAATCTTTGTAAAGGCTACGTAGTGATGCCCTGCTGGGTCACCTTGGTAGTGATCAATGGAGAGTCATGATCTCCGGGCAGAATGGGAATCACGACTTGTGGGTAAAGTGCACAACCTCTGCAGAGTGTTTGAAAACTGATATATCAGCCGTGCTCGCGGTTATGAGCGGCCAAGGGAGCTCCAGTGATTAGTGGTACTTGATCAGAGACATTTTGGTTTACAGGTGGCAATGAGACTGATGGTTTTGGTTATGACTATGGTGCTGGTAAGTGGTCTTCTTTCCGTTTGGAAAGGGTACATCAGGCTAATAACTTGGGTTAATGCTAAAACCTGGCTTTCTACCAGTAAGTAATAATCTGACCAACTAAAAGCAACTGCTTGACTTACCCCCACATAAAGCTAGTCCACTACAGCCAAACAGGATACTTGCTGAGTATGTTGATGTGTACTCACCCTTGCTCTACACACCAACCCCCCCAGGTTGTCAGCATTGCAACCACTGCTCAGGAGAAGATGAAGCTGTGGAAGGAGACTTCCAGGAGTTCCAAGACTACGACGAGTTCTAGGCGTGGGTTAGCGGCAACCCCCAGTCGGCTGCCTGTGAAGGCCGCGGTTATCTACGTTTCGTTCGCGCTTTGATTTATTGTAAGGACCATATGGACGTCTCAGACGTATGATGTAATCGACTACTATTCCCCTTTTTAATACTACTTTGAGCACTGTGTGATGATGTCCATGTTATGTAACTGCTGTGTACGTGAATAACTGATCCTAGCACGTACATGGTTCGCATTCGGTTTACCTTCTAAAACCGGGTGTGACATAAGTGGTATCAAAGCCGTGCTGACTGTAGGACCGCTAACCTAGAGTAGAATGGTCATTCTAAGGATTATAGACCTCTGTCCCTGCCTTGACTTTGGTACCCCTTCAAAAGTTGGTCATACTGATCAAACCTATGTTCTACTATATAATATACCTTGCTGAAAATTATGTTTTTATTCTAGTCCTTCGTTTATTTATGATTCATTATTTGCTGGTCATATTAATTCTGTTCTCACTCTTTTGCCTGCGGTGTCTTTTGTAGATGGCCCGTCTCAGACACACTACACGAAAATCCGTCATCCCCTTCCTACCCTCCCGCCTTGCTGAGCGTCCGCTTCGCCGTCCCGTGGCCGGTCAGTCCAGTCACTTGGAGAGGCTGCACCACCGCGTGCATGAGGAGCAGGAACGTCAACGACAGGAGCAGGAGCAGCAGGGCTCTTCCTTCTCGCTCCAGCAGGAGATAGAGTCTGTGAGGAGCTGCTCCCCTGTGCTTCCTCTGGAAGCGCCCCCTGCACCACCATTGGGCATCCCAGCCTCTGGAGTAGCTGCTGGAGGAGACCCAGACGACGGAGGTGGCGATGACAGCTCGAGCCACGACACCGACTTCCCTGCTGACCATGAGCCGAAAGGATGGGTTGCTCGACCCATCACTCGCGACGCTGCTCGCGGGTGTCACTTCCATGATGCGCTCGACACCCTGCTACGTCGGGCACTTGACCGGCATACTTGGTCCATCGAGTATCGCTGTGTGGTCTACCAGCATAGTCGCGGGGTCTACCCGGACCGCTGGGAGGCGACCTGCTTGGTGCGCCGTCCGGAGAACAGTCTCCAGGGTGCTGAGGTCTGCTCAGAGCACTATTCTATCTCTGAGCGGGACTCAGCTGAGGCAGCCATGCAAGATGCTGCACGGCGTGCGCTTTCGCACTACTGCTCGGTTCTCGGTGGGGTAGCTGACGGTCTCGACCTGAAGTATTACCCCCCACCATCCATCTGGCAGCACAGGAGGCGTGATTGTTTCACCTGTCGGTGAGGACAATCCTAGGTTGAGCAGCACAGTCAACCTAGCCGCCGTGCTAAACACGGAGCTGGACCATGCACTAGACGAGCTGAGTAGGGCTCGTGCTGAGATCGCCCTGCTGCGGGCTGAGCGCGCGGAACGTCGTCACCTGGATGATGGTTCCCCCGCTCCCGTCGGGACTCAGCACCCGTACCGCTCACCTCGGCGTGGACGCCAGTCTTATGGCAATCCCGACTGCAAGACCAAGATAGATTTAGCGCCATAGATCGTTAGAGTCGGATCTTGTAATTAATACAAAATATATACGTAGAAGCTACAGTCTTAGTGTTAGTCTCGCTTTTAGTTAGTCTTAGTTAGACAGGGTAGTTTGCTATATCCTGTGCATTTATGTTTGTCATGATGAACTATGTTTGGTTTGGATCTTTGTAATGACTGTCACCAGAGTGTGGGTATCCCCTGCATTTTGGTTTACCTATCATGTTAATGGAGTTAGTTATATAGTTGGGAAACCTTTTATTCCACTTTCCTCTTTATCTGAGAAGCTGTGTGGTCTGTGTTGGAGATCAGTGAAGATGCTCATCTGTTCAGTGCTGTTGAAGAATTCTATACTCTTTTCTTATGCTGCAAGATTTGCCAGATCAGTTCTGATGTGTGGTTGCATTCTGCAGATGTCAGAAAACAGGCGCAGAGGAGGAAGACGTGCTCAGCAGGAGCAAGCCGCTCCGCAGGATGAGGTGCCCCAGCAGCAGCACCTGCCGCCCCCGCCCCCGATGTCGATCGAGCAGATGTTTCTGATGCAGATTCAGGCAGTTCAAGCCATCGGTCAGACTCTGGCCGCCATTCAGCAGCAGCAGCAGCAACAGCAGCAGGCTCCACCTTAGCCTCAGATGCCTCAGATGCCCAGAGACAAGCGCGCTGAATTCATGAGAGGTCATCCACCAACGTTTGCTCATTCTTCTGACCCCATGGATGCTGAAGATTGGCTGCGCACTGTGGAGCGAGAGTTGCATACCGCTCAGTGCGATGATAGAGAGAAAGTCTTGTATGGTCCCCGTTTGTTGAGAGGAGCAGCCCAATCATGGTGGGAGTCCTATCTCGCCACCCATGCCAACCCTGACGCCATCACCTGGGAAGAGTTTAGAGGTAACTTTCGTCAGTACCATGTTCCTGCGGGTCTGATGACAGTGAAGAAGGAGGAGTTCCTGGCCCTTAAGCAAGGGTCATCATCTGTCAGTGAGTATCGAGACAGGTTTCTGCAGTTGTCTCGCTATGCTCCTGAAGATGTCAACACCGACGCCAAGCGACAATACCGTTTCTTGAGAGGCTTGGTTGACCCTCTGCACTATCAGCTGATGAATCACACCTTCCCGACATTCCAGCACCTGATTGATAGAGCAATCATGACAGAAAGAAAGCGTAAGGAGATGGAGGATCGTAAGCGCAAGATCAGTGGACCCCAGCCTGGAAGCAGCAGTCGTCCTCGTTTCTCAGGCAATCAACCCCAGCAGTTCAAGCAGAACCAGCGTCCACCTCAGCAGCATCAGCAGTTCCAAAGGCAGTATCCTCAGCACCAGTATCAGAATCGTCAGAACAATCAGTCAGGAGGTCAGTTTTAGAGGCAGAATCAGCAGGCACCTCGTCTTCCTGCCCCAGCAAGCCAGCAGAACAGTCAGGCAGCACCAGCTCAGGTTGGAAACAGGGCATGTTTCCACTGTGGAGAGCAAGGCCATTGGGTGATGCAATGCCCGAAGAAGGCAGCCCAGCAGCAGTCAGGCCCCAATGCCCCAGCAAAGCAGAATGTGTCTCAGTCTGGAGCAGGCAACCGCTCTCAACCGCGCTATAATCATGGAAGACTGAATCACTTGGAGGCTGAAGCAGTTTAGGAGACCCCCGGCATGATAGTAGGTATGTTCCCAGTCGACTCCCATATTGCAGAAGTGTTATTTGATACTGGAGCAACACATTATTTCATTACTGCATCATGGGTAGAAGCACATAATCTTCCAATAACTACCATGTCAACCCCATTCAAATTGACTCAGCCGGTGGTAGAATTCGAGCTGATAGCGTTTGTTTGAATGTAAGTGTGGAAATAAGGGGATAGCGTTTCCCGCTAACCTTATAGTAATGGGTACTCAGGGAATAGATGTCATCCTAGGGATGAATTGGCTAGATAAGTATCAGGCAGTTATCAGTTGTGATAAGAGGACAATCAAGTTGGTGTCCCCACTAGGAGAGGAAGTGGTGACCGAGTTAGTCCCGCCTGAGCCAAAGAAAGGAAGTTGTTATCAGATGGTCGTTGGTAGCAGTGAAGCAGACCCAATTGAGGGTATCAAGGTTGTGTCTGAGTTCCTAGATGTGTTTCCAAAGGACCTGCCGGGTATGCCACCAGAGCGGAAAGTTGAGTTTGTTATAGAGCTTCTTCCTGGAACCGCCCCCATCTTTAAGAGAGCTTACCGAATATCTGGGCTAGAGTTAGTTGAACTTAAGAAGCAGATCGATGAGTTGTCAGAGAAAGGTTACATCCGGCCAAGCACCTCGCCTTGGGCCGCCCCTGTCCTGTTTGTGGAGAAGAAAGATGGCACCAAAAGGATGTGTATCGATTATCGAGCTTTGAATGAGGTCACAATCAAGAACAAGTACCCTTTGCCCAGAATAGAAGATCTGTTCGACCAGTTGAGAGGAGCTAGTGTGTTCTCCAAGATTGATCTGAGGTCAGGTTATCATCAGCTCAGGATCCGACCTTCGGACATTCTGAAGACGACATTCATTACCAAGTATGGGTTGTACGAGTTCACCGTGATGTCTTTTGGTTTGACCAATGCGCCAGCCTTCTTCATGAATCTGATGAACAGTGTGTTCATGGATTATCTTGATAAGTTTGTGGTGGTATTCATCGATGACATTCTGGTTTATTCTCAAAGCGAAGAAGAGCATGCGGATCATTTGAGGATGGTATTGTAGAGATTGCGAGAGCACCAGTTGTATGCAAAGTTGAGCAAGTGTGAATTCTGGATCAATGAAGTCCTGTTCTTGGGTCACATAATCAACAAAGAAGGATTGGCTGTGGATCCGAAGAAAGTGGCAGACATTCTGAACTGGAAAGCGCCAACAAATGCCCGAGGAATCAAGAGTTTCATTGGAATGGCCGGATATTATCGGCGATTCATTGAAGGGTTTTCGAAGATTGCGAAACCAATGACAGCATTGCTAGGCAACAAATTTGAGTTCAAGTGGACCCAGAAATGTCAAGAGGCCTTTGAAGCGCTGAAAGAGAAGTTGACAACAGCGCCTGTCTTAGTCTTGCCTGATGTGCACAAGCCCTTCTCGGTGTATTGTGATGCTTGTTACATGGGTTTGGGATGCGTGTTGATGCAAGAGGGAAAAGTTGTGGCTTACTCGTCCCGACAGTTGAAGGTTCATGAGCAGAATTATCCAATCCATGACCTAGAGTTGGCCGCAGTGGTTCACGCATTGAAGACTTGGAGGCACTATCTGTATGGACAGAAATGCGATGTTTACATAGACCACCAGAGTCTGAAGTACATATTCACTCAGTCAGAGTTGAATATGAGGCAGCGAAGATGGTTAGAGTTGATCAAAGACTATGAGTTGGAGATCCATTACCATCCAGGCAAAGCAAACGTAGTGGCAGATGCTTTGAGCAGGAAGAGTCAAGTCAATCTGATGGTCGCTCATCCGATGCCTTATGAGTTGGCCAAAGAGTTTGACAGGTTGAGTCTCGGATTTCTGAACAATTCGCGAGGAGTCACAGTTGAGTTGGAACCTACCCTGGAGCGGGAAATCAAAGAAGCGCAGAAGAATGATGAGAAGATCGGTGAGATTCGGCGACTGATTCTAGATGGCAGAGGCAAAGATTTTCGTAAAGATGCAGAAGGTGTGATATGGTTCAAAGACCGCTTGTGCGTTCCCAATGTCCAATCCCTTCGGGAGTTGATTCTCAAGGAAGCTCATGAGACAGCCTATTCGATTCACCCTGGAAGTGAGAAGATGTACCAAGATCTGAAGAAGAAATTCTGGTGGTACGAAATGAAGAGGGAAATCGCAGAGCATGTGGCTATGTGCGATAGTTGTCGAAGAATTAAGGCAGAGCACCAGAGACCAGCTGGATTGTTGCAACCGTTGCAAATTCCTCAATGGAAATGGGATGAAATCGGTATGGATTTCATAGTCGGATTGCCTCGCACTCGAGCCGGCTACGATTCCATTTGGGTAGTAGTGGACCGTTCGACCAAGTCAGCCCACTTCATACCTATCAAGACCAACTATAGCAGTGCAGTATTGGCAGAGTTGTATATGTCTCGGGTCGTTTGTCTTCATGGTGTGCCAAAGAAGATAGTGTCAGACAGAGGAACGCAGTTCACCTCTCATTTCTGGCAGCAGTTGCATGAAGCCTTGGGCACACATCTGAATTTCAGTTCAGCTTATCATCCGCAGACAGATGGTCAGACTGAAAGGACCAATCAAATTCTTGAAGATATGTTGAGAGCCTGTGCGCTGCAAGATCAGTTCGGATGGGATAAGCGATTGCCTTATGCAGAGTTTTCCTATAACAACAGTTACCAGGCCAGTTTGAAGATGTCACCATTTCAAGCGCTCTATGGGAGGAGTCGTAGAACTCCGTTGCACTGGGATCAGCCTGGAGAGAAGCAAGTGTTTGGGCCAGACATTTTGCTTGAAGCCGAAGAGAACATCAAGATGGTTCTAGAGAACCTGAAGATAGCGCAATCAAGGCAGCGAAGCTATGCAGACACAAGAAGAAGAGAGCTGAGTTTCGAAGTCGGAGACTTCGTCTATTTGAAAGTGTCACCGATCAGAGGAGTCAGAAGGTTCGGAGTGAAAGGCAAGCTAGCACCCCGCTATATTGGTCCGTACCAAATTCTCTCAAGGCGTGGAGAAGTGTCCTATCAGCTTAGCCTACCAGAGAATTTGTCCGCAGTGCATGATGTCTTTCATGTGTCTCAGTTGAAGAAGTGCTTGCGTGTGCCAGAAGAGCAGTTGCCAGTGGAAGGTCTTGAAGTCCAGGAGGACTTGACCTACGTTGAGAAGCCAGTGCAAATCCTTGAGGTTGCAGATTGAGTCACCCGAAGGAAGACCATCAGAATGTGCAAAGTCAGATGGAATCACCACTCTGAGGAAGAAGCAACCTGGGAGCGTGAAGATGATCTGTTGGCTAAATACCCCGAGCTCTTTGCTAGCCAACCCTGAATCTCGAGGGCAAGATTCTTTTAAGGGGGATAGGTTTGTAACGCCCTGAATTTGGGGGTAGAATTTTTTTCTTCTTTTCTCTCACCAAATTCGGGCGTTACTCTCTTTTCTCTTTCCTGTTTCGCTCCTTCCTCCCAATTTCAAACCCGTATAGTGACGGTGTCCGTGTCATGTATAAACCAAAAGCTAAGTGTTATGGGTGTTGCATCATGCCGAGGCGCATTTCTTTGTCTGATATCGCGTGTTCGTCTCGTTCTGCCTCGGTTTTCGGTTCGCGATTGGAGCCCGTGTCGTGCGTCTCGGATTGGGTTGTGCGTGTTGTGGGTTTCGATCCGTGAAGTGACCCGGCCCAACCCAACCCAGCCCGGCCCCGGCGCGGCCCCTGCCCCCGGCGCGCAGCCCCCTGCGCGCGGCCTCGGCCCCCTGCGCGCGGCGTCCCGGCCCTCGGCGTGATTCGCGTGGCCTTGGCGTGGCCTCGCGCTTCCCCGTTTACCGCTAGCGCGTTCCCGCGTGCGCAAACCCGCGCTTGCGGTGATTATTTTTGGTCGGTAGTCAATGTCAAACTTCGTTAGTTAGCGTGCTGCGTCGCGCGCTTCGTCGCGCGACGGATTTGTCTAATTTCAGATTCTATTTATGTGTTGCGTCGTGTGCTTCGTCGCGCGACAATCCATTTTAATTTCAGGTTGGTTAAGCTGTAACGTCGCGCGTGTATTCACGCGACGTTCGACTTTCGACTCAGTTTAGTCGACGTATGCCGTCGTGCGTTTCATCGCGCGAAGCTTAACGTCTCTTTATAACTAATGCGAAGTGCCTCGTTGCGTGCTCGGTCGCTCGACGAGTCGTTAATTTCTTAATTCGTTTTAGAGTGCTATGTCGCGCGCCTCGCCGTGCGACAATTCTTTTTATTTATCTTCATTCGCTTATGATGATTAGACATAAAACATGACTTTACTTTATGCTAAACATATTGTTGGGGACCATAATTAGGGGTACCCTCAAGACGCCTAATTCTCAGCTGGTAACCCCCATCAGCATAAAGCTGCAGAGGCCTGATGGGTGCGATTAAGTCAGGGACCAGTCCATACGAGCGACTCGATCACGCCTCGCCCGAGCCTAGCCTCGGGCAAGGGCAGCCGACCCTGAGGTGTTTCCGTCTCGCCCGAGGCCCCCTTTTTTACGGCAGACGCATCTCCGGCTCGCCCGAGGCCTTGCCTTCGTTAAGAAGCAACCCTGACTAAATCGCTGCGCCGACCGACCAAGCCACAGGGGCATTTAACGCAAAGGTAGCCTGGCACCTTTATCCTGACACGCGCCCCCTGGCAGAGCCGAAGTGACCGCCGTCACTTCGCCGCTCCACTGACCGGTCTGACAAAAGGACAGCGCCGCCTGCGCCGTCCCGACTGCGGTGCCACTTGACAGAGTGAGACTGACAGGCAGCCAGGCCTTGCCAAAGGCGCCATAGGAAGCTCCGCCCGACCCAGGGCTCGGACTCGGGCTAAGGCCCCGGAAGACGGCGAACTCCGCTCCGCCCGACCCAGGGCTCGGACTCGGGCTAAGGCCCCGGAAGACGGTGAACTCCGCTCCGCCCGACCCAGGGCTCGGACTCGGGCTAAGGCCCCGGAAGACGGCGAACTCCGCTCCGCCCGACCCAGGGCTCGGACTCGGGCTAAGGCCCCGGAAGACGGCGAACTCCGCTCCGCCCGACCCAGGGCTCGGACTCGGGCTAAGGCCCCGGAAGACGGCGAACTCCGCTCCGCCCGACCCAGGGCTCAGACTCGGGCTAAAGCCCCGGAAGACGGCGAACTCCGCTCCGCCCGACCCCTGGGGTCGGACTCCGCCCTGGCCTCTGCCGAACGACCTCCGCCTCGCCCGACCCAGGAGCTCGGGCTCGGCCTCGGCCATGGAAGACAGACTCGACCTCGGCCTCGGAGGAGCCTCCACGTCGCCCGACCTAGGGCACAAGTCCGCCACGTCAACAGGAAGCGCCATCATCACCCTACCCCGAGCCGACTCGGGCCGCAGAGAACAAGACCGACGTCCCATCTGGCTAGCTCCACCAGATAGGCAATGATGGCGCCCCGCTAGACCATGACGACGGCGGCTCTCGGCTCCCTTACAGAAGCAGGGGGACGTCAGCAAGAGCCCAACTGTTCCGACAGTTGTCCCTCCACTAGGCTCCGTTACTCCTCCGACGGCCACGACACCACACCAGCTGGGTGCCAAGTTCTCTCCGGCTGCCACATTGGCATGTACCTAGGGCGCTAGCTCTCCCCCGCTAGACACGTAGCACTCTGCTGCACCCCCATTGTACACCTGGATCCTCTCCTTACGCCTATAAAAGGAAGGACCAGGGCCTTCTTAGAGAAGGTTGGCCCCGCGGGAACGAGGGCAGGGGCAGGCGGTCTCTTGGGGCCGCTCGCTTCCCTCACCCGCGTGGACGCTTGTAACCCCCTACTGCAAGCGCACCCGACCTGGGCGCGGGACGAACACGAAGGCCGCAGGATCTCCACCTCCCTCACGACTCGGCTCCGGCCACCTCGCTTTCCCCCCTTCGCGCTCGCCCACGCGCTCGACCCATCTGGGCTGGGGCACGCGGCACACTCACTCGTCGGCTTAGGGACCCCCCCGGTCTCGAAACGCCGACAGTTGGCGCGCCAGGTAGGGGCCTGCTGCGTGTTGACGAGCAGTTTCCCGTCAAGCTCCAGATGGGCAGTCTCCAACGACCTCTTCAACCCGGGACGGTGCTCCGTTTCGGGAACCTCGAGTTCATGTCCTTCGACAGCAGCTACGACATGATACTCCTTCCACCGCCGCGCGACGGCGACAATGGTGACCGACAGCCCGCCCGCCGGCGGCGGAATCGACGACGTCTTTCCCGCGTGGGGGAAGAACAACATTCGAGCTCGCCCCATCCTCTCCCTCGCCGTCGGAGGAGGAGGCGGGGCAACCAGGGCCGAGCGGGAGGCTGCGCTCCGTCGGCTGTCGAGCGAATCGACATCCCCAGCGCCCCAACGGAGGACGCGTCGGGCGTCACCCCCGTGTTTGAGGCGAAGGCGAGCGCCGTCCCCCCGCAACACGCCAACCCCGAGCAAGTGGACGATGCCAGCACGCTCACAGAGGGCCTGCAAGACGTCGCCCTCGTACCCAGGACGACGGCGCGATCAGTCCCCGATGCGACTTCGTCGCTCCTCGTCGAGCAAAAGGTACCGACTGATTCCCATCCTTCGTCATTTCGACTCGACCTCAACCCGCCTAGCGACCTCGCTTTGGCGGGCGCTCACGTTGAGGTGAGTGCAACCTCTCTTGGGTTTCGTGTGCGGTCGCCTTGGGACTGATTGACGGGCGTCTCGACCTACGGGCCCTCTGGGTCCGAGGAAGATGACGCCCCCAGTATCTGCTGGGATTTCCCTGGATCTGGCAACCCCAGTGCCATGCGGGACTTCATGATCGCATGCAACTACTGCCTCTCCGACTGTTCCGACGGCAGCCGCAGCCTTGACGACAAGGACTGCGGCCCGAGCCGCGAATGTTTCCACGTCGAGCTAGGGGATCCCTCCGGAGGCAACCGTCTCGGCATGCCGGAGGATGGTGATCTCCCTAGGCCAGTGCCTCGCGCCGACATCCCGCGGGAGCTAGCTGTGGTCCCCGTTCCGGCGGGGGGTCACGACCCACAGCTCGAGCAAGTCCGCGGGGCGCAGGCCGGGCTCGACGAGGGGGCAGGAGCGCTCGAGTCGATCCGCCGGGACGTCGGGCAGGTATGGGCGGGCCAGCCCCCGGCCGGAAAAATACGTCACCTGCCCCAGGGTCTCCAGCACCGCATCGCCAACGATGCCAGGGACAGGCCGCCAGCCGCATCTAGCGGGACCGGTCAGGACCTGGCAGCCGCAGCGATGCTCCTCCGCGCGATGCCGGAGTCATCAACCACCGAGGGTCAGCGAATCCAGGGAGAGCTCAAGCATCTCCTGGAAGGCGCTGCGGCCCGGCGGGCCGAGAGCTCTGCCTCCCGAAGGCAGGGGTACCCCTCGGAACCTCGCGCCGCGACTTCCCGACTCATGCGGGAAGCCTCGGTCTACACCGGGCGCACGCGCAACACCGCGCCTACGGCCCCGGGCCACCTCGGCCACGAGCACCCTCATCGCGACCGTCGGGCCCGCCTCGACGAAAGGGTGCGCCGAGGCTATCACCCCAGGCGTGGGGGACGCTACGACAGCGGGGAGGATCGGAGTCCCTCGCCCGAACCACCCGGTCGGCAGGTCTTCAGCCGGGCCATTCGGCGGGCGCCGTTTCCGGCCCGATTCCGACCCCCGACTACTATCACGAAGTACTCGGGGGAAACAAGACCGGAATTGTGGCTCGCGGACTATCGCCTGGCCTGTCAACTGGGTGGAACGGACGACGACAACCTCATCATCCGCAACCTCCCCCTGTTCCTCTCCGACACTGCTCGCGCTTGGTTGGAGCACCTGCCTCCGGGGCAGATTTCCAACTGGGAGGAGTTGGTCCAAGCTTTCGCCGGCAACTTCCAGGGCACGTACGTGCGCCCCGGGAATTCCTGGGACCTCCGAAGCTGCCGGCAACAGCCGGGAGAGTCTCTTCAGGACTACATCCGGCGATTCTCGAAGCAGCGCACCGAGCTGCCCAACATCACCGACTCCGATGTCATCGGCGCGTTCCTTGCCGGCACCACCTGCCGTGACCTGGTGAGCAAGTTGGGTCGCAAGACCCCCACCAGGGCGAGCGAGCTGATGGACATCGCCACCAAGTTCGCCTCTGGCCAGGAGGCGGTCGAGGCCATCTTCCGAAAGGACAAGCAGCCCCGGGGCCACCCGTCGGAGGATGCTCCCGAGGCGTCAACTCCGCTCGGCGCCAAGAAGAAAGGCAGGAGGAAGTCGCAAGCAAAACGCGACGCCGCCGACGCAGACCTTGTTGCCGCCGCCGAGTACAAGAACCCTTAGAAGCCCCCCGGAGGTGCCAACCTCTTCGACAAGATGCTTAAGGAGACGTGCCCTTACCATCAGGGGCCCGTCAAGCACACCCTCGAGGAGTGCGTCATGCTTCGACGCCACTTCCACAAGGCCGGGCCACCCGCAGAGGGTGGCAGGGCCCGCGACGATGACAAAAAGGAAGATCACCAAGTAGGAGAGTTCCCCGAGGTCCGCGACTGCTTCATGATCTGCGGAGGGCATGCGGCAAATGCCTCGGCCCGGTATCGTAAGCGAGAGCGTCGGGAGGTCTGCTCGGTGAAGGTGGCGGCGCCAGTCTACCTAGACCGGTCCGACAAGCCCATCACCTTCGACCAAGATGACCACCCCGACCACGTGCCGAGCCCGGGGAAGTACCCGCTCGTCGTCGACCCCATCATCGGCGACGTTAGGCTCACCAAGGTCCTGATGGATGGGGGCAGCTGCCTCAATATCATCTACGCCGAGACCCTCAGGCTCCTGCGCGTCGATCTGTCCTCCGCCCGAGCAGGCGCTGCGCCCTTCCACGGGATCATTCCTGGGAAGCGCGTCCAGCCCCTCGGACAGCTTGACCTTCCTGTCTGCTTCGGAACACCCTCCAACTTTCGAAGGGAGACTTTGACGTTCGAGGTGGTCGGGTTCCGAGGAACCTACCACGCAGTATTGGGGAGGCCATGCTACGCGAAGTTCATGGCCATTCCCAACTACACCTACCTGAAGCTCAAGATGCTGGGCCCCAATGGGGTCATCACTGTCGGCCCCACGTACAAACACGCGTTCGAATGCGATGTGGAGTGCGTGGAGTACGCCGAGGCCCTCGCCGAGTCCGAGGCCCTCATCGCCGACCTGGAAAACCTCTCCCGAGAGGTGCCAGACGTGAAGCGACACGCCGGCAGCTTCGAGCCAGCGGAGACGGTTAAGGCCGTCCCTCTCGACCCCAGTGGCGACACCTCCAAGCAGATCCGGATCGGCTCCGGGCTCGACCCCAAATAGGAAGCAGTGCTCGTCGACTTTCTCCGCGCAAACGCCGACGTCTTTGCGTGGAGTCCCTCGGACATGCCCGGCATACCGAGGGATGTCGCCGAGCACTCGCTGGATATTCGGGCCGGAGCCCGACCGGCCAGGCAGCCTCTGCGCCGATTCGACGAGGAAAGGCGCAGGGTGATAGGTGAGGAGATCCACAAGCTGATGGCAGCAGGGTTCATCAAAGAGGTATTCCATCCCGAATGGCTTGCCAACCCTGTGCTTGTGAGGAAGAAAGGGGGAAATGGCGGATGTGTGTAGACTACACTGGTCTCAACAAAGCATGTCCGAAGGTTCCCTACCCTCTACCTCGCATCGATCAAATCGTGGATTCCACTGCTGGGTGCGAAACCCTGTCTTTCCTCGATGCCTACTCAGGGTATCATCAAATCAAGATGAAAGAGTCCGACCAGCTCGCGACTTCTTTCATCACGCCCTTCGGCATGTACTGCTATGTCACCATGTCGTTCGGTTTGAGGAACGCGGGTGCAACCTACCAGCGGTGCATGAACCATGTGTTCGGCGAACACATCGGTCGCACGGTCGAGGCCTACGTCGATGACATCGTAGTCAAGACAAGGAAAGCCTCCGACCTTCTCTCCGACCTTGAAGTGACATTCCGGTGTCTCAAGGCAAAGGACGTCAAGCTCAATCCCGAGAAGTGTGTCTTCGGGGTGCCCCGAGGCATGCTCCTGGGATTCATCGTCTCCGAGCGGGGCATCGAAGCCAACCCGGAGAAGATCGCAGCCATCACCAGCATGGGGCCCATCAAGGACTTAAAAGGCGTACAGAGGGTCATGGGATGTCTCGCGGCCTTGAGCCGTTTCATCTCGCGCCTCGGCGAAAGAGGTCTGCCCCTGTACCGTCTCTTAAGGAAGGCCGAGTGCTTCACTTAGACCCCCGAGGCCGAGGAAGCTCTCGGAAACCTGAAGGCGCTCCTCACCCAGGCGCCCATCTTGGTACCCCCAGCTGATGGAGAAGCCCTCTTGGTCTACGTCGCCGCTACCACTCAGGTGGTTAGCGCCGCGATCGTGGTCGAAAGGCAAGAAGAGGGGCATGCATTGCCCATTCAGAGGCCAGTTTACTTCGTCAGCGAGGTGCTGTCCGAAACCAAGATCCGCTACCCACAAGTTCAGAAGCTGCTGTATGCAGTGATCCTGACGAGGCGAAAGTTGCGACATTACTTCGAGTCTCATCCGGTAACTATGGTGTCATCCTTCCCCCTGGGGGAGATCATCCAGTGCCGAGAGGCCTCGGGACGGATCGCAAAGTGGGCGGTGGAAATCATGGGCGAGACAATCTCGTTCGCCCCTCGGAAGGCCATCAAGTCCCAGGTACTGGCGGACTTCGTAGCCGAATGGGTCGACACCCAGTTGCTGACGGCTCCGATCCAACCGGAGCTCTGGACCATGTTTTTCGACGGGTCGCTGATGAAGACGGGAGCCGACGCGGGCCTGCTCTTCGTCTCGCCCCTCGGGAAACACCTGCGCTACGTGCTGCGCCTCCATCTCCCGGCGTCCAACAATGTGGCTGAGTACGAAGCTCTGATCAACGGATTGCGAATCGCCATCGAGCTAGGGGTCCGACGCCTCGACGCTCGCGGCGACTCGCAGCTCGTCATCGACCAGGTCATGAAAAACTCCCACTGCCGCGACCCGAAGATGGAGGCCTACTGTGATGAGGTTCGACGCCTGGAAGACAAGTTCTACGGGCTCGAGCTTAACCACATCGCCCGGCGCTACAACGAGACTGAGGACGAGCTGGCGAAGATAGCCTCGGGGCGAACGACGGTTCCCCCGGACGTCTTCTCCCGGGATCTGCACCAACCCTCCGTCAAGGTCAGCGACACGCCCGAGCCCGAGGCACCCTCGGCCCCGTCCGAGGTAACCTCGGCCCAGCCCGAGCCGTCCTCGGTTCAGCCCGAGGAACCCTCGGCTCCCGAGGGCGAGGCGCTGCGCATCGAGGAGGAGCGGAGCGGGGTCACGCCTGATCAAGATTGGCAGGCCCCGTACCTGCAATACCTCCGCCAAGGAGAGCTACCCCTCGACCAGGCCGAGGCACGGTGGGTAGCGCGACGCGCCAAGTCGTTCGTCTTGCTGGGCGATGAGAAGGAGCTCTACCACCGCAGCCCCTCGGGCATCCTCCAGCGATGCATCTCCATCGCCGAAGGTCAGGAACTCCTGCAAGAGATACACTTGGGGGCTTGCGGCCATCATGCAGCGCCTCGAGCCCTCGTCGGGAACGCTTTCCTGCAAGGCTTCTACTGGCTGACGGCGGTGGCTGACGCCACTAGAATTGTCCGCACCTGCGAAGGGTGTCAATTCTATGCGAAGCAGACCCACCTGCCCGCTCAGGCTCTGCAGACGATACCCATCACCTGGCCCTTTGCTGTGTGGGGTCTGGACCTCGTCGGCCCTCTGCAGAAGGCGCCCGGGGGCTACACGCACCTGCTGGTCGCCGTCGACAAATTCTCCAAGTGGATCGAGGTCCGACCCCTGAACAGCATCAGGTCCGAGCAGGCGGTGGCGTTCTTCACCAACATCATCCATTGCTTCTGTAACACCCTGAATTTGGGGGTATAAAATTTCTTTGCTCATATTCACAAATTCAGGTGTTACTTCCCTTTTCTCATCCTTCCCCAATCTTCCCTTTCTCATTTCTATAAGAGAAAAGTAGTTATTTTATTTGTAACTATAGTCTATTAGCTCAAACTCCAAGGGAGTATGAATTGTTGCATCATGTTGAACCCTGGATTTCACTTTTGTTTGGTGCATAAGTCTTAGAAAGTCCAATTTGAATTTGTGGCTTATTTGAATTTGAATCAAATAGAGAAAATAAAAAGAAAAGAGAAAACAATTCCAGATTAAAAAGAAAAGGGAAAGAAGCCCACTCCCCCGCCCCCCCTCAGCCTTTCGGCCCAGCTAGGCCCATCCCGCGCGCGCGCCTCTCCCCCCCTCTCCTCTCTCTGCCCTGGCGGGCCCACCCGTTAGCGCAGCCGCTTTCCCCATCCCGCGCGCGCCCGCTTCCCCCGCTCTCTCTGCCCTGGCGGGCCCGCCCGTCAGCGCAACCATTCTCCACGCCCGCGCCCGCTTTCCCTCTCTCTCTGCTCGCGGGCCCGGGCTGTCAGCTCCCTCGTCCTCGCGTAACTGCCGCCCGAGCTGCGCGCTACCGCGATCTCCGCGCCCACGTTGCGCGTGGAGCTCGCAACTGCCCCGCCCCCGGCCACTTGAGCCCAGAACCCCACTCGCCCTCTCCCCCTCCCTCATTTGCGCACCTGCAGGCCCCTCTCTCACCTCCCCCTCGCTGCGCGCATGCCAGAGCGCCGCCGCCATAAACCCCCGCCGTCCCGAGCTCGTTTCCCGGCCGCCGTTGGAGCTCCGCCGTGTCCATTGCCACGGTGAGCTTCGCCCCGGCGTCCGCAACCCGGGACACGCCCCAATTCCCTCTCCCCCTCCTTATTTCTCTCTGCCCGCGCTCACCCGCCATCCTCCGTGCAGCCGCGGAGGTCCGCCACCGTCGCCCCGGGTCACCGTCGCGTCATCGCCGCCACCGAGGAGTCCCCGGAGCCCGCCTTGAGGTAAAGAACCTCTCCCGCCCCTATTGACCTTTGTTTTGCTCTCTGCTGCGTTTAATTCCTCGCCGGAGTAGATTTATGCCGCCGCCGAACCACTCCGCCGTGAACCGCCCCCCTCCGGTGCCCCTGCCCCGACCCAGACCCCACCAAAGAATTCCCCGTGCCCTTCCCAACCTTCCCGGCCACTCAGGTCGCCCCAGAGACCCGCCAAGCGCCCGCGCCCCTCGTCTCCGGCGAGTCCTCCGCCGCGGGGACGAGCGCCGCCGCCCCAGCTAGCCGTAGGAGAAGCCCAGGCCGGCCACCCAATCCCCACCGTCCGTCCCAGATCGGGCGGTCCCGTTTTAATTAGGCCAAACCTGATCCTGGCCGTCCGTCGGAGATCCAGCGGCCCAGGCCCGCTTCCCCCACACTCCGTCTCCCTGCCGTTTGGGTCCCGCCTGTCAGCCCGCCCGCGCGCTCGCGCTGCCCGTCGGTCCCGCCTGTCAGCCCGCCCGCGCGCTCGCGCTGCCCGCCGGTCCCGCCTGTCAGCCCGCCCGCGCGCTCGCGCTGCCTGCCGGTCCCGCCTGTCAGCCACCCAGGCCGCCGCACGCCCGCGCGCCCGCCCGCAGGATCTAATCCTAGCCGTCCGTCTGAGATCCGACGGCCGTAGGAGTCCGATACCCCTTCGCCCGCGCGTTTTCTTAAAGAGCCCCCCGGTTTTATTTAATTCAAAATAGGTACTTAGGGTATATTTTTAACCCCTAAACTTGTAAAATTCATAACTTTGCCATATGAACTCCAAATGAGGTGCTTCAAATTGCAAAATGTTCATAATATTATTATCTATCTGTTTAAGCAATGTTTCCCTGCTGTTTCTATGTCTCAATTAATAGTTGATCATTAGGGTAAATGTAACACCCCTGGTGTTACTATAACTAAAATTGGAGCATGACATCATAAGCATGGGCATTGCATATGTTTGACACACCTAGAGTGCATTCACTAGGCAAAAATTTTAAACAAGTTGTATTGCTTTAATGTTTTACAAATAGGACCCTGGTTCAGGAACTTAACCCTAACTAGTGGTTAAAGGGGTAAAGCTTAACCCAAGTTAAGAAAACCTAAAAGCTTTAGGGTAAAGGTCATAAAATGACCCTAAGAACAAAGTTGAATCCCACTTATACCCCTGGAATACCAGAAACCCTAATTGGAACCCTGGGAAACCCTAAAACCAAACCCTAGGGACCTAAGTGCAAAATTAGCCCACTTTTGGGTTAAAGTGCAAAAAACCAAGCCAAATAGGTTTCTTAAGTCCTTTGGTTCACAAATATGTGGACTTGAAAGCCAAACCCAAGGTTTTGGACCTAAATGCAAAATAGACCTCATTTGAGTTTTACTCTAAGTCTGAAAATTCAGAGAATTGGCTCAACTTTGGGGCTTTGTATCTTTCAGGATATAGGGTTTTTGCCCTAGGTCACCACATCAAAGTTGAAGACCAATTATAGGGGAACAACTTTGCTAAAGAGTGTGAGCTCAGTTGTTATGAGAAATTTGGAGAAAAACCCAGTCCAAAACTGGCTGTCAGACTGCTTGAAGTTGAATTTCAGAGTTACAGTGCTATGGGGTGAACTTTGAGCTCGATTTTGGTTTGGATCCAGTGCTCAAATGAGTTCAATCCCTATAGTCGAATTGTAGCTGGTTTGTAGCTTTAAAACTTTGCTACAGAGAGTGGAGTGAGTTACTAGAGAAATTTTAGAGAGATTTGGTCCTAAACTGTGACTGTCAGGTGCACTGATGAACGTATGGCCATGGTACAGTGCATCGGGGATAAAGATCAGCCTCGCCGGCGATAAGAATGCCGCCGTGGCTCGATGTGGTCGTCGGCGGTCCCGGTAAAGAGTCCCCGGCGACGTGTCAATAAGTTACTGAGGTGGCAAACTCTAGTTAATCGGCGGCAACCCGTGCCCTCACCGGAGACCGCCGTAGGCTTGCCAGCGCATCCTCAGCTTGCAATTCTTCTCCAATTCCGGTCGATGATCCTCCGCCGCGTGGCTTAGCTTTTCTACCGTGTCGCCGTGACCTTCTCTGAACCCTCCGTGGCTCACCGGAGTTACTGCCACGACGTTGGCCACGTACTCACGAAACCAGTGCTTCTTCCTCCTCTCCGGCCGCCAACACATCGCGGTCAAATTAAGCGCCACCGCTTCGGGGCTCTATAAATTGACCCCGCCGTGAGCTTCACCACCTCCTCACACATTCAGCCACCACTAATCGTTAGCCGTCCCTCGCTAGAACTCGTGAATTTTGGATTTCCCCCAAATCCGATTTCCGCCACCGTGCAACCGAGCTCCCCGTCGCCAGCCCAACTCCGGTCAGTTCTCGTCCTCTGCTTTCTTGTTTGACCACTCTCACATCGTTGTGATGCCTGTCAAAACTTTGATTTGCACGGAGTAGCCTCTGGTCGCCGGGAACACGACCTTATTGCCGCTTTGCTTACGGCCACCGTGGCCGGAGCTCCCTAGTCCACCAATAGTGCAATTTAGTTGGGGAAAACGTTCATGGGGACTCGGATTGGGTCTCAGCCGAAGATTAGCACCGGTCTTAGCCTCAATCGGCCGGCGTAGATGCTCGCCGGAGCACGGCCGCGCTTGAACGCCGTCGAGGACGTGAAACACATAATAGACAGAACCGCAGGGGCCTCTGTGCGAAGTGTCAGTGACCCCAGGAAATAGTAACCGAAGCCGCTTCCTGTTAGATAAAACCTCGAGGGCTTTTCTGCAAAGCCGCCATCGCGCGCGCGGGCGCGGGCGCGACTCTGCTGCTGTTGGGCCGACCTGGGCCGGTTTCGGCCCGTTACTGTTGAAGTTTTTCCTTTTTCTTTTTCTACAGAGCTTTAGAAATCTGTAGAAAATTATAGAAAAATCCTAAAAATATGAGACCAATTTTCCTAAGTTCCTTATTTTCCCTAGAATTTAATAAAAATAGTTTCATGATTTTTAGATCAAATAGGGAATTTTAGGGTATTTAAAATAGCCTAAACCATTGATTCTGGATTTTTAGAAAATAATTAGTAAGTCCAAAATTTCCCAAACTTTTTATGTGAGCTTTTCACATTAATTAGAAGCCATGGGTAGAGTTTGGTTTGATTTGGACCTTGTTTGATCACTAAACCCAAAACCACCCCCCTGCTCCATGAACTCCTTTACTGACTCCGGAAACCCTAGGTTCTCGGAGTACCGTGAAGGAAAGTTGTACTCAAGACATAAATAATAAGTTTATGTTATCTTTGCATCCTCATGAGCATTCCATGACATCCATTCTTATGCATGTATATGGTTATATTAGAGCACGCAGAAGAAGAAGTTTCTGAAGAGGGGATACCACCCACCTCTGATCCTCAAGCAGACAACTGCTTTTATTTCGATATTTGTGGATCCGAGCAGGACACACCTGATAACAAAGGCAAGCCCCGGTGCATGCAACCCTTTTCCTTGTGTTTTAAATATTTTTCGCACACTTAAGTCTAGTGAAATGTGCATTAGGTTCATAGGAGTTACTTGGAACCCTTTGATGCATTGCTTTCCTTGATATCCATACCTTTATAGATACTTCTGTGAAGTATCAAAATTATGATTTACAAAAATGCTTAGCCTTGCTTAGATCTTGTGGATAGAGGTTATCCTCAGTCTAACCCGGGAGAGGATGGCTTCTACCTACAAGAATATTTTCATTTGGAGCAATGATGGGATCTTACTGCAAAGTTCCCTGTGATGCTCTTTCATCCTAAGGAACAGACACAATCCTAAGGATGGAAATACGTAAATTGAGACCTGGGGGTAGGAACAGGTGATGTTCTACCCAGGTTGGTTAAGGATTAACGCGTATGTAGGCGTGCTGACCGAGGACCCTTTAACTGGTCACATGCCTCGTCATGGGTAAGCCTTGCCTCGGGCAGACTAAGGCCGGAATAAGATAACACGAAATGGGAGTGGAGCGGTGGCGAGAGTAGCGTGTACCCTCCGTGGCAAGAGGCTGGACGGTGGTGTATCTGTGCTCTCGGTTTGCGTGAACCTGATCCGGTCTTAAGAACCCCGGTGGCGGGTTGACATATGCAAGGGTTAAGTGCTACATATGTCGTGTGATTGGAGATCCTCAGCTGAGTATAATCGATTCGATCGCCGTACCTTCGCGGTTATGAAGACTTGGTCACTTTTCTACAACCTAGAGTCAGGATGTGAAAACGATGGATAAAATGATGTTGTCTTGATGTGATGTGAAATTAGACTAGATGCAAATGGAGTCTATTAATACTTAATATGGCGTTAAAAGATTGAAAGTAAGGACTCACCTTAGTAAGCAACTTCTGCAAAAATATAAGTTGATTTTTGTAAAGCCTCCCCTTGACTCCTATTTATCCAGCATACCCTTGAGAGTCTTTTCCTTAGTCGGGTAAGACTTGCTGAGTAATTCCATACTCAGGGTTTATCCCTTTGTTGTTTTTAGGTGGGGAAGTAGCAGACTTTTGCTGCTTCTGTGTTAAGGTGGTTCCCAACGAGGAAAAACAAGACTGAAGTGTGGGAGGACTCGGTCCTCCATCTAGGATCTTTTGTTTATAGTCTTTCGGGAGAAGTTTGTGTCTCCCTGGTTTGTATAATTATTACTTATATGCACTCACTTTTAGACTGGTCTGTAATAAAATAACTCGAGCTTGCTTTTGGAAATAAATGTAAGTTTATGTAATTCGCTTCCGCATTTCTTGATCTCCGATGATCTGTAATGTCTGCAAGACGGGTGAAACGTTCCTGGTAAGGTAAGGAAAGATACCGAGCTTGTCAAGTAACTTAGGAACATCTACAGGGTGTCTGATGTCTGCTAGACAAGGACAACTGTAGGTGGGCCTGATTACTTGGGAGGTTCCGTCACAGCTGGTATCGGAGCGTAGCCCTTCTTTGCAGATATTAAGGCATCTTCAAAAAGATTTTCAAAAGTCTTACCTAAAGATTCTTTTCTCTTCTTACCTAAGTATTCTGAAGAGTTTATCTTAAAGACCAGATAGGAAGAGTGCAACGTATAGAAGGTTGAATCGACCAAGGTTGATTCTGTACTTACTCATGCATCATGCTAAGAATTATACTAATAAGTTTTCCCCTTAGAAAGATGCCGCCACGCACAAGGCTCACAGCACGTAAGTCAACGGGACCAATTGGAGTACCCCGGCATCAACTGGCCCCTCGACACGAAAGCAGTAGCAGCGGGAGTAATGACCCCATAGGAGACTTGGAAGCCGAAGTGAGTCGACTTCAAACAACGCTGCGACACAGGACCAATACTTGGATCGCAGACGGAGATAGAATCAATGAACTAAGAAGGGACATCCGTCACCTGCAGGATCAGCTGGCTGATCGGGACTTAGCACTTGACTGGGCAGTACAGTCACATATGTTGGCATGTGCTAAGGAAGCGAGGGCTCAGGCCCGAATTAAAGAACTTAGCTCAGCTGTCGACAACCTGCAGGTCTACTGCAATACGTTGCATGAGGAAGTCCATGTGCTATACTCACAACTACACCCTAGTGAGCCTGCACATTCTGCTGAGACGGAAGCTGGACCCTCTCACGTTGCGGGACGCGCGTTGGGTGGGGAGTTAGACCTGTATGAACCCCCTCCTTCTTTGAGGTTGGTGGACGTCTGGACTCCCACACCTGATGATGAAGCCGCCAAAAATAACGGAAAGCAGGACTAATGGTGTAATAAAAGTAGAGTAGTGTATTGTAGGGTGTACTGTTGTATAATAGGTTTAACTTTTGTAAAATGGGTAATGTATCCTGTTGTGTAATATCGAGTCTGTATCATTACTCTTTATAGTAATGTAAAACGGAAGGTTTTCTTTGGCACATTATGTTTATTCAAATGTTTTTGCCTCAGATGCCGACCCGGACTCGCGGACAGGACGCAGCCGGAACATCCGGGGGTCGGGATGTTACACCGAATCCACCTCCAGTTCCACCCACGCTTGCCGAGGCAATTGCTGCCTTGGTGAATGCTACCGCCGACAATACCCGCTTCCTTCGGGAAATGGCGGGTCAGCAACAGTTCCAGCAACAAGCAGGAAGAGGTTTTCAACAAGGTCCTCGTGAGACTACTTATCTGGACTTCTCCGAGACTCGTCCGCCTCTCTCCATCAAAGCAGAAGACCCGCTCGAAGCCGACGAGTGGATACGAGTCATTGAACAGAAATTTGACCTTCTTCGTTGTTCGGAAACCCAGAAGCCATTGTTTGCGGCACAGCAACTCCGAGGCCCTGCCAGTACTTGGTGGGGAAACTTTGTGGCCATCCAACCGGACAACCATCAAATTACATGGAACGAATTTAAAGCAGCATTCCGCGAGCATTACATTCCTGAGGGAGTGCTGCACATGAAACAGGAAGAGTTTATGAAACTGAAGCAAGGGGGAGATACTGTTAATCAGTATCTCAACAAATTCAATCACCTGTCACAATACGCAATTGATCAGGTGAATACAGATTTGAAGAAAAGGAACTGTTTTATGAGAGGTCTGAATGACCGGATGCAGCGAAAAATGGCTGCATGTATTGATCTTACTTATGGAAAGGCTGTCAGCACAGCCTTATCTGTGGAGGCAAAATACTCAAGCTCTGGAAAGAATAAGGGATTCAGTGGTGATAGGCCTAATCAGGGCCCGGTAAAGAGGCAACGGTTTATTCTCCGGCCTTCTAACCAGAACCGTTCAAGTGCACCATCTTTCCCTTTCAAGCAGCCCATAATTATTCGTCCCAACAAAGCCCCTACTGTCCAAAGTCAGCCGGGTGCCCCAGGCACTCGATTCCCTGCTCTGCCAAGTTCTTCAACTGGATGTTTTAACTGTGGCAAATCTGGGCATTTTATTAAAGATTGCCCCTATCCTAGGCAAAATCAGACTAATAATCAGCAAGGATCGGGGAATGCAGCTCCAGGCAAGGGAAGTACTTCGGGCAAGAATATCAAGAAAACGGGGCGAGTATATTATACGCAAGTGGCTACCACACCGGAGGGAGAGCCGGTGATGATGGGTACGTTCCCTGTGGCCAGTCACCCTGCAATTATTCTTTTTGATTCTGGTGCTTCGCATACCTTCATTAGCAAGACATTTGTGGAGCAACATCACATTGCATGTCATGAATCAAAAGAGGGATTTAAAATTCATTCACCTGGGGGACACATTTTTACTAGAGAAGTGGCCTATGAAGTGCCAGTAACCATGGCCGGACGGAACTTTCCTGCTAACATGATTGTTCTAAGAGGCCAGGATATAGATGTAATTTTGGGTATGAATTGGTTAACTCAACACAAGGCAATTCTCAACACTGAACTCAGAACCGTCAGGTTGAGTTATAATCAAGAAGAAATTCTCTTGTCTCTCCCCAAAACCAATCCAGCCAAAGCTTCTGGTAGGATATTTGAAGCCATTGTACCGGAAATCAAGAACATTCCGGTAGTATGTGAGTTTCCAGATGTATTTCCGGAAGATTTGCCTGGACTACCCCCTGAAAGAGATGTAGAATTCGTAATTGAGCTAAAGCCCGGTACGGCTCCCATCTCCCGAAGATCGTACCGTATGCCCCCTAATGAGTTAGCAGAATTGAAGATTCAATTACAAGATCTGCTGAATAAGGGATTTATCCGGCCAAGCTCGTCCCCATGGGGTTGTCCCGCCATCTTTGTGAAGAAGAAGGATCAAACCTTGCGCATGTGCGTGGACTATCGGGCCCTAAATGAGGTCACCATTAAGAATAAGTACCCTCTTCCAAGGATCGATATCTTATTTGATCAACTGACTGGGGCGAGGGTATTTTCCAAAATCGATCTCAGGTCGGGCTATCATCAAATCCGTATTCGGCCCGAGGATATACCGAAGACCGCGTTTACTACGCGATATGGATTGTTCGAATACCTAGTAATGTCTTTCGGGCTCACAAATGCTCCTGCCCACTTCACCTATTTGATGAACTCGGTGTTCATGCCCGAGTTGGACAAGTTCATGGTGGTCTTCATCGACGATATTTTAATATACTCTAAAAATGAAGAGGAGCATGCTCAGCATCTACGGGTTGTATTGACGCGCCTGAGGGAACATCAGCTGTATGCCAAGTTCAGCAAGTGCGCGTTCTGGCTGGAGGAAATTCAATTTTTAGGGCACGTGTTATCAGCTAAAGGAATTGCGGTAGATCCTAGCAAGGTCAAAGATATTCTGGAATGGAAACCCCCAACAACTGTTCACCAAGTCCGGAGTTTTCTTGGACTAGCGGGATACTATCGCAGATTCATACCTGATTTTTCTAAGCTTGTGAAGCCAATCACAAGTTTATTGAAGAATGACATTAAGTTCAATTGGTCTTCTAAGTGTAATGAAGCCTTTGAGCAACTGAAGACACTATTGACCACTGCTCCGGTATTGGCTCAGCCGGACGTCACTAAGCCTTTTGATGTATATTGTGATGCGTCAGGTAGTGGACTCGGCTGTGTGCTGATGCAGGAGGGCCGAGTAATTGCGTATGCTTCAAGGCAGTTACGCCGACATGAAGAGCATTATCCAACACATGATCTCGAGCTAGCTGCTGTGGTTCATGCCCTGAAAATATGGCGTCACTATCTGCTGGGAAATATCTGTCACATATATACAGATCATAAAAGTTTGAAGTATATATTTACCCAGTCAGAGTTAAATATGAGGCAAAGACGATGGCTTGAGCTCATTAAAGACTATGAACTGGAAATCCATTATCACCCAGGCAAGGCCAATGTGGTGGCAGATGCATTGAGTCGTAAGACTTCCTGCCACTGTCTTATGGTAAAGACCTCCGAAAACACTTTATGTCAAGAAATGGAGAAGTTAAACCTGGGAATAATCCAGCAAGGGACACTGAACCAGCTAAAGCTTAAGTCAATCATTTTGCAAAGGATAATTGATGCTCAAAATGACAATCTGGGCATGAAGCACATACGAGAGAAGATAAGGGCTGGAGTAGCCAAGTGTTTCAAGGAAGACGATCAAGGTGTGTTATGGTTTAACAACCGCATAGTAGTGCCAAGGGATGAAGAACTCCGCCAGCAAATCTTAGATGAAGCACATCTTAGTCGCTATTCTATTCATCCGGGAAGCACTAAGATGTATCATGATCTAAAACAACACTACTGGTGGACGAAGATGAAGATTGAAATTGCACGCTATGTGGCTAAGTGTGACACTTGCAGACGTGTCAAAGCCATACACATGAAAACTGCTGGTCCATTGCAATCTTTGCCAATCCCAACATGGAAATGGGAAGACATCAGCATGGACTTTATTGTGGGACTGCCCAGGACGGCCAAAGGGTATGATTCTATTTGGGTTATCGTTGATCGACTCACAAAGATTGCCCACTTCTTACCTGTTAAGGTCACATATACAGTAGCCACTTATGCAGCATTATACATTGCCCGTATTCTCAGTCTACATGGTATTCCGAAGACTATAGTGTCGGATCGTGGACCTCCGTTCGTATCCAAATTCTGGGAAGAACTTCATAAATCCCTGGGTACTAAGTTACTCCACAGTTCGGCCTATCATCCTCAAACCAGTGGACAGACTGAGAGAGTGAATCAAATCCTCGAGGATATGCTGCAGGCATGTGTTCTGGACTTCCCGCAAAAATGGGATGAATGTTTGCCCCTAGCAGAGTTTTCATACAATAACAGTTATCAGGAAAGTATCAAGATGGCACCTTTTGAAGCTTTATATGGGCGACGGTGTCGAACTCCGCTAAATTGGTCTGAACCTGGAGAAAGATACTTCTTTAGGCCTGATATGGTGAAAGAGGTCGAAGAAAAGGTTCAGAAAATCATTCATAATATGAAGAAAGCTCAGACTCGACAAAAGAGTTATGCAGACCGACGACGACAACCCTTATGTTTTCTGGTAGGCGATTATGTCTACTTGAAAGTTTCACCAATGAAGGGTGTATCGCGTTTTGGGGTTAAAGGAAAGCTTGCACCCAGGTACATTGGTCCATTCCTGGTACTTGAGCAATGTGGACCAGTGGCATACCGACTTCAGCTCCCCGAAACATTGTCTGCTGTGCATAATGTGTTCCACGTGTCACAATTGAAGAAGTGTCTTCGGGTTCCCGATCGAACCGTTGAAGTGACTGATGTTGTCCTAGAACCAGATTTAACGTACTTGGAACATCCTATTCGAGTTCTGGATCAAAAGGACAGGGTTACCCGGAGAAAGACTCTCAAGTTTTATAAGATACAGTGGAACCAGCATTCGGAAGATGAGGCTACATGGGAAACCCAAGACTTCTTAAATAAGAATTTCCCAGGCATTCTAGCCTCTTGTAAGTTATAAAGTTTGTATAGCTGTGTAATAAAGGAATGAACCCCCACACCACCCCTGCCTTGTACCAGAAATAAGGAAATAAAAATGTGACACATTTCCTTTTCCATTACTCACCCTAGGACTTTAAATCTCGGGACGAGATTCTTTTATGGGGGGAAGGATGTAACACCCCTGGTGTTACTATAACTAAAACTGGAGCATGACATCATAAGCATGGGCATTGCATATGTTTGACACACCTAGAGTGCATTCACTAGGCAAAAATTTTAAACAAGTTGTATTGCTTTAATGTTTTACAAATAGGACCCTGGTTCAGGAACTTAACCCTAACTAGTGGTTAAAGGGGTAAAGCTTAACCCAAGTTAAGAAAACCTAAAAGCTTTAGGGTAAAGGTCATAAAATGACCCTAAGAACAAAGTTGAATCCCACTTATACCCCTGGAATACCAGAAACCCTAATTGGAACCCTGGGAAACCCTAAAACCAAACCCTAGGGACCTAAGTGCAAAATTAGCCCACTTTTGGGTTAAAGTGCAAAAAACCAAGCCAAATAGGTTTCTTAAGTCCTTTGGTTCACAAATATGTGGACTTGAAAGCCAAACCCAAGGTTTTGGACCTAAATGCAAAATAGACCTCATTTGAGTTTTACTCTAAGTCTGAAAATTCAGAGAATTGGCTCAACTTTGGGGCTTTGTATCTTTCAGGATATAGGGTTTTTGCCCTAGGTCACCACATCAAAGTTGAAGACCAATTATAGGGGAACAACTTTGCTAAAGAGTGTGAGCTCAGTTGTTATGAGAAATTTGGAGAAAAACCCAGTCCAAAACTGGCTGTCAGACTGCTTGAAGTTGAATTTCAGAGTTACAGTGCTATGGGGTGAACTTTGAGCTCGATTTTGGTTTGGATCCAGTGCTCAAATGAGTTCAATCCCTATAGTCGAATTGTAGCTGGTTTGTAGCTTTAAAACTTTGCTACAGAGAGTGGAGTGAGTTACTAGAGAAATTTTAGAGAGATTTGGTCCTAAACTGTGACTGTCAGGTGCACTGATGAACGTATGGCCATGGTACAGTGCATCGGGGATAAAGATCAGCCTCGCCGGCGATAAGAATGCCGCCGTGGCTCGATGTGGTCGTCGGCGGTCCCGGTAAAGAGTCCCCGGCGACGTGTCAATAAGTTACTGAGGTGGCAAACTCTAGTTAATCGGCGGCAACCCGTGCCCTCACCGGAGACCGCCGTAGGCTTGCCAGCGCATCCTCAGCTTGCAATTCTTCTCCAATTCCGGTCGATGATCCTCCGCCGCGTGGCTTAGCTTTTCTACCGTGTCGCCGTGACCTTCTCTGAACCCTCCGTGGCTCACCGGAGTTACTGCCACGACGTTGGCCACGTACTCACGAAACCAGTGCTTCTTCCTCCTCTCCGGCCGCCAACACATCGCGGTCAAATTAAGCGCCACCGCTTCGGGGCTCTATAAATTGACCCCGCCGTGAGCTTCACCACCTCCTCACGCATTCAGCCACCACTAATCGTTAGCCGTCCCTCGCTAGAACTCGTGAATTTTGGATTTCCCCCAAATCCGATTTCCGCCACCGTGCAACCGAGCTCCCCGTCGCCAGCCCAACTCCGGTCAGTTCTCGTCCTCTGCTTTCTTGTTTGACCACTCTCACATCGTTGTGATGCCTGTCAAAACTTTGATTTGCACGGAGTAGCCTCTGGTCGCCGGGAACACGACCTTATTGCCGCTTTGCTTACGGCCACCGTGGCCGGAGCTCCCTAGTCCACCAATAGTGCAATTTAGTTGGGGAAAACGTTCATGGGGACTCGGATTGGGTCTCAGCCGAAGATTAGCACCGGTCTTAGCCTCAATCGGCCGGCGTAGATGCTCGCCGGAGCACGGCCGCGCTTGAACGCCGTCGAGGACGTGAAACACAGAATAGACAGAACCGCAGGGGCCTCTGTGCGAAGTGTCAGTGACCCCAGGAAATAGTAACTGAACCCGCTTCCTGTTAGATAAAACCTCGAGGGCTTTTCTGCAAAGCCGCCATCGCGCGCGCGGGCGCGGGCGCGACTCTGCTGATGTTGGGCCGACCTGGGCCGGTTTCGGCCCGTTACTGTTGAAGTTTTTCCTTTTTCTTTTTCTACAGAGCTTTAGAAATCTGTAGAAAATTATAGAAAAATCCTAAAAATATGAGACCAATTTTCCTAAGTTTCTTATTTTCCCTAGAATTTAATAAAAATAGTTTCATGATTTTTAGATAAATAGGGAATTTTAGGGTATTTAAAATAGCCTAAACCATTGATTCTGGATTTTTAGAAAATAATTAGTAAGTCCAAAATTTCCCAAACTTTTTATGTGAGCTTTTCACATTAATTAGAAGCCATGGGTAGAGTTTGGTTTGATTTGGACCTTGTTTGATCACTAAACCCAAAACCACCCCCCCTGCTCCATGAACTCCTTTACTGACTCCGGAAACCCTAGGTTCTCGGAGTACCGTGAAGGAAAGTTGTACTCAAGACATAAATAATAAGTTTATGTTATCTTTGCATCCTCATGAGCATTCCATGACATCCATTCTTATGCATGTATATGGTTATATTAGAGCACACAGAAGAAGAAGAAGTTTCTGAAGAGGGGATACCACCCACCTCTGATCCTCAAGCAGACAACTGCTTTTATTTCGATATTTGTGGATCCGAGCAGGACACACCTGATAACAAAGGCAAGCCCCGGTGCATGCAACCCTTTTTCCTTGTGTTTTAAATATTTTTCGCACACTTAAGTCTAGTGAAATGTGCATTAGGTTCATAGGAGTTACTTGGAACCCTTTGATGCATTGCTTTCCTTGATATCCATACCTTTATAGATACTTCTGTGAAGTATCAAAATTATGATTTACAAAAATGCTTAGCCTTGCTTAGATCTTGTGGATAGAGGTTATCCTCATTCTAACCCGGGAGAGGATGGCTTCTACCTACAAGAATATTTTCATTTGGAGCAATGATGGGATCTTACTGCAAAGTTCCCTGTGATGCTCTTTCATCCTAAGGAACAGACACAATCCTAAGGATGGAAATACGTAAATTGAGACCTGGGGGTAGGAACAGGTGATGTTCTACCCAGGTTGGTTAAGGATTAACGCGTATGTAGGCGTGCTGACCGAGGACCCTTTAACTGGTCACATGCCTCGTCATGGGTAAGCCTTGCCTCGGGCAGACTAAGGCCGGAATAAGATAACACGAAATGGGAGTGGAGCGGTGGCGAGAGTAGCGTGTACCCTCCGTGGCAAGAGGCTGGACGGTGGTGTATCTGTGCTCTCGGTTTGCGTGAACCTGATCCGGTCTTAAGAACCCCGGTGGCGGGTTGACATATGCAAGGGTTAAGTGCTACATATGTCGTGTGATTGGAGATCCTCAGCTGAGTATAATCGATTCGGATCGCCGTACCTTCGCGGTTATGAAGACTTGGTCACTTTTCTACAACCTAGAGTCAGGATGTGAAAACGATGGATAAAATGATGTTGTCTTGATGTGATGTGAAATTAGACTAGATGCAAATGGAGTCTATTAATACTTAATATGGCGTTAAAAGATTGAAAGTAAGGACTCACCTTAGTAAGCAACTTCTGCAAAAATATAAGTTGATTTTTGTAAAGCCTCCCCTTGACTCCTATTTATCCAGCATACCCTTGAGAGTCTTTTCCTTAGTCGGGTAAGACTTGCTGAGTAATTCCATACTCAGGGTTTATCCCTTTGTTGTTTTTAGGTGGGGAAGTAGCAGACTTTTGCTGCTTCTGTGTTAAGGTGGTTCCCAACGAGGAAAAACAAGACTGAAGTGTGGGAGGACTCGGTCCTCCATCTAGGATCTTTTGTTTATAGTCTTTCGGGAGAAGTTTGTGTCTCCCTGGTTTGTATAATTATTACTTATATGCACTCACTTTTAGACTGGTCTGTAATAAAATAACTCGAGCTTGCTTTTGGAAATAAATGTAAGTTTATGTAATTCGCTTCCGCATTTCTTGATCTCCGATGATCTGTAATGTCTGCAAGACGGGTGAAATGTTCCTGGTAAGGTAAGGAAAGATACCGAGCTTGTCAAGTAACTTAGGAACATCTACAGGGTGTCTGATGTCTGCTAGACAAGGACAACTGTAGGTGGGCCTGATTACTTGGGAGGTTCCGTCACAGTAAAATTAATGTTATGGGAACCCTATTTGAGATAAATAAAAGATAGTAGACTTTAATAAAAGTTGGAGCACTTAAGTTTATGGACTTAACACTATGTAATGATTTAACCCCCACTACTGACTTAAACCTGAGTAGTGGATAATGAATCCTTTTGTATAGTCCTCTACCCTAGACCTAGAGAATACCAGAGTGCCTATCCCTTTTCTATTATGAACTTGTGATCTCTCTGCTGCATATGTTTGGTATATTGTTTTTGTTTGTTATTTCCCAAGTGCATAGTGTGAATGATTACTTTATGTAGACAACGAGCAGTCTGTGTTTCCCGAGGGAGTTGCAGAGGAAGTTCCTGATCAGCAGTTTGGTGAAGGCAAGTGTCCTCTGACCCATTATGTCCTATTCATTTATAACTTACTACCCCGCATTACTTACTTGAAACCTAAGGATTGACTAGCTTTACACTTTACTTTATCCTTGATGACCTCATGGGCTATTATGGTTAGCATTCTGCTACTGCCTTAACTTAATCAATGAACATGATGTGAATATTTATGATACTGTTATCCTGATGATGTTGATGATCTTGTGATACTCTAGGGGGCTCAGGCTGTTTCCTGAGTACCTCTCCGTAAGGACCTGTTCGTTGAGAGACCACCCGGGATAACAGTGCAACCATGAGGGTGAAATGGGGTGCCCTTAGCTAATTAATTAGAGGAACTAGAGGTGTAGTTGCTTCGCCGTCGTGCCGTCAATGGGGTCCAGGCACAGTGCTTGCTCTGCCGAGGCTGAGTGCCGAGGTTCTTTCGTTTTGATTTTGTTAGTCACTCTCCTGCGGGGAGGAGTACTGTGTTTATCAAACTGGAGAAACCTAACGGGCAGCTACGATCTCTAGGGAATCTTTGTAACAGCTACGTAGTGATACCCTGCCGGACCACCTAGGTAGTGGTCAATGGGGATTAGCTCTCCCCGGGTAGAAAGGGAATCATGACTCATGGGTAAAGTGTGCGACCTCTGCAGAGGGTAGTGAAACTGATATATCAGCCGTGCTCACGGTTAAGAGCAGCCTTGGGATCCTCTTTGATTAGAGATACAGATGGTTCGAGATTCAAGGATTATGTTATGGTTTTGGTTCGAATATGATGATGTTGTTCCTCGATGAGGAAATGGTTCATGGGTTGGTTAATGCTAAAATCTGGCTTCTACTAATGATAAATACCTGACCAACTAAAAGCAACTGCTTGAGCCTAACCCCACATAAAGCTAGTCCACTTCAACCAAACGGGACATTTGCTGAGTACGTTGATGTGTACTCATCCTTGCTTTACCACAAAACACCAGGTTGTCCGCATTGCAACCACTGCTCAGGAGAAGGCGAAGCCGTGGAAGGAGACTTCCAGGAGTTCCAAGACTACGACGAATTCTAGGTGTGGGTTGGCGGCAACCCCCAGTCAGCTGCCTGTGAAGGCCTTATCTTACTGCGTTTCGCTAGCACTTTGATTTAACTGTTAAGTTGATGACTAGGTGGATGTCTATGACTCTGTGTTGTAATAAGTTATTACTCTTTTAAGTTATTATTCGAGCAATGTGCTATGATGAGTCATTTATGTAATCGCCGTGTACGTGAATTTCTGATCCTGGCACGTACATGGTTCGCATTCGGTTTACCTTCCAAAACCGGGTGTGACATAAGTGGTATCAAAGCCAGGTTGACTGTAGGACCGCTGACCTAGAATAGCACTGGTCGTACTAAGGACTATTGACCTTCCCTCTCACCTTGACCTCTGATGTTACTTCAAAAGTCGGTCATCTCGACCAACCCTATGTTTTACTACATATATATATACTATATTATACCTTGTTAAAATTTTTATCTTATTCTGTCTATGGTTTATTCACTTGTCATTTTAGTTCTGCTCTTACTCTTATGCTTACGGTGTCTTTTGTAGATGGCTCGTCTTAGACACACTGCACGTAAGTCGGTGATTCCTTTCCTGCCGTCTCGACTTGCGGAGCGTCCTCTGCACCGCACCGTGTCCGGTCAGTCGAGTCATCTGGAGAGACTGCACCACCGCCTGCGTGAGGAGCAGGAACGCCGGCGGCAGCACAGAGAGCAGCAGGGCTCTTCCTCCCCACCCCAGCAAGAGGTGGAGTCCGTGAGGCCCCGTTCCTCTGTTGCCCAGCTGGAGGCGCCCTCTGCACCACCGCGGGACGCCCCGGCTGTTGGAGGAGCTACTGGAGGAGGTCTTGGAGGAGACCCCGACGACGACGACTCAGACCACAGCACGGAGTCTTCTGAGCCGCAGGAGGCGGAAGGATGGGTCGCCCGACCCATCACCCGTGACGCCGCTCGCGGTTGTCACTTCCACGACGCACTCGACACCTTACTGCGCCAGGCTTTCGACCGGCACACCTGGTCGATCGAGTATCGTTGTGTAGTCTACCAGCACAGTCGCGGGAGGTACCCGGACCGCTGGGAGGCTACCTGCCTAGTTCGCCGTCTGGAGGATGACCTCCGGGGTGCGGAGGCCGTTTCGGAGCACTATTCCATCTCCGAGAGGGACACTACAGAGGCGGCTATGCAGGATGCAGCACGACGTGCACTCTCCCAGTACTGTTCTTTGTTCGGTGGCGTGGCCGACGGTCTTAATCTTCGGTACTACCCCCGCCGCCCTACTGGCAGCACAGAGAGTGTGGTTGTCTCCCCTGTTGGTGAGGCTAACCCTAGGTTGAGCAGCACAGTCAACCTAGTCGCAGTGCTTAACACTGAGCTGGATCACTCTCTGGACGAGCTGAGCAGGGCTCGAACGGAGATTGCGGAGTTGCGTGCTGAGCTGGCAGAGCGCCATCACCAGGAGGGTGGTTCTCCCGCTCCTGTTGGGACTCAGCACCCATACCGCTCGCCGCCACGTGGTCACCACACTTATGGTTCCCCTGCCTGTAAGACCAGGATAGATCTAGATCCTTAGATCGTTAGCGTCGAAGTTTGTAATAATTCCTAAGTCAGATGTCTCAGTCTTAAATAGTTAGTTTAGTTTGCTTATCAGTTGCTTCCAATTAGCTTAGTTTGCTTATTAGTTGCTTGCATGCTTGTTATGGTGAACTTGTGCTGGATTTGAATCTTTGTAATGACTGTTGCCAACCTGTGGGTTTCTCCTGCAGTTTGGCCTAGCTATAATGTTAATAAAGTCAGTTATTTAGTTGGGAAGCCATTTACTTCTACTTTCCCTCTTATCTGAGAAGCTGTGTTGAATCATAATGAGGATCAGTGAAGCTCTTTGTTCACTCAGTGTCATGAAGAATTCTGAATTCCCTTTTCTTATGCTGGAGGGTTGTAAGATCAATGCTGATGTATGAATGTCTTCCACAGATGTCTGACAACAGGCGTCGATGCAACAGGCGTGCTCAGCAAGAGCAGCAGGACCAGCAGGAGGAACAACAGAGGCAGCCTCCCCCGCCACCCCCGATGACAGTGGAGCAGATGTTCTTGATGCAGACCCAGGCAGTGCAGGCCATTGGGCAGACTCTGGCAGCCATGCAGCAGGCTCAACAGCAACCCCAACCCCAGTTGCAAGTGCAGATGCCCCAGATGCCACGGGATAAGCGTGGTGAGTTCATGAGAGGGCACCCTCCTACCTTCGCCCATTCTGCCGACCCCATGGATGCAGAAGACTGGCTGCGCGCAGTGGAAAGGGAACTGCGCACCGCCCAATGTGACGACAGGGAGAAGGTTCTGTATGGTCCCCGTCAGCTAAGGGGAGCAGCCCAGTCCTGGTGGGAGTCCTACCTCGCCACACATGCTGACCCCGAAGCCATCACCTGGGAGGAATTCAGCGAGAGTTTCCGCAGGTACCATGTGCCGGAGGGACTGATGATCGTGAAGAAGGAGGAGTTTCTGGCTCTGAAGCAGGGACCCCTATCTGTTAGTGAATACAGAGACAAGTTTCTGCAGTTATCTCGGTATGCACCTGAGGATGTCAACACTGATGCTAAAAGGCAGTACAGGTTCATGAGGGGTTTGGTGGATCCCCTGCATTACCAGCTGATGAATCACACCTTCCCCACCTTCCAGCACCTGATCGATAGGGCAGTTATGACTGAGAAGAAGCGTAAGGATATGGAAGATCGGAAGCGCAAGATGAGTGGACCCCAGACCGGAGGCATCAGCCGTCCACGTTTCTCAGGCAGTTCATCTCAGCAAGGCAGGCCCGGTCACCCACAGGGATATCAGAATCAGAATCAGCGTCCACATCAGCAGCAGTTTCAGAGGCAGTATCAACAGCAGCAGCAGCAGTATCGTCAGCACAGCCAGCAGGGAGGTAATCAGTATCAGAAGCAGAACAACCAGGCACCTCGCCTTCCTGCCCCAGCAGCAAACCAGGGCAACCAAGCAGCCCCAGCACAAGGAGGAGGCAGAGGATGTTTCCACTGTGGAGAACAAGGCCACTGGGCGATGCAATGCCCGAAGAAGATGGCGCAGCAGCAGACCAACCCCAATGCTCCAACAAGGCAAGGTGTGCTGCAGCCGGCAGCAGGCAATCGTAGCCAAGCGTACAACCGTGGAAAGGTGAACCACTTGGAGGCCGAAGCAATCCAGGATGCACCAGATGTGGCAGTAGGTATGTTCTCAGTCGAATCTCATCCCGCAAAAGTGCTACTTGATACTGGTGCAACTCATTCATTTGTCACTGCAACCTGGGTAGAATTGCATAACATCTCAGTAGAGGCAATGATGCCGCCTATGAGGATTAATTCAGTTGGTGGCAAGGTGCAAACAGATAAAATATGCTCAAATATAAGGGTGGAAATAAGGGGGATAGGGTTCCCCAGTGACTTAATAGTAATAGACACCCCTGGGATAGATGTCATTCTAGGGATGAATTGGTTAATGAAGTATGAGGCGAGTGTTAGCTGTGACAAGAGGACCGTAACATTGAAGTCCCCGTCAGGAGAAGAGGTAGTGGCCGAGCTAAGGATGCCTAAATCAGCGGAGGGTGTCTGTCACCAGATTTCAGTTGATAGTAAGGAGCCCAACCCGCTCGAGACTATCAAGGTTGTGTCGGACTTTCCGGACGTATTTCCCGAGGAGCTAACGGGCATGCCACCCGAGAGAAAAGTCGAATTTGCCATAGAGCTTATCCCTGGTACCGCCCCCATTTCCAAAAGAGCCTACCGAGTGTCTGGACCAGAATTGGTGGAACTCAAGAAGCAGATAGATGAGATGTTAGAGAAGGGTTACATCAGACCAAGTACCTCGCCTTGGGCCGCTCCGGTGTTGTTTGTAGAGAAGAAAGATGGTACCAAAAGGATGTGCATAGACTACAGAGCCTTGAATGAAGTCACTGTCAAGAACAAGTACCCCCTGCCAAGGATAGAAGATTTGTTCGACCAGCTCAGAGGTGCCAGTGTATTCTCGAAGATAGATCTGAGGTCAGGCTACCATCAACTCAGAATCCGACCCTCGGACATACCGAAGACGGCATTCATCACCAAGTACGGGTTATATGAATTCACAGTTATGTCCTTTGGTTTGACAAATGCGCCAGCCTTCTTTATGTACCTGATGAACAGTGTGTTCATGGATTATCTGGACAAGTTTGTGGTAGTGTTTATCGATGATATTCTCATATACTCTCGAAGTGAAGAAGATCATGTAGAGCATTTGAAGATGGCATTGCAAAGACTTCGAGAGCATCAGTTGTATGCCAAGCTGAGTAAATGCGAGTTCTGGATTCATGAAGTCCTGTTTCTGGGTCACATCATAAATCAAGATGGGTTGGCAGTGGATCCAAAGAAAGTAGCAGATATCCTGAACTGGAAAGCACCGAAGGATGTTCGTGGGATCAAGAGCTTCATTGGAATGGCTGGGTATTACAGGCGTTTCATCGAAGGCTTCTCAAAGATTGCTAGACCAATGACAGCGTTACTAGCGAAGAAAGTTGAGTTTAAGTGGACCCAAAAGTGTCAGGAAGCGTTTGAAGAACTGAAAAATAGATTGACTACAGCTCCGGTGTTAGTCCTGCCTGATGTTCACAAGCCATTCTCAGTGTATTGCGATGCTTCTTACACCGGATTGGGATGTGTGCTAATGCAAGAAGGAAGAGTTGTAGCATATTCATCTCGACAGCTGAAGATCCATGAGAAAAATTATCCCACACATGACCTGGAGTTGGCAGCAGTAGTTCATGCTTTGAAGACATGGAGACATTACCTGTATGGGCAGAAGTGCGACATTTACACAGATCATAAAAGTCTGAAGTACATATTCACCCAGTCAGAGTTAAACATGAGACAGCGAAGATGGTTGGAATTGATCAAGGACTATGAGTTGGAGATACATTACCATCCAGGCAAATGTCACACCCGGTTTTGGAAGGCAAACCAAGTGCGAACCATGTACGTGCCAGGATCAGAACTCACGTACACAGCGATTACATAAATGAACATCAATGCACATTGCTCGAATAATAACTTAAGAGAGTATTAACTTATTACATCATAGAGTCATAGACATCCACATAGTCATCAACTTAACAGTTAAATCAAAGTGCTAGCGAAACGTAGTAAAGATAAGGCCTTCACAGGCAGCTGACTGGGGGTTGCCGCCAACCCACACCTAGAATTCGTCGTAGTCTTGGAACTCCTGGAAGTCTCCTTCCACGACTTCGCCTTCTCCGGAGCAGTGGTTACAATGCGGACAACCTGGTGTTTTGTGGTAAAGCAAGGATGAGTACACATCAACGTACTCAGCAAATGTCCCGTTTGGCTGAAGTGGACTAGCTTTATGTGGGGTTAGGCTCCAGCAGTTGCTTTTAGTTGGTCAGGTATTTATCATTAGTAGAAGCCAGATTTTATCATTTACCAACCCATGAACCATTTCCTCATCGAGGAACAACATCATCATATTCGAACCAAAACCATAACATAATCCTTGTATCTCGAACCATCTGAATCTCTAATCAAAGAGGATCCCAAGGCCGCTCTTAACCGTGAGCACGGCTGATATATCAGTTTCACTACCCTCTGCAGAGGTCGCACACTTTACCCATGAGTCATGATTCCCTTTCTGCCCGGGGAGAGCCAATCCCCATTGACCACTACCTAGGTGGTCCGGCAGGGTATCACTACGTAGCTGTTACAAAGATTCCCTAGAGATCATAGCTGCCCGTTAGGTTTCTCCAGTTTGATCAACACAGTACTCCTCCCCGCAGGAGAGTGACTAACAAAATCAAAACGAAAGAACCTCGGCACTCAGCCTCGGCAGAGCAAGCACTGTGCCTGGACCCCATTGACGGCACGACGGCGAAGCAACTACACCTCTAGTTCCTCTAATTAATTAGCTAAGGGCACCCCATTTCACCCTCATGGTTGCACTGTTATCCCGGGTGGTCTCTCAACGAACAGGTCCTTACGGAGAGGTACTCAGGAAACAGCCTGAGCCCCCTAGAGTATCACAAGATCATCAATATCATCAGGATAAACAGTATCGTAAATATTCACATCATGTTCATTGATTAAGTTAAGGCAATAGCAGAATGCTAACCATAATAGCCCATAAGGTCATCAAGGATAAAGTAAAGTGTAAAGCTAGTCAATCCTTAGGTTTCAAGTAAGTAATGCGGGGTAGTAAGTTATAAATGAATAGGACATAATGGGTCAGAGGACACTTGCCTTCACCAAACTGTTGATCAGGAACTTCCTCTGCAACTTCCTCGGGAAACACAGACTGCTCGTTGTCTACGTAAAGTAATCATTCACACTATGCACTTGGGAAATGACAAACAAAAACAATATACCAAACATATGCAGCAAAGAGATCACAAGTTCATAATAGAAAAGGGATAGGCACTCTGGTATTCTCTAGGTCTAGGGTAGAGGACTATACAAAAGGATTCATTATCCACTACTCAGGTTTAAGTCAGTGGTGGGATTAAATCATTATCTGGTTTTAAGTTCCTAAACTTAGGTGTTTAAGTCCATAAACTTAAGTGCTCCAACTTTTATTAAAGTCTACCAACTTATAATTATCTCAAATAAGGTTCCAATAACCTTAATCCTATCCTAATGATTAACCATTAATTGGGACATGGAAACAGTAGGGAAACATTGTTTAAATAGATAGACAAAAACATCATGAGCATTTTGCAATTTGAAGCACCTAATTTGGAGTTCATATGGCAAAGTTATGAATTTTACAAGTTTAGGGGTTAAAAATATACCCTAAGTACCTATTTTGAATTAAATAAAAGGTCCGAGGACCTAACCGTAAGAAACCAGGGACGGCGGGTTCAAATTCCAGAAAACCGGGGGTCTCTTTAAGAAAACGCGCGGGCGAAGGGGTATCGGGCTCCTACGGCCGTTGGATCTCAGGCGGACGGCCAGGATTAGATCCTGCAGGCGGGCGCGCGAGCGCGCGGCGGCCTGGGTGGCTGACAGGCGGGACCGGCGGGCAGCGCGAGCGCGCAGGCGGGCTGACAGGCGGGGCCGGCGGGCAGCGCGAGCGCGCGGGCGGGCTGACAGGCGGGACCCAAACGGCAGGGAGACGGGGTGTGGGGGAAGCGGGCCTGGGCCGCTGGATCTCCGGCGGACGGCCAGGATCAGGTTTGGCCTAATTAAAACGGGACCGCCCGATCTGGGACGGACGGTGGGGATTGGGTGGCCGGCCTGGGCTTCTCCTACGGCTAGCTGGGGCGGCGGCGCTCGTCCCCGCGGCGGAGGACTCGCCGGAGACGAGGGGCGCGGGCGCTTGGCAGGTCTCTGGGGCGACCTGAGTGGCCGGGAAGGTTGGGAAGGGCACGGGGAATCCTTTGGTGGGGTCTGGGTCGGGGCAGGGGCACCGGAGGGGGGCGGTTCACGGCGGAGCGGCTCGGCGGCGGCGTTGAACAACTCCGGCGAGGAATCAAACGCGATAGAGTGCAATAGAGGGGAAGAGAGGGGGCATGGGAGGTTCCTTACCTCAAGGCGAACTCCGGGGACTCCTTGGTGGCGGCGATGACGCGACGGTGGCCCGGGGCGACGGTGGCGGACCCCCGCGGCTACACGGAGGACGGCGGGTGAGCGCGGGCAGAGAGAAATAGGGAGGGGGAGAGGGAATTGGGGCGTGTCCCGGGTTGCGGACGCCGGGGCGAAGCTCACCGTGGCAATGGACACGGCGGAGCTCCAACGGCGGCCAGGAAACGAGCTCGGGACGATGGCGGTTCGCGGCGACGGCGCACTGGCGTGCGCGCAGCGAGGGGGAGGTGGAAGAGGGGTCTGCAGGTGCGCAAGTGAGGGAGGGGGAGAGGGCGAGTGGGGTTCTGGGCTCAAGTGGCCGGGGGCGGGGCAGTTGCGAGCTCCACGCGCGACGTGGGCGCGGAGAAGGCGGCCGCGCGCAGCTCGGGCGGCGGTTACGCGGGGACGACGGGGCTGACAGCTCGGGCCCGTGGGCAGAGAGCGAGGGAGGCGGGCGCGGAGACGGCGGCCACGCTGACGGGCGGGCCCGCCAGCGCAGAGAGAGAGGAGGGGGGGAGGGCGCGCGCGCGGGATGGGCCTAGCTGGGCCGAAAGGCTGAGGGGGGCGGGGGGAGTGGGCTTCTTTTCCTTTTTCTTTTATTCTGGTTTTTGTTTTCTCTTTTCTTTTTATTTTCTCTATTTGATTCAAATTCAAATAAGCCACAAATTCAAATTAGACTTTCTAAGAATTATGCACCAAATAAAAGTGAAATCTAGGGTTCAACATGATGCAACAATTCATACTCCCTTGGAGTTTGAGCTAATAGACTATAATTATAAATAAAATAACCACTTTTCTCCTATAGAAATGAGAGAGAGGAGATTGGGGAAGGATGAGAAAAGGGAAGTAACACCTGAATTTGTGAATATGAGCAAAGAAATTTTATACCCCCAAATTCAGGGTGTTACAAACCTATCCCCCTTAAAAGAATCTCGCCCCGAGATTCAGGGTTGGTCAGCAAAGAGTTCAGGGTATTTGGCCTTCAGATCATCTTCTCGTTCCCAGGTTGCTTCTTCCTCGGAGTGGTGACCCCATCTGACTTTGCACATTCTGATGGTGTTCCTCCGGGTGACCCTGTCTGCAAACTCCAGAATCTGCGTTGGCTTCTCTATGTATGTCAGATCCTCCTGGACTTCCAAACCCTCCACTGGCAACTATTCTTCTGGTACTCGCAGACACTTCTTCAATTGTGACACGTGGAACACATTGTGCACTGCCGACAAACTTTCTGGTAGGTTGAGTTGGTAAGCCACTTCTCCACGCTTTGCTTGAATCTGATATGGTCCAACGTACCGGGGTGCTAACTTGCCTTTAACTCCGAACCTTCTGACTTCCCTGATAGGTGACACCTTCAGATAGACGAAATCCCCCACTTCGAAACTCAGTTCTCTTCTCCTTCGGTCCGCATAGCTTCGCTGCCTTGATTGTGCTATCTTCAGATTCTCCCGAACCATTTTGATATTCTCTTCGGCTTCAAGTAGGATGTCGGGGCCAAACACCTGTCTCTCTCCAGGCTGGTCCCAATGCAGCGGAGTCCTACAACTCCGTCCATAGAGTGCCTGAAACGGTGACATCTTCAAGCTAGCCTGATAGCTATTGTTGTAGGAGAATTCTGCATAAGGTAACCTTTTGTCCCATCCTGACTTGTCTTGCAACGCACAGGCTCTCAGCATATCTTCTAGGATTTGGTTAGTTCTTTCAGTCTGCCCGTCTGTCTGCGGGTGATAAGCCGAGCTGAAGTTCAAATGGGTGCCCAAAGCTTCTTGTAGCTGCTGCCAAAAATGAGAGGTGAACTGCGTTCCTCGATCTGACACTATCTTCTTCGGCACACCATGAAGGCAGACTATCTGTGACATGTATAACTCAGCTAACGTTGCTCCGGTGTATGTGGTCTTCACAGGTATGAAATGGGCCACCTTTGTTAAGCGGTCCACAACCACCCAGATGGAATCATAGCCGGCCCGGGTACGAGGTAGGCCAACTATAAAATCCATCCCGATCTCATCCCACTTCCACTGAGGAATCCGCAATGGCTGCAACAATCCGGCGGGCCTTTGATGCTCTGCTTTGGTCCTCTGACAGCTATCACAGATGGCGACATATTCTGTGATTTCTCTTTTCATGCCATACCACCAAAACCTCCTTTTTAAATCCTGGTACATCTTTTCACTTCCCGGGTGTATGGAGTAGGCTGTCTCATGAGCTTCCTTTAGGATCAGCTCCCGAATAGGTTTGAGGTCGGGGACACACAATCGGTCCTTGAACCATATTACTCCCTCTTCATCCTCTCGAAAGTCTTTGCCTCTTCCTTCTAAGATTAGTTGCCGGATCTTGTTGATGCTTTCATCATCCTTCTGCCCTTCTTTGATCTCCCGCTCTAGGGTGGGCTCTAATTCCACTGTTACTCCTTGCGTACTGTTCAGGAAACCGAGACTCAGTCTGTCGAACTCCTTGGCTAACTCGTATGGCATCGGGTACGTGGCCATCATATTGACTTGACTCTTCCTGCTCAGAGCATCTGCAACCACATTGGCTTTGCCTGGATGGTAATGTATCTCCAACTCGTAGTCCTTGATCAATTCCAACCATCTTCGTTGTCTCATGTTTAACTCTGACTGGGTGAATATGTACTTCAGACTTTTATGATCTATGTAAATGTCGCACTTCTGCCCATACAGGTAATGTCTCCAGGTCTTCAAAGCATGAACTACTGCTGCCAACTCCAGGTCATGTGTGGGATAATTTTTCTCATGGATCTTCAGCTGTCGAGATGAATATGCTACAACTCTTCCTTCTTGCATTAGCACACATCCCAATCCGGTGTAAGAAGCATCGCAATACACTGAGAATGGCTTGTGAACATCAGGCAGGACTAACACCGGAGCTGTAGTCAACCTATTTTTTAGTTCTTCAAATGCTTCCTGACACTTTTGGGTCCACTTGAACTCAACTTTCTTCGCTAGTAACGCTGTCATTGGTCTAGCAATCTTTGAGAAGCCTTCGATGAAACGCCTGTAATACCCAGCCATTCCAATGAAGCTCTTGATCCCACGAACATCCTTTGGTGCTTTCCAGTTTAGGATATCTGCCACTTTCTTTGGATCCACTGCCAACCCATCTTGATTTATGATGTGACCCAGAAACAGGACTTCATGAATCCAGAACTCGCATTTGCCCAGCTTGGCATACAGCTGATGCTCTCGAAGTCTTTGCAATACCATCTTCAAATGCCCTACATGATCTTCCTCACTTTGAGAGTATATGAGAATATCATCGATAAACACTACCACAAACTTGTCCAGATAGTCCATGAACACACTGTTCATCAGGTACATAAAGAAGGCTGGCGCATTTGTCAAACCAAAGGACATAACTGTGAATTCATATAACCCGTACTTGGTGATGAATGCCGTCTTCGGTATGTCCGAGGGTCGGATTCTGAGTTGATGGTAGCCTGACCTCAGATCTATCTTCGAGAATACGCTGGCACCTCTGAGCTGGTCAAACAAATCTTCTATCCTTGGCAGGGGGTACTTGTTCTTGACAGTGACTTCATTCAAGGCTCTGTAGTCTATGCACATCCTTTTGGTACCATCTTTCTTCTCTACAAACAACACCGGAGCGGCCCAAGGCGAGGTACTTGGTCTGATGTAACCCTTCTCTAACATCTCATCTATCTGCTTCTTGAGTTCCACCAATTCTGGTCCAGACACTCGGTAGGCTCTTTTGGAAATGGGGGCGGTACCAGGGATAAGCTCTATGGCAAATTCGACTTTTCTCTCGGGTGGCATGCCCGTTAGCTCCTCGGGAAATACGTCCGGAAAGTCCGACACAACCTTGATAGCCTCGAGCGGGTTGGGCTCCTTATTATCAACTGAAATCTGGTGACAGACACCCTCCGCTGATTTAGGCATCCTTAGCTCGGCCACTACCTCTTCTCCTGACGGGGACTTCAATGTTACGGTCCTCTTGTCACAGCTAACACTCGCCTCATACTTCATTAACCAATTCATCCCTAGAATGACATCTATCCCAGGGGTGTCTATTACTATTAAGTCACTGGGGAATCCTATCCCCCTTATTTCCACCCTTATATTTGAGCATATTTTATCTGTTTGCACCTTGCCACCAACCGAATTAATCCTCATGGGCGGCATCATTGCCTCTACTGAGATGTTATGCAATTCTACCCAGGTTGCCGTGACAAATGAATGAGTTGCACCAGTATCAAATAGCACTTTCGTGGGATGAGATTCGACTGAGAACATACCTACTGCCACATCTGGTGCATCCTGGATCGCTTCGGCCTCCAAGTGGTTCACCTTTCCACGGTTGTACGCTTGGTTACGATTGCCTGCCGTCGGCTGCAGTACACCTTGCCTTGTTGGAGCATTGGGGTTGGTCTGCTGCTGCGCCGCCTTCTTCGGGCATTGCATCGCCCAGTGGCCTTGTTCTCCACAGTGGAAACATCCTCTGCCTCCTCCTTGTGCTGAGGCTGCTTGGTTGCTCTGGTTTGCTGCTGGGACAGGAAGGCGAGGTGCCTGGTTGTTCTGCTTCTGATACTGATTACCTCCCTGCTGGCTGTGTTGACGATACTGCTGCTGCTGCTGATACTGCCTCTGAAACTGCTGCTGATGCGGACGCTGGTTCTGATTCTGATATCCTTGTAGGTGACCAGGCCTGCCTTGCTGAGATGAACTGCCTAAGAAACGTGGACGGCTGATGCCTCCGGTCTGGGGTCCACTCATCTTGCGCTTCCGATCTTCCATATCCTTACGCTTCTTCTCAGTCATAACTGCCCAATCGATCAGGTGCTGGAAGGTGGGGAAGGTGTGATTCATCAGCTGGTAATGCAGGGGATCCACCAAACCTCTCATGAACCTGTACTGCCTTTTAGCATCAGTGTTAACATCCTCAGGTGCATAACGAGATAGCTGCAGAAACTTGTCTCTGTATTCACTAACAGACAGGGGTCCCTGCTTCAGAGCCAGAAACTCCTCCTTCTTCACGATCATCAGTCCCTCCGGCACATGGTACCTGCGGAAACTCTCGCTGAATTCTTCCCAGGTGATGGCTTCGGGGTCAGCATGTGTGGCGAGGTAGGACTCCCACCAGGACTGGGCTGCTCCCCTTAGCTGACGGGGACCATACAGAACCTTCTCCCTGTTGTCACATTGGGCGGTGCGCAGTTCTCTTTCCACTGCGCGCAGCCAGTCTTCTGCATCCATGGGGTCGGCAGAATGGGCGAAGGTAGGAGGGTGCCCTCTCATGAACTCACCACGCTTATCCCGTGGCATCTGGGGCATCTGCACTTGCAACTGGGGTTGGGGTTGCTGTTGAGCCTGCTGCATGGCTGCCAGAGTCTGCCCAATGGCCTGCACTGCCTGAGTCTGCATCAAGAACATCTGCTCCACTGTCATCGGGGGTGGTGGGGGAGGCTGCCTCTATTGTTCCTCCTGCTGGTCCTGCTGCTCTTGCTGAGCACGCCTGTTGCATCGGCGCCTGTTGTCAGACATCTGTGGAAGACATTCATACATCAGCATTGATCTTACAACCCTCCAGCATAAGAAAAGAGAATACAGAATTCTTCATGACACTGAGTGAACAAAGAGCTTCACTGATCCTCATTACGATTCAACACAGCTTCTCAGATAAGAAGGAAAGTAGAAGTAAATGGCTTCCCAACTAAATAACTGACTTTATTAACATTATAGCTAGGCCAAACTGCAGGAGAAACCCACAGGTTGGCAACAGTCATTACAAAATTCAAATCCAGCACAAGTTCATCACAACAAGAATGCAAGCAACTGATAAGCAAACTAAGCTAATTGGAAGCAACTGATAAGCAAACTAAACTAACTATTTTAAGACTGAGACATCTGACTTAAGAATTATTACAAACTTCGACGCTAACGATCTAAGGATCCAGATCTATCCTGGTCTTACAGGCAGGGGAACCATAAGTGTGGTGACCACGTGGCAGCGAGCGGTAAGGGTGCTGAGTCCCAACAGGAGCGGGAGAACCACCCTCCTGGTGATGGCGCTCTGCCAGCTCAGCACGCAACTCCGCAATCTCCGTTCGAGCCCTGCTCAGCTCGTCCAGAGAGTGATCCAGCTCAGTGTTAAGCACTGCGACTAGGTTGACTGTGCTGCTCAACCTAGGGTTAGCCTCACCAACAGGTGAGACAACCACACTCTCTGTGCTGCCAGTAGGGCGGCGGGGGTAGTACCGAAGGTTAAGACCGTCGGCCACCCCACCGAACAAAGAACAGTACTGGGAGAGTGCACGTCGTGCTGCATCCTGCATAGCCGCCTCTGCAGTGTCCCTCTCGGAGATGGAATAGTGCTCCGAAACGGCCTCCGCACCCCGGAGGTCATCCTCCGGACGGCGAACTAGGCAGGTAGCCTCCCAGCGGTCCGGGTACCTCCCGCGACTGTGCTGGTATACTACACAACGATACTCGATCGACCAGGTGTGCCGGTCGAAAGCCTGGCGCAGCAAGGTGTCGAGTGCGTCGTGGAAGTGACAACCGCGAGCGGCATCACGGGTGATGGGTCGGGCGACCCATCCTTCCGCCTCCTGCGGCTCAGAAGACTCCGTGCTGTGGTCTGAGTCGTCGTCGTCGGGGTCTCCTCCAGGACTTCCTCCGGTAGCTCCTCCAACAGCCGAGGCGTCCCGCGGTGGTGCAGGGGGCGCCTCCAGCTGGGCAACAGAGGAACGGGGCCTCACGGACTCCACCTCCTGCTGGGGTGGGGAGGAAGAGCCCTGCTGCTCTCTGTGCTGCCGCCGGCGTTCCTGCTCCTCACGCAGGCGGTGGTGCAGTCTCTCCAGGTGACTCGACTGACCGGACACGGTGCGGTGCAGAGGACGCTCCGCAAGTCGAGACGGCAGGAAAGGAATCACCGACTTACGTGCAGTGTGTCTAAGACGAGCCATCTACAAAAGACACCGTAAGCATAAGAGTAAGAGCAGAACTAATATGACAAGTGAATAAACCATAGACAGAATAAGATAAAAATTTTAACAAGGTATAATATAGTATATATATATGTAGTAAAACATAGGGTTGGTCGAGGTGACCGACTTTTGAAGTAACATCAGAGGTCAAGGTGAGGGGGAAAGGTCAATAGTCCTTAGTACGACCAGTGCTACTCTAGGTTAGCGGTCCTACAGTCAGCACGGCTTTGATACCACTTATGTCACACCCGGTTTTGGAAGGCAAACCAAGTGCGAACCATGTACGTGCCAGGATCAGAACTCACGTACACAGCGATTACATAAATGAACATCAATGCACATTGCTCGAATAATAACTTAAGAGAGTATTAACTTATTACATCACAGAGTCATAGACATCCACATAGTCATCAACTTAACAGTTAAATCAAAGTGGTAGCGAAACGCAGTAAAGATAAGGCCTTCACAGGCAGCTGACTGGGGGTTGCCACCAACCCACACCTAGAATTCGTCGTAGTCTTGGAACTCCTGGAAGTCTCCTTCCACGACTTCGCCTTCTCCGGAGCAGTGGTTACAATGCGGACAACCTGGTGTTTTGTGGTAAAGCAAGGATGAGTACACATCAACGTACTCAGCAAATGTCCCGTTTGGCTGAAGTGGACTAGCTTTATGTGGGGTTAGGCTCCAGCAGTTGCTTTTAGTTGGTCAGGTATTTATCATTAGTAGAAGCCAGATTTTATCATTTACCAACCCATGAACCATTTCCTCATCGAGGAACAACATCATCATATTCGAACCAAAACCATAACATAATCCTTGTATCTCGAACCATCTGAATCTCTAATCAAAGAGGATCCCAAGGCCGCTCTTAACCGTGAGCACGGCTGATATATCAGTTTCACTACCCTCTGCAGAGGTCGCACACTTTACCCATGAGTCATGATTCCCTTTCTGCCCGGGGAGAGCCAATCCCCATTGACCACTACCTAGGTGGTCCGGCAGGGTATCACTACGTAGCTGTTACAAAGATTCCCTAGAGATCATAGCTGCCCGTTAGGTTTCTCCAGTTTGATCAACACAGTACTCCTCCCCGCAGGAGAGTGACTAACAAAATCAAAACGAAAGAACCTCGGCACTCAGCCTCGGCAGAGCAAGCACTGTGCCTGGACCCCATTGACGGCACGACGGCGAAGCAACTACACCTCTAGTTCCTCTAATTAATTAGCTAAGGGCACCCCATTTCACCCTCATGGTTGCACTGTTATCCCGGGTGGTCTCTCAACGAACAGGTCCTTACGGAGAGGTACTCAGGAAACAGCCTGAGCCCCCTAGAGTATCACAAGATCATCAATATCATCAGGATAAACAGTATCGTAAATATTCACATCATGTTCATTGATTAAGTTAAGGCAATAGCAGAATGCTAACCATAATAGCCCATAAGGTCATCAAGGACAAAGTAAAGTGTAAAGCTAGTCAATCCTTAGGTTTCAAGTAAGTAATGCGGGGTAGTAAGTTATAAATGAATAGGACATAATGGGTCAGAGGACACTTGCCTTCACCAAACTGTTGATCAGGAACTTCCTCTGCAACTTCCTCGGGAAACACAGACTGCTCGTTGTCTACGTAAAGTAATCATTCACACTATGCACTTGGGAAATGACAAACAAAAACAATATACCAAACATATGCAGCAAAGAGATCACAAGTTCATAATAGAAAAGGGATAGGCACTCTGGTATTCTCTAGGTCTAGGGTAGAGGACTATACAAAAGGATTCATTATCCACTACTCAGGTTTAAGTCAGTGGTGGGATTAAATCATTATCTGGTTTTAAGTTCCTAAACTTAGGTGTTTAAGTCCATAAACTTAAGTGCTCCAACTTTTATTAAAGTCTACCAACTTCTAATTATCTCAAATAAGGTTCCAATAACCTTAATCCTATCCTAATGATTAACCATTAATTGGGACATGGAAACAGCAGGGAAACATTGTTTAAATAGATAGACAAAAACATCATGAGCATTTTGCAATTTGAAGCACCTAATTTGGAGTTCATATGGCAAAGTTATGAATTTTACAAGTTTAGGGGTTAAAAATATACCCTAAGTACCTATTTTGAATTAAATAAAAGGTCCGAGGACCTAACCGTAAGAAACCAGGGACGGCGGGTTCAAATTCCAGAAAACCGGGGGTCTCTTTAAGAAAACGCGCGGGCGAAGGGGTATCGGGCTCCTACGGCCGTTGGATCTCAGGCGGACGGCCAGGATTAGATCCTGCGGGCGGGCGCGCGAGCGCGCGGCGGCCTGGGTGGCTGACAGGCGGGACCGGCGGGCAGCGCGAGCGCGCAGGCGGGCTGACTAGCGGGGCCGGCGGGCAGCGCGAGCGCGCGGGCGGGCTGACAGGCGGGACCCAAACGGCAGGGAGACGGGGTGTGGGGGAAGCGGGCCTGGGCCGCTGGATCTCCGGCGGACGGCTAGGATCAGGTTTGGCCTAATTAAAACGGGACCGCCCGATCTGGGACAGACGGTGGGGATTGGGTGGCCGGCCTGGGCTTCTCCTACGGCTAGCTGGGGCGGCGGCGCTCGTCCCCGCGGCGGAGGACTCGCCGGAGACGAGGGGCGCGGGCGCTTGGCGGGTCTCTGGGGCGACCTGAGTGGCCGGGAAGGTTGGGAAGGGCACGGGGAATCCTTTGGTGGGATCTGGGTCGGGGCAGGGGCACCGGAGGGGGGCGGTTCACGGCGGAGCGGCTCGGCGGTGTCGTTGAACAACTCCGGCGAGGAATCAAACGCGATAGAGTGCAATAGAGGGGAAGAGAGGGGGCATGGGAGGTTCCTTACCTCAAGGCGAACTCCGGGGACTCCTTGGTGGCGGCGATGACGCGACGGTGGCCCGGGGCGACGGTGGCGGACCCCCGCGGCTACATGGAGGACGGCGGGTGAGCGCGGGCAGAGAGAAATAGGGAGGGGGAGAGGGAATTGGGGCGCGTCCCGGGTTGCGGACGCCGGGGCGAAGCTCACCGTGGCAATGGACACGGCGGAGCTCCAACGGCGGCCAGGAAACGAGCTCGGGACGGCGGCGGTTCGCGACGACGGCGCACTGGCGTGCGCGCAGCGAGGGGGAGGTGGAAGAGGGGTCTGCAGGTGCGCAAGTGAGGGAGGGGGAGAGGGCGAGTGGGGTTCTGGGCTCAAGTGGCCGGGGGCGGGGCAGTTGCGAGCTCCACGCGCGACGTGGGCGCGGAGAAGGCGGCCGCGCGCAGCTCGGGCGGCGGTTACGCGGGGACGACGGGGCTGACAGCTCGGGCCCGCGGGCAGAGAGAGAGGGAGGCGGGCGCGGAGACGGCGGCCACGCTGACGGGCGGGCCCGCCAGCGCAGAGAGAGAGGAGGGGGGGGGGGGGAGGGCGCGCGCGCGGGATGGGCCTAGCTGGGCCGAAAGGCTGAGGGGGGCGGGGGGAGTGGGCTTCTTTTCCTTTTTCTTTTATTCTGGTTTTTGTTTTCTCTTTTCTTTTTATTTTCTCTATTTGATTCAAATTCAAATAAGCCACAAATTCAAATTAGACTTTCTAAGAATTATGCACCAAACAAAAGTGAAATCTAGGGTTCAACATGATGCAACAATTCATACTCCCTTGGAGTTTGAGCTAATAGACTATAATTATAAATAAAATAACCACTTTTCTCCTATAGAAATGAGAGAGAGGAGATTGGGGAAGGATGAGAAAAGGGAAGTAACACCTGAATTTGTGAATATGAGCAAAAAAATTTTATACCCACAAATTCAGGGTGTTACAGCAAAGCCAATGTGGTTGCAGATGCTCTGAGCAGGAAGAGTCAAGTCAATATGTTGGCCACGTACCCAATGCCATATGAGTTAGCCAAGGAATTCGACAGACTGAGTCTCGGTTTCCTGAATAGTACGCAAGGAGTAACAGTGGAATTAGAGCCCACCCTAGAGCGGGAGATCAAAGAAGGGCAGAAGGATGATGAAAGCATCAACAAGATCCGGCAGCTGATCTCAGAAGGAAGAGGCAAAGACTTTCGAGAGGATGAAGAGGGAGTAATATGGTTCAAGGACCGATTGTGTGTCCCCGACCTCAAACCTATTCGGGAGCTGATCCTAAAGGAAGCTCATGAGACGGCCTACTCCATACACCCTGGGAGCGAGAAGATGTATCAGGATTTAAAAAGGAGGTTTTGGTGGTATGGCATGAAAAGAGAAATCGTAGAATATGTCGCCATCTGTGATAGCTGTCAAAGAACCAAAGCAGAGCATCAAAGGCCCGCCGGATTGTTGCAGCCATTGCGGATTCCTCAGTGGAAGTGGGATGAGATCGGGATGGATTTTATAGTTGGCCTACCTCGTACCCGGGCCGGTTATGATTCCATCTGGGTGGTTGTGGACCGCTTAACAAAGGTGGCCCATTTCATACCTGTGAAGACCACATACACCGGAGCAACGTTAGCTGAGTTATACATGTCACGGATAGTTTGCCTTCATGGTGTGCCGAAGAAGATAGTGTCAGATCGAGGAACGCAGTTCACCTCTCATTTTTGGCAGCAGCTACAAGAAGCTTTGGGCACCCATTTGAACTTCAGCTCGGCCTATCACCCGCAGACAGACGGTCAGACTGAAAGAACTAACCAGATCCTAGAAGATATGCTGAGAGCCTGTGCGTTGCAAGACAAGTCAGGATGGGACAAAAGGTTACCTTATGCAGAATTCTCCTATAACAATAGTTACCAGGCCAGCTTGAAGATGTCGCCGTTTCAGGCACTCTATGGACGGAGTTGTAGGACTCCGCTGCATTGGGACCAGCCTGGAGAGAGACAGGTGTTTGGCCCCGACATTTTGCTTGAAGCCGAAGAGAATATCAAAATGGTTCGGGAGAACCTGAAGATAGCCCAGTCAAGACAGCGAAGCTATGCAGACCGAAGGAGAAGAGAACTGAGTTTCGAAGTGGGGGATTTCGTCTATCTGAAGGTGTCACCTATCAGGGGAGTCAGAAGGTTCGGAGTTGAAGGCAAGTTAGCACCCCGGTACGTTGGACCATATCAGATTCAAGCAAAGCGTGGAGAAGTGGCTTACCAACTCAACCTACCAGAAAGTTTGTCGGCAGTACACAATGTGTTCCACGTGTCACAATTGAAGAAGTGTCTGCGAGTACCAGAAGAACAGTTGCCAGTGGAGGGTTTGGAAGTCCAGGAGGATCTGACATACATAGAGAAGCCAACGCAGATTCTGGAGTTTGCAGACAGAGTCACCCGGAGGAATACCATCAGAATGTGCAAAGTCAGATGGGGTCACCACTCGGAGGAAGAAGCAACCTGGGAACGAGAAGATGATCTGAAAGCCAAATACCCTGAACTCTTTGCTGACCAACCTTGAATCTCGGGGCGAGATTCTTTTAAGGGGGATAGGTTTGTAACACCCTGAATTTGGGGGTATAAAATTTCTTTGCTCATATTCACAAATTCAGGTGTTACTTCCCTTTTCTCATCCTTCCCCAATCTTCCCTTTCTCATTTCTATAAGAGAAAAGTAGTTATTTTATTTGTAACTATAGTCTATTAGCTCAAACTCCAAGGGAGTATGAATTGTTGCATCATGTTGAACCCTGGATTTCACTTTTGTTTGGTGCATAAGTCTTAGAAAGTCCAATTTGAATTTGTGGCTTATTTGAATTTGAATCAAATAGAGAAAATAAAAAGAAAAGAGAAAACAATTCCAGATTAAAAAGAAAAGGGAAAGAAGCCCACTCCCCCGCCCCCCCTCAGCCTTTCGGCCCAGCTAGGCCCATCCCGCGCGCGCGCGCCTCTCCCCCCCCCTCTCCTCTCTCTGCCCTGGCGGGCCCACCCGTCAGCGCAGCCGCTTTCCCCATCCCGCGCGCGCCCGCTTCCCCCGCTCTCTCTGCCCTGGCGGGCCCGCCCGTCAGCGCAACCGTTCTCCGCGCCCGCGCCCGCTTTCCCTCTCTCTCTGCTCGCGGGCCCGGGCTGTCAGCTCCCTCGTCCTCGCGTAACTACCGCCCGAGCTGCGCGCTGCCGCGGTCTCCGCGCCCACGTCGCGCGTGGAGCTCGCAACTGCCCCGCCCCCGGCCACTTGAGCCCGGAACCCCACTCGCCCTCTCCCCCTCCCTCATTTGCGCACCTGCAGGCCCCTCTCTCACCTCCCCCTCGCTGCGCGCACGCCAGAGCGCCGCCGCCATAAACCCTCACCGTCCCGAGCTCGTTTCCCGGCCGCCGTTGGAGCTCCGCTGTGTCCATTGCCACGGTGAGCTTCGCCCCGGCGTCCGCAACCCGGGACACGCCCCAATTCCCTCTCCCCCTCCTTATTTCTCTCTGCCCGCGCTCACCCGCCGTCCTCCGTGCAGCCGCGGAGGTCCGCCACCGTCGCCCCGGGTCACCGTCGCGTCATCGCCGCCACCGAGGAGTCCCCGGAGCCCGCCTTGAGGTAAAGAACCTCTCCCGCCCCTATTGACCTTTGTTTTGCTCTCTGCTGCGTTTAATTCCTCGCCGGAGTAGATTTATGCCGCCGCCGAACCACTCCGCCGTGAACCGCCCCCCTCCGGTGCCCCTGCCCCGACCCAGACCCCACCAAAGAATTCCCCGTGCCCTTCCCAACCTTCCCGGCCACTCAGGTCGCCCCAGAGACCCGCCAAGCGCCCGCGCCCCTCGTCTCCGGCGAGTCCTCCGCCGCGGGGACGAGCGCCGCCGCCCCAGCTAGCCGTAGGAGAAGCCCAGGCTGGCCACCCAATCCCCACCGTCCGTCCCAGATCGGGCGGTCCCGTTTTAATTAGGCCAAACCTGATCCTGGCCGTCCGTCGGAGATCCAGCGGCCTAGGCCCGCTTCCCCCACACCCCGTCTCCCTGCCGTTTGGGTCCCGCCTGTCAGCCCGCCCGCGCGCTCGCGCTGCCCGTCGGTCCCGCCTGTCAGCCCGCCCGCGCGCTCGCGCTGCCCGCCGGTCCCGCCTGTCAGCCCGCCCGCACGCTCGCGCTGCCTGCCGGTCCCGCCTGTCAGCCACCCAGGCCGCCGCACGCCCGCGCGCCCGCCCGCAGGATCTAATCCTAGCCGTCCGTCTGAGATCCGACGGCCGTAGGAGTCCGATACCCCTTCGCCCGCGCGTTTTCTTAAAGAGCCCCCCGGTTTTCTGGAATTTGAACCCGCCGTCCCTGGTTTCTTACAGTTAGGTCCTCGGACCTTTTATTTAATTCAAAATAGGTACTTAGGGTATATTTTTAACCCCTAAACTTGTAAAATTCATAACTTTGCCATATGAACTCCAAATGAGGTGCTTCAAATTGCAAAATGTTCATAATATTATTATCTATCTGTTTAAGCAATGTTTCCCTGCTGTTTCTATGTCTCAATTAATAGTTGATCATTAGGGTAAAATTAATGTTATGGGAACCCTATTTGAGATAAATAAAAGATAGTAGACTTTAATAAAAGTTGGAGCACTTAAGTTTATGGACTTAACACTATGTAATGATTTAACCCCCACCACTGACTTAAACCTGAGTAGTGGATAATGAATCCTTTTGTATAGTCCTCTACCCTAGACCTAGAGAATACCAGAGTGCCTATCCCTTTTCTATTATGAACTTGTGATCTCTCTGCTGCATATGTTTGGTATAATGTTTTTGTTTGTTATTTCCCAAGTGCATAGTGTGAATGATTACTTTACGTAGACAACGAGAAGTCTGTGTTTCCCGAGGGAGTTGCAGAGGAAGTTCCTGATCAGCAGTTTGGTGAAGGCAAGTGTCCTCTGACCCATTATGTCCTATTCATTTATAACTTACTACCCCGCATTACTTACTTGAAACCTAAGGATTGACTAGCTTTACACTTTACTTTATCCTTGATGACCTCATGGGCTATTATGGTTAGCATTCTGCTACTGCCTTAACTTAATCAATGAACATGATGTTATGATACTGTTATCCTGATGATGTTGATGATCTTGTGATACTCTAGGGGGCTCAGGCTGTTTCCTGAGTACCTCTCCGTAAGGACCTGTTCGTTGAGAGACCACCCGGGATAACAGTGCAACCATGAGGGTGAAATGGGGTGCCCTTAGCTAATTAATTAGAGGAACTAGAGGTGTAGTTGCTTCGCCGTCGTGCCGTCAATGGGGTCCAGGCACAGTGCTTGCTCTGCCGAGGCTGAGTGCCGAGGTTCTTTCGTTTTGATTTTGTTAGTCACTCTCCTGCGGGGAGGAGTACTGTGTTTATCAAACTGGAGAAACCTAACGGGCAGCTACGATCTCTAGGGAATCTTTGTAACAGCTACGTAGTGATACCCTGCCGGACCACCTAGGTAGTGGTCAATGGGGATTAGCTCTCCCCGGGTAGAAAGGGAATCATGACTCATGGGTAAAGTGTGCGACCTCTGCAGAGGGTAGTGAAACTGATATATCAGCCGTGCTCACGGTTAAGAGCAGCCTTGGGATCCTCTTTGAGTAGAGATACAGATGGTTCGAGATTCAAGGATTATGTTATGGTTTTGGTTCGAATATGATGATGTTGTTCCTCGATGAGGAAATGGTTCATGGGTTGGTTAATGCTAAAATCTGGCTTCTACTAATGATAAATACCTGACCAACTAAAAGCAACTGCTTGAGCCTAACCCCACATAAAGCTAGTCCACTTCAACCAAACGGGACATTTGCTGAGTACGTTGATGTGTACTCATCCTTGCTTTACCACAAAACACCAGGTTGTCCGCATTGCAACCACTGCTCAGGAGAAGGCGAAGCCGTGGAAGAAGACTTCCAGGAGTTCCAAGACTACGACGAATTCTAGGTGTGGGTTGGCGGCAACCCCCAGTCAGCTGCCTGTGAAGGCCTTATCTTACTGCGTTTCGCTAGCACTTTGATTTAACTGTTAAGTTGATGACTAGGTGGATGTCTATGACTCTGTGTTGTAATAAGTTATAACTCTTTTAAGTTATTATTCGAGCAATGTGCTATGATGAGTCATTTATGTAATCGTCGTGTACGTGAATTTCTGATCCTGGCACGTACATGGTTCGCATTCGGTTTACCTTCCAAAATTGGGTGTGACAGCTTCGGGGTCCCAAACTCCATCATCACCGACAACGGCACCCAGTTCACCGGCAAAAAATTCTTGGATTTTTGCGAGGATCACAACATCCGGGTGGACTGGGCTGCCGTAGCTCATCCCATGTCGAATGGGCAAGTAGAGCGTGCCAACGGCATGATTCTACAAGGGCTCAAGCCTCGGATTTACAACGACCTCAACAAGTTCGGCAAGCGATGGATGAAGGAATCCCCTCGGTGGTTTGGAGCCTGAGGACGACGCCGAGCCGAGCCACGGGTTTCACGCCGTTCTTTCTGGTCTACGGGGCCGAGGCCGTCTTGCCCACTGACCTGGAATACGGCTCCCCAGGGACGAGGGCCTACGACGATCAAAGCAACCAAGCTAGCCGAGAAGACTCGCTGGACCAACTGGAAGAGGCTCGGGACAGGGCCTTGCTACACTCGGCGCGGTATCAGCAGTCCCTGCGACGCTACCACGCCCGAGGGGTCCGACCCCGAGACCTCCAGGTGGGCGACCTGGTGCTTCGGCTGCGGCAAGACGCCCGAGGGAGGCACAAGCTCACGCCCCCCTGGGAGGGGCCATTCATCATCGCCAAAGTTCTGAAGCCCGGAACGTACAAGCTAGTCGAACGATGGCTGAAAGGTACCAACTCCCACGGAGTTGCGTTCCTCCAACGATGGGGCGAAAAGACGGCGGTTTCCCCCATCCGGGGGCTCGGAAGGTGGAAAGACACGGTGAATAAGGGAGGAAGAAGACATGGTCGCCTTATGAAAGGGGTCGCCCTCCTTTTAAAGGCGACTCTCCCTGCTTGCGCCCCCAACCGTCACGGGCTGAGTCTTCTCCAACAACGCTCCAAAGCCCTCCCCTGCGGCGCGGGGGCTGGGTCCCGCATGTCATGCAGACCGGCTCCAAGCAGAAGAAGCCGACGCCATGCACGGCGCACGCAACCACCCAGCGGTTACAAGTGACCCTCCACTTTTGCCCAGACCAACGGGCGAAAAGGGGCAGGCGGCCATGCAGGCGGCATGCAACCGCACCAAGTGGACGCGCCTCTCCGACTCCTGACATGCCAGCACGGAGGCCCAAGCCCACGCGTCGCGCGACCGGCGCGCCGGATGCTGCATGCAAGCAACTGTACCACTTGCGCCACCACCGCACCTCCTCGATTGCGGAACCGATACCGCGACCCGAGGCGACCCAGCGCGCGACCCAGCAGCGCCAGCCTGGCGCAGCGGTCAAACGCGGTCAAAAGTGGGCCGGCAGTAATGACGGTGGCAGGCACGCGGGAGCAGCGGTCACGCCGTCAGCCAAGTTCACGTCCCATCCAGAGGCAGCGAGAGAACCCCCTCTCACGGCGTGAAGACGACGCGCCTGTGACCCGTTCCTCGAACGGCTCACGCACGCGCAACGGCAGCCTCGCCAACTACTCGCCCCGTCGCATTAACTCCGCGGCTGGACAGGCGGCGCTTCTGGCAGGAGCAGCTGGCGACGCTTCGCCTTCGCCAAAACAACCGCGCCAAAAAAGGTACGCCACGTCGTTCAATTTCGTATCCTTTTTCCTTTTTCCTCTTTCTCTATCTCTTGCAACAGGGACCGGGAAAGGGGATACCCCTAAAGGGATCCTTCCCCGTGAAGGAACTAGGCTCCGAGCCTCCCTACTGATCAGGGGTTCGAAGGCTGGCCCCCCGAAGGGTTCAACAGCCGCCTCAGATCGCGTGGGCCCGACACCCACTACTGGTCAGAGGTTCGAAGGTCGGCCTCCCGAAAGGTTCCACGGCCGCCTCAGGCTACTCGGGCTCCGCGCCCATTACTGATCAGGGGTTCGAAGGCTGGCCCCCCGAAGGGTTCACAGTCGCCTCAGACACCGAGCGAGGGATGACCAGGGGTACGTTCGATACATAACCGAGGCTCGGGCTGCGCTCCCGAGGTACCCTAGGACATTTCCGAGACCAGCGGGAACGATCCTGTAACGGAATCCCATCGGAGGGAGGCAACGAGCCCTCGGACCCCGTCGCCTGGGGACCGGGTCCGGCAGATCACCCGCAGGTACTTTTGGGTGTGCCTCCGGGCCCCTAGCCGACCCCCAACGAACGGGGCACGGACGTCCACTCGGATTACCCGCTTGCAGCTCACCGGAGACGCCATGTTCGGTGCCCATCGAGGGTAACATGGCGCTCTCCCCCCCCCCTCCTCCTTGCGGAAAGGCGACGTAGGGGCGTATGTAAAAAAGCCGAGTCTGTCCCTGATCGCCCTCTCGCCCTGTGCGGAGGCTCGGGGGCTGCTCTCGCGAACCCGGCTCTGGCCAAACCGTTGACAGCGTCAACATACCAGCCCGAGAACTTGGGCCCCGACAGTGCACCCGGGCTACGGCCAGTTCGCATGAGGGAACCACCAGACCAGCCGAAGCATTACGCAAGGCATTAAGACCTCGAAGGAGTGAAACCACTCCTCCGAGGCCACGGGGGCTACACCCGGCGGGTGCGCTCGCGCGCACCCACCGGAACAAAATGCAACCGAGAAAGGCTGGTCCCCTTGCAAAAAAGTGCGACGAAAGCCTCCAAGCGAGTGCTAACACTCCCTTCGAGGCTCGGGGGCTACTGTCGGGGACCATAATTAGGGGTACCCTCAAGACGCCTAATTCTCAGCTGGTAACCCCCATCAGCATAAAGCTGCAGAGGCCTGATGGGTGCGATTAAGTCAGGGACCAGTCCATACGAGCGACTCGATCACGCCTCGCCCGAGCCTAGCCTCGGGCAAGGGCAGCCGACCCTGAGGTGTTTCCGTCTCGCCCGAGGCCCCCTTTTTTACGGCAGACGCATCTCCGGCTCGCCCGAGGCCTTGCCTTCGTTAAGAAGCAACCCTGACTAAATCGCTGCGCCGATCGACCAAGCCACAGGGGCATTTAACGCAAAGGTAGCCTGGCACCTTTATCCTGACACGCGCCCCCTGGCAGAGCCGAAGTGACCGCCGTCACTTCGCCGCTCCACTGACCGGTCTGACAAAAGGACAGCGCCGCCTGCGCCGTCCCGACTGCGGTGCCACTTGACAGAGTGAGACTGACAGGCAGCCAGGCCTTGCCAAAGGCGCCATAGGAAGCTCCGCCCGACCCAGGGCTCGGACTCGGGCTAAGGCCCCAGAAGACGGCGAACTCCGCTCCGCCCGACCCAGGGCTCGGACTCGGGCTAAGGCCCCGGAAGACGGCGAACTCCGCTCCGCCCGACCCAGGGCTCGGACTCGGGCTAAGGCCCCGGAAGACGGCGAACTCCGCTCCACCCGACCCAGGGCTCGGACTCGGGCTAAGGCCCCGGAAGACGGCGAACTCCGCTCCGCCCGACCCAGGGCTCGGACTCGGGCTAAGGCCCCGGAAGACGGCGAACTCCGCTCCGCCCGACCCAGGGCTCGGACTCGGGCTAAAGCCCCGGAAGACGGCGAACTCCGCTCCGCCCGACCCCTGGGGTCGGACTCCGCCCTGGCCTCTGCCGAACGACCTCCGCCTCGCCCGACCCAGGAGCTCGGGCTCGGCCTCGGCCATGGAAGATAGACTCGACCTCGGCCTTGGAGGAGCCTCCACGTCGCCCGACCTAGGGCACAAGTCCGCCACGTGAACAGGAAGCGCCATCATCACCCTACCCCGAGCCGACTCGGGCCGCAGAGAACAAGACCGACGTCCCATCTGGCTAGCTCCGCCAGATAGGCAATGATGGCGCCCCGCTAGACCATGACGACGGCGGCTCTCGGCTCCCTTACGGAAGCAGGGGGACGTCAGCAAGAGCCCAACTGTTCCGACAGTTGTCCCTCCACCAGGCTCCGTTACTCCTCCGACGGCCACGACACCACACCAGCTGGGTGCCAAGTTCTCTCCGGCTGCCACATTGGCATGTACCTAGGGCGCTAGCTCTCCCCCGCTAGACACGTAGCACTCTGCTGCACCCCCATTGTACACCTGGATCCTCTCCTTACGCCTATAAAAGGAAGGACCAGGGCCTTCTTAGAGAAGGTTGGCCCCGCGGGAACGAGGGCAGGGGCAGGCGCTCTCTTGGGGCCGCTCGCTTCCCTCACCCGCGTGGACGCTTGTAACCCCCTACTGCAAGCGCACCCGACCTGGGCGCGGGACGAACACGAAGGCCGCGGGATCTCCACCTCCCTCACGACTCGGGTCCGGCCACCTCGCTTTCCCCCCTTCGCGCTCGCCCACGCGCTCGACCCATCTGGGCTGGGGCACGCGGCACACTCACTCGTCGGCTTAGGGACCCCCCCGGTCTCGAAACGCCGACACATATTGTCTACATTAGCTTCCTTCTATTAAGCGAGTGGTTAATTTATAATCATGTAACGTGACCGTTTCTCGACTGTCTTTTTCTCTTTCTCTCTTAACCGTAGTTGCGAGCCCGCGTGGAACGTCTGTTTACTTACTGCATTCTATTGTATGGTGTACTGTTCTTTTGTATTAAATATGTGGATGTATGTATGTTTGCAACCGCATAGAGAACGATCCGGTTGAAGAGCCCGAAGAACTAGCAGGAGAAGCCCCTGAACAGCAGTCGGTTGGTGGAGGCAAGTGTCCCTTGACCTATCTCTGTCCTATTCATTCTTTAATTCACTTCCCGCATTACATATTTATACCTAAGGATCGACTAGCTTTGGTTGCCCATGTCCTTGTTTACCTATTTGGGTCGGATTATTATTATTGCTTAGTCTTATGTTATTGCTCAACTCTAATCAATGAACATGATGAGAATATCTATGATACGCTGTTTTCCCCTCTCTTATTATGATGTTATACTTGTGGTCTTCAAGGGGGCTCGAGCGGTTTCTCGAGTGCCTCTCCGTAAGGACCTGTTCTATGGATGACCGCCCGAGAAAACAGTGCAACCATGAGGGTGGAGTGGGACGCCCTTAGCTAAATAATTAGAGGATCTGGGTTGTAGTTCGCTTAGCCGTTGTGCCATCAATGGGGCTCGGTGTATGCGGCTCGCTCTGCCAAGGTTGATTTGTCCCTTGGGGAGGAGTGCGGTACATTTAGGAAACCTAACGGGCGGCTACAGCCCTGGGGAATCTTTGTAAAGGCTACGCAGTGATGCCCTGCTGGGTCACCTTGGTAGTGATCAATGGAGAGTCATGATCTCCGGGCAGAATGGGAATCACGGCTTGTGGGTAAAGTGCACAACCTCTGCAGAGTGTTTGAAAACTGATATATCAGCCGTGCTCGCGGTTATGAGCGGCCAAGGGAGCTCCAGTGATTAGTGGTACTTGATCAGAGACATTTTGGTTTACAGGTGGCAATGAGACTGATGGTTTTGGTTATGACTATGGTGCTGGTAAGTGGTCTTCTTTCCGTTTGGAAAGGGTACATCGGGCTAATAACTTGGGTTAATGCTAAAACCTGGCTTTCTACCAGTAAGTAATAATCTGACCAACTAAAAGCAACTGCTTGACTTACCCCCACATAAAGCTAGTCCACTACAGCCAAACAGGATACTTGCTGAGTATGTTGATGTGTACTCACCCTTGCTCTACACACCAACCCCCCCCAGGTTGTCAGCATTGCAACCACTGCTCAGGAGAAGATGAAGCTGTGAAAGGAGACTTCCAGGAGTTCCAAGACTACGACAAGTTCTAGGCGTGGGTTAGCGGCAACCCCCAGTCGGCTGCCTGTGAAGGCCGCGGTTATCTACGTTTCGTTTTCGCGCTTTGATTTATTGTAAGGACCATATGGACGTCTCAGACGTATGATGTAATCGACTACTATTCCCCTTTTTAATACTATTTTGAGCACTGTGTGACGATGTCCATGTTATGTAACTGCTGTGTACGTGAATAACTAATCCTGGCACGTACATGGTTCGCATTCGGTTTACCTTCTAAAACCGGGTGTGACACTTTTGATATGGTGTTTGTTGATACTTGTCGGCGTTTCGACCCCGGGGGGTCCCTGGACCGACGAGTAAATTGTCGCCGCGTGTCCCAGCCTAGATGGGTCGGCGCGAGATGGAGCACGAAGGGGGTAGAAGAGAGGGAGAAAAGGGGAAAACCCGCGGCCAACGTGTTGTCCTGCGCCCAGGTTGGGTGCGCTTGCAGTAGGGGGTTACAAGCGTCCGCGTGGGGGGAGAGCAAGGGACCCTACGCGCCGTTTCGTCCCCCCCCCCCGCGCGGCCAACCTCTTCGTAAGAGAGCCCTGGACCTTCCTTTTATAGGCGTAAGGAGAGGGTCCAGGTGTACAATAGGAGGTGTAGCAGTGCGCCATCGTGTCTAGCAGAGAGGAGCTAGTGCCCTAAGTACATGCCGTCGTGGCAGCCAGAGAGGTTTTGGCACCCTGTTCATGTGATGTCGTGGCCGTCGGAGGAGCGTTGGAGCCTTGCGGAAGGATAGCTGTCGGGGCTGTCGAGTCCTTGCTGACGTCTCCTTGCTTCCGTAAGGGGCTGAGAGTCGCCGTCGTCATGGAGCACGCGGGGCGCCATCATTATCTGTTTTATCGGGGCGAGCCAGATGGGACGCCGGTCCTGTTACCCGTAGCGTGAGCTAGCTAGGGATAGGGTAATGATGGCCTCCCCTGTGACGTGGTCGGTCCGAGCCCTGGGTCGGGCGAGGCGTAGTTCGTCGTCTTCCGGGGCCGAGCCCGAGTCCGAGCCCTGGGGTCGGGCGAAGCGGAGTTCGTCGTCTTCCAGGGCCGAGCCCGAGTCCGAGCCCTGGGGTCGGGCGAGGCGGAGTTTCCTATGGCGCTCGAGGCCGGACTTGGCCGCTGTCAGCCTCACTCTGTCGAGTGGCACAGCAGTCGGAGCGACGCAGGCGACGCTGTCTTCTTGTTAGGCCGATCAGTGGAGCGGCGAAGTGACTGCGGTCACTTTCAGCTCTGTCGAATGAAGGGCGCGTGACAGGATAAGGTGTCAGGCCATCCTTGCATTAAATGCTCCTGCGATTCAGTCGGTCGGTGTGGCGATCTGGCCAAGGTTGCTTCTTGGCGAAGACTGGGTCTCGGGCGAGCCGAAAGTGTGTCCGTCGCTTGAGGGGGTCCTCGGGCGAGACGTGAATCTTCCGGGGTCGGTTGCCCTTGCCCGAGGCTGGGCTCGGGTGAGGCGTGGTCGTGTCCCTTGAGTGGACCGAGCCTTGGCTTAATCGCACCCATCAGGCCTTTGCAGCTTTGTGCTGATGGGGGTTACCAGCTGAGATTAGGAGTCTTGGGGGTACCCCTAATTATGGTCCCCGACAGTAGCCCCCGAGCCTCGAAGGGAGTGTTGATACTCGCTTGGAGGCTTTTGTTGCACTTTTTTGCAAGGGGACCGGCCTTCCTCGGTTGCTTTTTGTTCCGGCGGGTGCGCGCGAGCGCACCCGCCGGGTGTAGCCCCCGAGGCCTCGGAGGAGTAGTTTGACTCCTTCGAGGTCTTAGTACGTTTCGTAACGCTTCGGCCGGTCTGGCTGCTCCCTCATGCGAACTAGCCGTAGCCCGGGTGAACAGTCGAGTCCCAAGTTCTCGGGCTGGTATGTTGACGCTGTCAACGGTTTGGCCGGAGCCGGGTTTGCGAGAGCAGCCCCCGAGCCTCCGCACAGAGCGAGAGGACGGTCAGGGACAGACTCGGCTTTTTACATACGCCCCTGCATCGCCTTTCCGCAAGGAGGAGGGGGGAAAGCGCCATGTTGCCCTTGGAGGGCGCCGAACATGGTGTCTCCAGTGAGTTGCTAACGGGTAATCCGAGTGGACGCCCATGCCCCATTTGTTAGGGGTCGGCTAGTGGCCCGGAGGTGCGCTCCAAAAGTACCTGCGAGTGACTTGCCGGACCCGGTCCCCTTTTGACGGGGTCCGAGGGCTCGATGCCTCCCTCTGGTGGGATTCCGTTACAAAATCGTTCCCATTGGTCTTGGAAATGTCCTCGGGTACCTTGGGAGCGCAGCCCGAGCCTCGGTTATGTATCGAACGTACCCAGGGTCATCCCTCGCTCTGCGTCTGAGGCGGCTGTCGAACCCTTCGGGGGCCAGCCTTCGAACCCCTGATCAGTAGTGGGCGCGGAGCCCGAGTGGCCTAAGGCGGCCGTTGAACCCTTTCGAGGGGCCAGCCTTCGAACCTCTGACCAGTAGTGGGCGCAGAGCCCGAGTGCTCTGAGGCGGCTGTTGAACCCTTCCGAGGGGCCAGCCTTTGAACCTCTGATCAGTAGGGGGGCTCGGGGCCCGCTTCCTTCGCGGAGAAGGATCCCTTTCGGAGTATCCCCTTTTCTGACCTCTGAGGCAAGAGAGAGAAAGAGGAAGTGAAAAGGATACGAAATCGAATGACGTTCGAGGAACGGAACGCGGACGTGTCGTCTTCCGCCGTGGGAGAAGGTCCTTTTGCTATCCCGGGAGGGGGCGTGAGCTTGCTGACGACTCGACTGCCGCTTCCGCCCGCCTGCCACCGCCATTACTGCCGGCCCATTTCTAGCCGTATCGACCGTCGCACCCTCTCCCGCGGCTGACCGACCCGTGACCGATGTGCTCGGTTGGCACTGTCGAGTCATGCGCAGGGTCGCCTCGAGTCGCGGCACTGGTTCCGCAGTCGAGAAGGCGCGGTACTGGCGCGAGTGGCGGTGCAGTTTCTTGCACGTGGTAACCGGCGCGCCGGTTACATGACGTGTGGGCCTGGGCCTCCATGCTGGATGCGTCGAAGTCGAAAGGGTGCGTCCCCCTGGGACCATGGCTGCTGCTGCAGAGGTCGCTGGCGAGTCGCCCGGAGCTTGTCGCCCCGCAGGCTCTCCGGTATGGAGGTTGTTCATACCCGTGGGGGCGGAACCGGAGTTCCGTTTGTAATGGCACCTTGAGTGCCGGTGTTTGTTCATTGTGGCTGTCGGGGCCTGAACATGTATGTATCTTTTGGCGTGAAGCCGTGTTTTTCCCTCATTCCGAGCACTAGGACTCGCCTGTCAGCTGACTAAACCGCTTCACCAAGTGTGAGTTGCCTCGTGCGAAGGTGATGAGTGAGGTATCCGTATCCCGGAGGCGTAGGAGTCCCTCGGCTCAGTCGGCCTTGCCGCTCGAGGCTTCTTTTGCTTAGTTAAAGGAAACCCTCGGCCGCTCTTCGATGAGCCGGAGCCGGAGGCAGCGGTATCAGCGTGGACAAAGGCGAAGTTGGCTCGGAAAAGGGAGCTTCATCGGCCGGAGCCTGACCGGGCCGTCCACTGGCGGGACCGGCGCCGGAGTCGAGTTGTCGAGGCCATGGGCCGGGCTGATGTCCTCGGGGGACAGCTGGCTGAGGCTTCGGGGCGACCGGCCGAGCCGTCTGCTCGAGCCAGACTCCTGGAGGAGACCCTGGCGGCGATGGCCCGGGCGTGGTGCTGACGTCGTCCTTCGGAGCGGAGATCCTCCGACTGTGTTGCCGTTCGAGGCTCGGTCGGACTTCGCCGAAGGTGGTGTTGACGTCAAGGGTGCTGCTGCTCCCCCTCTATCGAGGTCCGAACCTGCAGGATTGGTTTACCTTGTAGTGTGCGTATGTTTTTTGCGGCCGCCGAGGCCCAAACATACTGTCACTGTGTTGTAAAGCTGCGTTTCTTTTTCCCTTTGTTTCGAGTATCAAGACTTATTCGTCGGTAACATAATTGTTTGTTCGAGCGAGAGTTACTTTTCACAAAAGGTGATGAGTGAGGTATCCGTATCCCGGAGGTGTAGGAGTCCCTCGGCTCGATCGGTCTTGCCGCTTACGTGTACTCTTATTCGTCTGTAGGATTCTGCTAACGATGTAGTCGAGAAAACCCGAAAAATCGTTTCGGCAGAAAGGTCTCGAGCATTAAGACTTGTTCGATCAGCGGAATCGCTTATCCGAGCGTGAGTTACTTATCGCAGAAGATGATGAGTGAGGTGTCCGTATCCCTGAGGCGTAGGAGTCCCTCGGCTCGGTCGGCCTTGGCTGCTTACCTGTACTCCATCGTTTTCAGGACCCCACTTTTGAAGTAGTCAAAAAGCACGAAAGATGTTCTGGCAGAAAGAGTTTTTCCAAGGAAAATTTTGACGCAGAGGGGGTTCCCCCCTTCTAGCCCCCGAGGGAGGGTCGGGCTTTGCCGAGGCAAGGCTGACCCTTCCTTGATGGTTAGACTTTGTGCGTGAACAAGGTGTACGAACAACTAGAAAGCATCTTAAGGGTAGAAGCGACGTAGCTGTCGGATGTTCCAAGCGTTGCTGTAGACCTCGCCTTGGCTGTTGGCCAGCTTGTATGTCCCGGGCTTCAAAACCTTGGCGATGATGAACGGCCCTTCCCAGGGAGGCGTGAGCTTGTGCCGCCCTCGGGCGTCTTGTCGCAGCCAAAGCACCAGGTCGCCCACTTGGAGGTCTCGGGACCGAACCCCTCGGGCGTGGTAGCGTCGCAGGGACTGCTGGTAGCGCGCCGAGTGTAGTAAGGCCATGTCCCGAGCCTCTTCGAGCTAGTCCGGTGAGTCTTCTCGGTCGGTCTGGTTTCTTTGGTCGTCATACACCCTCGTCCTCGGGGAGCCGTATTCTAAGTCCGTGGGCAAGACGGCCTCGGCTCCATAGACTAGAAAGAACGGTGTGAAGCTCATGGCTCGACTCGGCGTTGTCCTCAGACTCCAGACCACCGAGGGGAGTTCCTTCATCCATCGCCTGCCGAACTTGTGGAGGTCGCTGTAGATCCTCGGCTTGAGTCCTTGCAGAATCATGCCGTTGGCACGTTCCACCTGCCCATTCGTCATGGGGTGAGCCACGGCGGCCCAGTCCACCCGGATATGGTGATCCTCGCAGAAGTCCAGGAACTTTCTGCCGGTGAACTGGGTGCCGTTGTCAGTGATAATGGAGTTCGGGACCCCAAAGCGATGGATGATGTTGGTGAAGAATGCCACCGCCTGTTCGGACCTGATGCTGTTCAGGGGTCGGACCTCGATCCACTTGGAGAATTTGTCGATGGCGTCCAACAGGTGCGTGTAGCCCCCGGGTGCCTTCTGCAAGGGACCGACGAGGTCCAGTCCCCATACGGCAAACGACCAGGTGATGGGTATTGTCTGCAGAGCCTGAGCGGGCAGGTGGGTCTGCCTCGCGTAGAATTGACACCCTTGGCAGGCGCGGACAATTCTAGTGGCGTCGGCCACCCGGTCGACCAGTAGAAACGTTGTCGGAAGGCGTTTCCAACAAGGGCTCGGGGCGCTGCGTGATGACTGCAATCCCCCGAGTGTATTTCTCGTAAGAGCTCCTGGCCTTCGGTGATGGATATGCAATGCTGGAGGATGCCAGATGGGCTGCGGTGGTAGAGCTCCTTCCCGTCACCCAGTAAGACGAATGACTTGGCGCGCCGCGCCAGTCGCCGAGCCTCGGCTCGGTCGAGGGGCAGCTCTCCTTGGTGGAGATATTGCAGGTACAGGGTCTGCCAGTTTCGATTAGGCTGGTCCCCACTCCGCCCTTCCTCGACGCGCAGTGCCTCACCCTCGGGGGCCGAGGGTGCTTCGGGCCGAGCCAAGGACGCCTCGGGCTAGGGCAAGGCCTTCTCGGGCTCGGGCGTGTCGTCGATCTTGACTGAGGGTTGATGTAGGTCTCGGGAGAAGACGTCCGGGGGAACCATTGTCCGCCCCAAGGCTATCTTAGCCAGCTCGTCCACAGTCTCGTTGTGTCGTCGGGCGATGTGGTTGAGCTCGAGCCCATAGAACTTGTCCTCCAGGCGCCGAACCTCATCGCAGTAGGCTTCCATATTCGGGTCGCGGCAGTGGGAGTTCTTCATAACTTGGTCGATGACGAGCTGCGAGTCGCCGCGAGCGTCGAGGCGTTAGACCCCTAGCTCAGTGGCGATGCGCAACCCGTTGACCAGAGCTTCGTACTCAGCCACGTTGTTGGATGCCGGGAAATGGAGGCGCAGTACGTAGCGTAGGTGTTTCCCGAGGGGCGAGATGAAGAGCAGGCCCGCGCCTGCCCCTGTTTTTATCAGCGACCCATCGAAAAACATGGTCCAGAGTTGCGGCTGGATCGGAGGCGCCAGGAGCTGGGTGTCGACCCATTCCGCCACAAAGTCCGCCAGGACTTGGGACTTGATGGCCCTCCGAGGGGCGAACGAGATCGTCTCGCCCATGATTTCCACCGCCCACTTTACAATCCTACCCGAGGCCTCTCGGCACTGGATGATCTCCCCCAGGGGGAAGGATGACACCACAGTCACCGGATGAGACTCGAAGTAGTGTCGCAACTTCTGCCGTGTCAGGATCACCGCGTACAGCAACTTCTGAATTTGCGGGTAGCGGATCTTGGTCTCGGATAGTACCTCACTGATGAAGTGAACCGGCCTCTGGACGGGCAATGCATGCCCTTCTTCTTGTCTCTCAACCACGATCACGGCGCTGACAACCTGAGTGGTAGCGGCGACGTAGATCAAGAGGGCTTCTCCGGCGGCGGGGGGCACCAAGATGGGAGCGTTCGTAAGGAGCGCCTTCAGGTTCCCGAGGGCTTCCTCGGCCTCGGAGGTCCAAGTGAAGCATTCGGTCTTTCTTAAGAGGCAGTACAGAGGTAGGCCTCTTTCGTCGAGGCGCGAGATGAAACGGCTCAGAGCCGCAAGGCATCCCATGACCCTCTGTACGCCTTTCAAGTCCTTGATGGGCCCCATGTTGGTGATGGCCGCGATTCTCTCCGGGTTGGCCTCGATGACCCGCTCGGAGATGATGAACCCCAAGAGCATGCCTCGGGGGACTCCGAAGACACACTTCTCGGGATTGAGTTTTACGCCTTTTGCCTTGAGACACTGGAATGTCGTTTCAAGGTCGGAAAGGAGGTCGGAGGCTTTCCTCGTCTTGACTACGATGTCATCGACATAAGCCTCGACCGTTCGACCAATGTGTTCGCCGAACATGTGGTTCATGCACCTTTGGTACGTCGCACCCGCATTCCTCAAACCAAATGGCATAGTAACATAGCAGTACATGCCAAAAGGTGTGATGAAAGAAGTCGCGAGCTGGTTGGACTCTTTCATCCTGATTTGGTGATACCCTGAGTAGGCATCGAGGAAAGACAGGGTTTCGCATCCCGCAGTGGAATCCACGATTTGATCGATGCGAGGCAGAGGATAGGGAACTTTTGGGCATGCTTTGTTTAGACCAGTGTAGTCTACACACATCCGCCATTTCCCTCCTTTTTTTCTCACAAGCACGGGGTTGGCAAGCCATTCGGGATGGAATACCTCTTTGATGAACCCTGCGGCCATCAGCTTGTGGATCTCCTCGCCTATGGCTCTGCGCTTTTCTTCGTCGAATCGGCGCAGAGGTTGCTTCACGGGTCGGGCTCCAGCTCGGATATCCAGCGAGTGCTCGGCGACATCCCTCAGTATGCCAGGCATGTCCGAGGGACTCCACGCGAAAACTTCGGCATTTGCGCAGAGAAAGTCGACGAGCACTACTTCCTATTTGGGGTCGAGCTCGGAGCCGATCCGGATCTGCTTGGAGGCATCGTTGCTGGGGTCGAGTGGGACGGACTTAACCGTCTCCGCTGGCTCAAAGTTGCCGGCATGGCGCTTCACGTCTGGCGCCTCCTTGGGGAGGCTCTCCAGGTCGGCGATGAGGGCCTCAGATTCGGCGAAGGCCTCGGCGTACTCCACGCACTCTACGTCGCATTCGTACGCGTGTCGGTACGTGGGGCCGACGGTGATGACCCCGTTGGGGCCCGGCATCTTGAGCTTGAGGTAGGTGTAGTTGGGGACGGCCATGAACTTGGCGTAGCATGGCCTCCCCAGTACTGCATGGTAGGTTACTCGGAACCCGACCACTTTGAACGTGAGGGTTTCCCTTCTGAAGTTGGAAGGAGTCCCAAAGCAAACAGGCAGATCGAGTCGTCCGAGGGGTTGGACGCGTTTCCCGGGGATGATCCCGTGAAAAGGCGCCGCACCGGCCCGGACCGGGGACAGATCGATCTGTAGGAGCTCGAGGGTCTCGGCGTAGATGATGTTGAGGCTGCTGCCTCCGTCCATGAGGACCTTGGTGAGCCTGACGTTGCCGATGACGGGGTCGACAATGAGCGGATATTTCCCCGGGCTCGGCACGCGGTCGGGGTGTTCGCCCTGGTCGAAGGTGATGGGCTTGTCAGACCAGTCTAGATAGACTGGCGCCGCCACCTTTACCGAGCAGACCTCCCGACGCTCTTGCTTGCGGTGCCGAGCCGAGGCGTTCGCCACTGGCCCACCGTAGATCATGAAGCAGTCGCGGACCTCGGGGAACTCCTCTGCCTAGTGATCCTCCTTCTTGTCGTCGTGGTGGGCCCTGCCACCCTCCGCAGGTGGCCCGGCCCTGTGAAAGTGGCGCCGAAGCATGGCGCATTCCTCAAGGGTGTGCTTGACGGGTCCCTGATGATAGGGGGCACGGCTCCTTGAGCATCTTGTCGAATAGATTGGCGCCTCCGGGAGGTTTTCGAGGGTTCTTGTACTCAGCGGCGGCGACAAGGTCCGCGTCGGCGGCGTCGCGTTGCGCTTGCGACTTCTTCTTGCCTTTCTTCTTGTTGCCGCGCTGAGCGGACGCCTCGGGAACATCTTCTGGCTGGCGGCCCTGGGGCTGCTTGTCCTTCCAGAAGATGGCCTCAACCGCCTCCTGGCCAGAGGCGAACTTGGTGGCGATGTCCATCAGCTCGCTCGCCCTGGTGGGGGTCTTGCGACCCAACTTGCTCACCAGGTCGCGGCAGGTGGTGCCGGCGAGGAACGCACCGATGACATCCGAATCGGTGACGTTGGGCAGCTCGGTGCGCTGCTTTGAGAATCACCGGATGTAGTCCCGGAGAGACTCTCCCGGTGCTGGCGGCAGCTTCGGAGATCCTAGGAGTTCTCAGGGCACACGTACGTGCCCTGGAAATTACAGGCGAAGGCTTGGACCAGGTCGTCCCAGTTGGAGATCTGCCCCGGAGGCAGATGCTCCAGCCAGGCCCGAGCGGAGTCGGAGAGGAACAGGGGGAGGTTGCGGATGACGAGGTTGTCATCGTCCGTTCCACCCAGTTGGCAGGCCAGCCGGTAGTCCGCGAGCCATAGTTCCGGCCTTGTCTCCCCTGAGTACTTTGTGATAATAGTCGGGGTTCGGAATCGGGTCGGGAACGGCGCCCGTCGTATGGCTCGGCTGAAAGCCTGCGGGCTGGGTGGTTCGGGCGAGGGACTCCGATCCTCCCCGCTATCGTAGCGTCCCCCACGCATGGGGTGGTAGCCTCGGCGCACCCTCTCGTCGAGGCGGGCTCGATGGTTGCGGTGGTGGTGCTCGTTGCCGAGGCGTCCCGGGGCTGAAGGCGCTGTGTTGTGCGTGCGCCCGGTGTGGACTGAGGCTTCCCGCACGAATCGGGAAGTCGCGGCGCGGTGCTCCGAGGGGTATCCCTGCCTTCGGGAGGCAGAGCTCTCGGCCCGTCGGACCGCGGCATCCTCCAGGAGATTCTTGAGCTCTCCCCGGATCCGCTGCCCTTCGGTGGTTGATGGTTCCGGCATTGCACGGAGAAGTATCGCTGCCGCAGCCAGGTTCTGGCCGACCCCACTGGAAGCCGGTGGTGGCCTTGCCCTGTCGTCGTCTGCGATGCGGAGCTGGATGCCCTGGGGCAGATGACGCGCTTCTTCGGCCGGAGCTTGGTCTACCCATTCCTGCCCGATGTTTCGGCGGAGCGGCTCAAGTGTTCTTGCCCCCTCGTCGAGCCTGGCCTGCATTTTGCGGATTTGCTCGAGCTGTGTGTCCTGACCCCCCGCAGGGACTGGGACCACAGCTAGCTCCCGAAGGATGTCAACGCGAGGCGCAGGCCTAGGGGGATCACCGTTTTCCGGTATACCAAGATGGTTGCCTTCGTCGAGACCCCCTAGATCGACGTGGAAACATTCATGACTTGGGCCGCGGTCTCCGTCGCCGAAGCTACGGCTACCGTCGGAACAATCGGAAAGGCAGTAGTCGCATGCGGTCATGAAGTCCCGCATGGCACTGGGGTTACTGAGCCCGGAGAAATCCCAACCAAAGTCGGGCTCGTCATCTTCCTCGGAACCCGAGGGTCCGTAGGTCGAGACGGCCATCAGCCGGTCCTAGGGTGACCGCATATGATACCCCGGAGGGTTGGTGCATGCCTCTATGAAGGCTTCCACCAAAGCGGGGTCGCTTGGTGGGTCGAGGCCGAATCCAAAAGGCAAGAGACGGGAATCGGTCGGTACCTCTTAGTCGACAGGTGGTGACGTTGTCACGTCAGGGGCGGACTGCACCGTCGTCTCAGGTACGAGGGTGACGCCCAGCAAGTCCTTCGCGAGCGTGCTGGCATCGTCCGTCCACTTGGAGTTGGCGTGTTGCGGGGAAACGGCGCTCGTCTTCGTCTCAGACGCGAGGTCGACGCCCGACATGTCCCCCGTCGGGGCACCGGCGCCGTCGACTCGCTCGATAGCCGATGAGGTGCCGCCTCCTGCTTGGCCATGGTTGCCCCGCCTCCTCCTCCTCCGGCGGGGAAGGTGACGGGACAAACTCGGACGTCGTTCTTCCGCCTCGTGGGGAAGACGTCGTCAATTCTGCCGCCAGCAGGCGGGTTGTCGGCCGCCATTGTCGCCGTCGCGCGGCGGAGGAAGGAGTATCATGTTGTAGCTGCCGTCAAGGGACATGAACTCAAGACTCCCGAAACGGAGCACCGTCCTGGGTTGGAGAGGTTGCTGAAGACTACCCATCTGGAGCTTGACGGGGAGCTGTTCGTCAACATGCAGCAGGCCCCTACCTGGCGCGCCAACTGTCGGCGTTTCGACCCTGGGGGTCCCTGGACCGACGAGTAAATTGTCGCCGCGTGTCCCAGCCCAGATGGGTCGGCGCGAGATAGAGCACGAAGGGGGGTAGAAGAGAGGGAGAAAAGGGGAAAACCCGTGGCCTTCGTGTTGTCCTGCGCCCAGGTCGGGTGCGCTTGCAGTAGGGGGTTACAAGCGTCTGCGTGGGGGGAGAGCGAGGGACCCTACGCGCCGTCCCGTCCCCCCGCGCGGCCAACCTCTTCGTAAGAGAGCCCTGGACCTTCCTTTTATAGGCGTAAGGAGAGGGTCCAGGTGTACAATAGGAGGTGTAGCAGTGCGCCATCGTGTCTAGCAGAGAGGAGCTAGTGCCCTAAGTACATGCCGTCGTGGTAGCCAGAGAGGTTTTGGCACCCTGTTCATGTGATGTTGTGGCCGTCGGAGGAGCGTTGGAGCCTTGCGGAAGGACAGCTGTCGGGGCTATCGAGTCCTTGCTGACGTCTCTTTGCTTCCGTAAGGGGCTGAGAGTCTCCATCGTCATGGAGCACGCGGGGCGCCATCATTATCTGTTTTACCAGGGCGAGCCAGATGGGACGCCGGTCCTGTTACCCGTAGCGTGAGCTAGCTAGGGATAGGGTAATGATGGCCTCCCCTGTGACGTGGTCGGTCTGAGCCCTGGGTCGGGCGAGGCGTAGTTCGTCGTTTTCCGGGGCCGAGCCCGAGTCCGAGCCCTGGGGTCGGGCGAAGCGGAGTTCGTCGTCTTCCAGGGCTGAGCCCGAGTCTGAGCCCTGGGGTCAGGCGAGGCGGAGTTTCCTATGGCGCCCGAGGCCGGACTTGGCTGCTGTCAGCCTCACTCTATCGAGTGGCACAGCAATCGGAGTGGCGCAGGCGGCGCTGTCTTCTTGTCAGGCCGGTCAGTGGAGCGGCGAAGTGACTGCAGTCACTTTCGGCTCTGTCGACTAAAGGGCACGTGATAGGATAAGGTGTCAGGCAATCCTTGCATTAAGTGCTCCTGCGATTCGGTCGGTCGGTGTGGCGATCTGGCCAAGGTTGCTTCTTGGCGAAGACTGGGTCTCGGGCGAGCCGAAAGTGTGTCTGTCGCTTGAGGGGGTCCTCGGGCGAGACGTGAATCTTCCGGAGTCGGCTGCCCTTGCCCGAGGCTGGGCTCGGGTGAGGCGTGGTCGTGTCCCTTGAGTGGACCGAGCCTTGGCTTAATCGCACCCATCAGGCCTTTGCAGCTTTGTGCTGATGGGGGTTACCAGCTGAGATTAGGAGTCTTGGGGGTACCCCTAATTATGGTCCCCGAGAATACTGGTGCTTTGATGTGGATGATCTAATAATCTGCAGATCTATTCTTTATGATGCTTGGACTTCTTTAGATATAGACAATCTTGGCAGGAAAGGAAAAAGAAGGGGCGATGAAGAATTTTCAAGGGTCCGATATAGTCATTGACTAGTACACTCTGTTGCTTTTCCAGTTGGACCATGGGTACACGTTAAGACCCAACTAACATTGTTTTTAATACTAATGGTTACCTAGTGAAAGCATCTATAGAGTTTTTGAGTCCATCATTGGGGATCAGTAAATTTCATAAGAAGACCAATCCTTTTTCAGCTGACATTTGTAGTTCATTTGCAAATAATCAATTACTGATTAGCTCCCTGCCTCCTATATGTGATATTTACTGACATTATTCATAAAACAAGCTAAGTGAGGGGAAGTACAGAAATAATCTTGGGGGCCGCAGAAGGATTGGCTTACCTGCATGAAGGAGTGGAAGTTCAGATAATCAGGTGTTCTTTTCAAACCTGCACTATTGATTGTGCGCTTTCAATTTACCTCCAAACGATAGCCTATCTTCCATGTTTTTTCAAACGGAAAAGCGTCCTAACTAGCAATGGTCATCCTGACTACTTGCCCCCAAATATTCCAGCAAGCCAACTTCTTTGACATTTCTGGGGAGCACAGTTCAATGTTCAAGGCAACGACATACAACCACCATAGCCAATTTCTCTTCTAGCTGTGCTGTTTGTACCAAACATTTTCAGCCTGCCTAGCACCAGTCCTCCAGCTGACTATTGTGCAGCATATGAGCCATCAAGCAAGATCGGAACACAAGATAGTTAGGCATAAATCCATTCTTGCAAAGGTGATGCTCCAGTTCTTCGATCTTTCTCACATACTTAAAATTCCGACACTTGGTATACGGACACTTCACCACACGAGGTCCACTGGAAAATGCGAGATCCATGAATTGTTTTGCAACCCTAACCCATTCCTTTGAGTGACCTAGAGTCACGCTATTGAATCCATCATACATCGCCCTTCTTCTATTGTCATCCATTTCCAAGACTAAATAACTCAATGTATAAAAAATATGTAAGTAAACATCATTAAGCATACAAACATAAATAAAAAATGTGTAAATAAACATCATTATGCATACAAACATAAATAAAAAATGTGTAAATAAACATCATTAAGCCCTTCTTCTATTAGGAAGGATCACTAGACATAAAAAAAATTAACCAAACATTGAACCTAACATCAAATAATTTACAATGAACAAGAAATTATGCATCAATTGTAACAACTACCCAAAAATCATGCATCAAATTTTAACTAACAAACTAATTCTAATAATATGCATCAAAGAAAGAAGAAAAATACCTTCACGGAGATCGTCAAGGTGGTGATGATCGAGGAGACGCAGGCCTACCTGTAGTTAGAGTGGAGAGAGAGACCGGAGACTAGAGTCAAATGGGCCTACAATTAGATGGAAACACGGCTTTAGGTTTCATAAAAAATGCAACAGTCAATGCAAGGAGGTGGGGTGTTGCTTGCTGCTTGTGTACAGTGCTGCTGCTATCTATACCATCGTCGACAACCACAAGCAGCTGCAAGGACTCCTTGGGGGATATGTGGACAACAAGGGGCAGTCCAAGATAGGTGCAGGGTAACTCCTTAATATTAAGCCAGAGTTTCCACCAATAACAGCCTATCCTCATCAGAGCAATGAATGGGAACAATGGAGCTTTTGGATAGGTTAGTATGCAGTCCAGAGATGTGGCCAAACATATCAAGAATATGCTTGATATTCTGCAGTGTACTTACTTGTGACATTATTCTGCTTTTATCATGGTTTATGTTTTGGTTGATTATTTTTACTTTACTGAAACTGCAATGTGATGCACTGGAATTGGTGAAGAATGCTCAGGAAGATGGAATAGGCTTGCCAAGAAGATTATCTTGGATGTGACATTTATTTTTATGTTCCTAACGCCTTCTATAGATTAGCAGCTGAAGAAAGTCATGGTTCATTTTCTTTATCTAGGTTGTCCATTGCTAGAAGTGCCTGATTACGTGAACCCTTTGAACTTAAATACTTGTTTTTATTGTGTGTGTGTGTTGGGAGCATTCTATGTTTAATTTGAAATAGTTCAAAATCTTTCTGATGACTCATCCAATTTATAGTATCCATAGCCTCAGTTGTGCAAATTTGTGTTGCATTTATGCACCACCTATCTTTTCCGTGTAGGTCATCTACAAGATAAAACTACCAGGTAATGCCATTTTAGGTGAAGGAAAACCAGAAAACCAGAACCATGGTGGAACTTGGAAGCGCATCGTGTTGTGCATGGTGGAACTTGCGGCTATAATACACTGTAAATCTTTTATGGTTGCTATGGTGATTGGATAGAGAAGCACATCGTGTTGTGCATGATGGAACTTGGAAGAATAATAAGAGAGATCAGGTGATGGTCAATGGTTCCTGCATTGGTCAATTTTAGGTTGCATTTGCTGTTTCAAGGCTTCTTACATGTCCAATCAATTACGCCCTTATTTTAGGTTGCTCAATGCCAAGTCAAGATGTTTTTTGTTCTTCTTGTGGAACAATATTTGCAAAAGCAAAAAAGGGAAAAACAATTGGATGTGCAAGAATAGTATGAGGCTGTCCTTGCTCCTGCTCCATGGCATTTAGCTGCAAGATGTTGGGGAAGGAGAAGACCTATAGGAGACTAAGGTTGGAGGCAAGGGAGAGAAAGGAAGGAGGGCAGGAGGAGAGGCGGAACAACCCATCTCCCTCCATCTCTCTACCTTCTTCTCCTGCGCCCCTATCCATCGCACCACCCGCTGACCGGCCGGCGACATCCTTATTACCATAGCATTTCGCTAGTGCAGCAGCAGTAGTGGAATTTGTTAGTAGTACTTACACGGAGGCGAGCCGAGCTTGGGTGGCCTTGCGATGGAGGACGACCGGCGACCGCGGAGGACCGCGGAGGACGATGGCGGAGAACGAGCTTGGGCGGCCTTGCGGCGGCGAGGTGCTGGCGGCGGCGTGGTTGGCGTTGGCTGCGGGGCGGCGGCGCGGTGAGGTTAACTGAGGACGCGTGGGATTTGGTGGGCTGGCGGCAGCGAGCCGAGGACGCACGGGATTTGGCGGGCTGGCGGCGGCGAGCCGACCTTGGGCGGTGTAGCGGTCGGCGGGGCGGCGGCAGGAAAGCACTGGTGAGAGAGAGGCTCGTGGTGCGCGGCGCGCTGGGCAGGAAAGCGCTGGTGAGAGAGAGGCTCGGGGCGCGCGGTGCGGGTTAGGGATTTAGGTGTCTTGGGTTAAGTTCGACGGTGTCCAGCTGGCCCACGAACTTAACTTAAGAACGTGGGTACCCACGTTCCTAATGAGTTAAGTTCGACGGTTTTGGCTGGGCCCACGAACTTAATTTAAGAACGTGGGTACCCACGTTTTTAACTAAACCCATGAACTTAACTCATGTAAGAACGTCGGTACCCACATTCTTAATTTTACCCATGAACATTTATCAGTTTCTTGTAGTGCGAGACCACGTAAGGTCCAAACTAATCCTCGTTGGTGCTCCTATGCAAAGGGTAGTGAGAGCACCTAGAGGGGGGGTGAATAGGTGATCCTATAAAAATCAAACACTAATAGCCACAAAACTTAGTTATAAGTGTTGGAACGGCTAAGTAGTTTGAAGCGAGTTCTTATGAACACAAACAATCACAGAGAGAGCAACACAAGACACGTGATTTTTATCCCGTGGTTCGGCCAAGTAACACTTGCCTACTTCCACATTATGGCGTCCCAATGGATGAGGGTTGCACTCAACCCCTTTTAAGTGATCCGATGATCAACTTGAATACCATGGTTTTTCCTTTAGATGATTGTTCCCGTTTGCGAGGAATCTCCACAAATTGGAGTCTCTCGCCCTTACAACAAAGATCACAATGAAGGCACAGAGTAAGGTTGGGAGAAGCAACACACACAAGACTCAAATACGCAGCACACCCACACACACAAGTGAAGACTCTAGCTCAAATGACAACACAGGGAGTCCTTGACTCCAATAGAGCTCAAATCTCTAACACAACAAAGCGAATGCGCGTGAGCAGAGTCTAGATGCCTTAGAATACTTAGTGAATGCTTGGGTGACTCCTCCATGCGCCTAGGGGTCCCTTTTATAGCCCCAAGGCAGCTAGGAGCCATTGGAGGCCAACTTGGAAGGCCAAACTTGCCTTCTGTCGGGCCGGACAGTCCCTGTAGCTGTTCGGTGCGCGATCTCCTTCCATTTCTGGCGCATCCGACCGTTGATCCTCGGTGTCGGTTGGCGCACCGGACACTGTCCGGTGCACACCGGACAGTCCAGTGTGCCCACCCGACCGTTGGTGCGACCACGTGTCACACGAAGATTGCGCGGTGGATCGTTGGCGCAGGCGACCGTTGGCTCACCGGACAGTCCGGTGCACCACCGGACAGTCCGGTGAATTATAGCCGTACGTCGCTGATCCTTTTCCCGAGAGCGACGAGTTCACCGCGGACGACTCACCGGACAGTCCGGTGCACCACCGGACAGTTCGATGAATTATAGCCGTACGTCGCCGTCGAGTCTCGAGAGCGGCCTTTTAACGCGGACCAGCCTGACGCACCGGACACTGTCCGGTGCACCACCGGACAGTCCGGTGTGCCAAGCCGAGCTGATGTTGGCTGCACACAGCCACCTCTTTTTCCAATTCTTTTCTCACTGTTTCTAGCACTTAGACAAAACACATTAGTACTCAAAACAATGTACTAAGTCTAGAAACGTACATTTCTCTTTGATTTGCGCTTTTCTCTTTACTTGGCACATGAGAATTTAATTAAACGTGTTGGGCACTTAATCACCAAAACATTATTGAAATTGCCGAAAGGCACATTTCCCTTTCAATCTCCCCCTTTTTGGTGATTTATGCCAACACAACAAAAAGCAACAAGAGAAGTGCAGAATCAATGCAATTGAAGACCAAATTGTTTTTGACTAGAATTTGACATATTTGGATCGCTCTTTGCCATCGTTTGGTTTGTTTTTGCAAACCAAATTCATTTTCCTATCTCTAAGTTAAACACACTTGTTTAGGCACAAAGAGAGATATTTCAATGGAAAAATTGATCAAGTACCAAAAATTCCCCCTTTTTCCCATAATAAAAAATTCTCCCCACAAGAGACTAAATTTTGCAATAAGAGTATTTTGGACAAATCCAAAAGTTCTAACTCTATTGTTTTCAAAATTCACAAGTGGTAGCTGATCCATTTGCTTTTGGCCTTATATTTTGGACAAATCCAAAAGTTCTAACTCTATTGTTTTCAAAATTCACAAGTGTTAGTTGATCCATTTGCTTTTGGCTTTAATTTCTCCCCCTTTGGCATTAAGCACCAAAACGGGATCATTTTTGGCCCTTTAACCCCATTGCCTCACCAAAAAGATGTCAATTAAGAGCAAAAAGGCAAATAGAGCATAGGAATGAACTTGGAATTAAGTACACCAAAACCATAGTGCAGTGGAAGTCTTTGCAACGTCCAAGTTCATTTTCCCTTTCAATGCACCTTTGAGACTACATCAAGAATACTCAAACACAAAGGTTAGTCTCAAAGGGTCAAGTTGTAGCATATCTCCCCCTAAATAAGTGCACCATTTGCATATGGGCTTGTGAGGTCCGGGGAGGTCTTGTACAACTTGAGCACCACAGATATACAACAAGTAATGTAAATGCTTCAAAGTAACATGATCAAAGGCATAGAACACATGTATGCTATAGATCAATCCAAGTTACGCGGATCTAAGACATTTAGCTCACTATGCAACCTACAAAAAGTTTTCTCATCCAATGGCTTAGTGAAGATATCGACTAGCTGGTTCTCGGTGCTAATATGAAAAATCTCGATATCTCCCTTTTGCTGGTGATCCCTCAGGAAGTGATGCCGGATGTCTATGTGCTTAGTGCGGCTGTATTCAACAGGATTATCCACCATGTGGATTGCACTCTCATTGTCACATAGGAGTGGGACTTTGCTCAGATTGTAGCCAAAGTCTCGGAGGGTTTGCCTCATCCAAAATTGTTGCACGCAACACTGTCCTGCGGCAACGTACTCGGCCTCAGCGGTGGATAGGGCAACGGAAGTTTGTTTCTTAGAACTCCACGACACTAGGGACCTTCCTAGAAATTGGCACGTCCCTGATGTACTCTTCCTATCGACCTTACATCCAGCATAGTCAGAATCTGAGTATCCAATCAAGTCAAAGGTAGACCCCTTTGGATACCAGATCCCGAAGCAAGGCGTAGCAACTAAATATCTAAGAATTTGCTTAACGGGCACAAGGTGACACTCCCTTGGGTCGGATTGAAATCTAGCACACATGCATACGCTAAGCATAATATCCGGTCTACTAGCACATAAATAAAGTAAAGACCCTATCATAGACCGGTATGCCTTTTGATCAACGGACTTACCTCCTTTGTTGAGGTCGACATGTCCATCGGTTCCCATTGGAGTCTTTGCGGGCTTGGCGTCCTTCATCCCAAACGGCTTGAGCAAGTCTTGCGTGTACTTCGTTTGAGAGATGAAGGTGCCGTCCTTGAGTTGCTTTACTTGGAACCCAAGGAAGTAGTTCAACTCACCCATCATCGACATCTCGAATTTCTGAGTCATCACCCTGCTGAACTCTTCACAAGACTTTTGGTTAGTAGAACCAAATATTATGCCATCGACATAAATTTGGCACACAAATAGATCACCATCACAAGTCTTAGTAAAAAGAGTTGGATCGGCTTTCCCAACCTTGAAAGCATTAGCAATTAGAAAATCTCTAAGGCATTCATACCATGCTCTTGGGGCTTACTTAAGTCCATAGAGCGCCTTAGAGAGCTTACACACGTGGTCGGGGTACCGTTCATCCTCAAAGCCAGGGGGTTGCTCCACGTACACCTCCTCCTTGATTGGCCAGTTGAGGAACGCGCTCTTCACGTCCATTTGGAACAACCTGAAAGAATGGTGAGCGGCATAGGCTAACAAAATACGAATCGACTCTAGCCTAGCCACAGGAGCAAAAGTCTCCTCAAAGTCCAAACCTGCGACTTGGGCATAACCTTTTGCCACAAGTCGAGCCTTGTTCCTTGTCACCACGCCGTGCTCGTCCTGTTTGTTGCGGAACACCCACTTGGTTCCCACAACGTTTTGCTTGGGACGTGGCACCAGTGTCCAAACTTCATTTCGCTTGAAGTTATTGAGCTCTTCCTGCATGGCCAGCACCCAGTCCAGATCTAGCAAGGCCTCTTCTACCCTGAAAGGCTCAATAGTAGAGACAAAAGAGTAATGCTCACAAAAATTAGCTAATCTAGAGCGAGTAGTTACTCCCTTGCTAATATCACCTAATATCTGGTCGACGGGATGATTCCTTTGAATCATCACTCGAACTTGAGTTGGAGGGGCCTGTGGTACTTCTTCCTCCTCATCTTCAACATCCTGTGCTCCCCCTTGATCACACGCCTCTTCTTGAGGGACCTGTTCGTCATCTTGAGTTGGGGGGTGCACCGTCGTTGAGGAAGAAGGTTGATCTTGCACTTGGTGTTCCTGTGGTCGCACATCTCCAATCGCCATGGTACGAATAGCGTTCGTTGGAACATCATCCTCATCTACATCATCAAGATCAACTTGCTCTCTTGGAGAGCCATTAGTCTCATCAAATACAACGTCGCTAGAGACTTCAACCAAACCCGATGATTTGTTGAAGACTCTATACGCCTTTGTATTTGAGTCATAACCTAACAAAAAACCCTTCTACAGCTTTGGGAGCAAATTTTGAATTTCTACCTTTCTTCACCAGAATGTAGCATTTACTCCCAAAAACTCGAAAATAAGAAACGTTGGGTTTGTTACCGGTTAGAAGCTCGTACGACGTCTTCTTGAGGAGGCAATGGAGGTAGACCTGGTTTATGGCGTGGCAAGCTGTGTTCACAGCTTCCAAGCAAAACCGCTCGGGCGTCTTGAATTCTCCAAGCATCATCCTCGCCATGTCTATAAGCGTCCTGTTCTTCCTCTCTACCACACCGTTTTGTTGTGGTGTGTAGGGAGCGGAGAACTCGTGCTTGATCCCTTCCTCCTCAAGAAACTCCTCCACTTGCAGGTTCTTGAACTCGGACCCGTTGTCGCTTCTAATCTTTTTCACCTTGAGCTCAAACTCGTTTTGAGCTCGCCTTAGAAAGCGCTTGAGGGTCCCTTGGGTTTCTGATTTATCCTGCAAAAAGAATACCCAAGTGAAGCTGGAAAAATCATCAACAATAACAAGACCATACTTACTTCCTCCGATGCTAAGGTAGGCGACGGGTCCGAAGAGGTCCATATGCAATAGCTCCAGAGGTCTTGATGTAGTCATCACATTCTTGTTGTGATGAGCACTTCCCACTTGTTTACCTGCTTGACAAGCTGCATGAGGTCTATCTTTTTCGAAAGTTACATTTGTTAGACCTAACACATGTTCTCCCTTTAGAAGCTTGTGAAGGTTCTTCATCCCAACATGTGCTAGACGGCGATGCCACAGCCAGCCCATGCTGGTCTTAGCAATTAGGCATGCATCTAGACTGGCCTCCTCCTTCGAAAAATCAACTAAATAGAGTTTTCCGTCTAGTACACCCTTAAAGGCTAATGAACCATCACTCCTTCTAAAGACAGACACATCTACATTTGTAAATAAGCAATTGTAACCCATATTACATAATTGACTAACGGACAACAAGTTATACCCGAGCGATTCTACTAAAAACACATTAGAAATGGAATGCTCGGATGAAATAGCTATCTTTCCTAGTCCTTTAACCTTGCCTTGATTCCTGTCACCGAATATAATAGAGTCTTGGGAATCTTTGTTCTTGACGTAGGAGGTGAACATCTTCTTCTCCCCCGTCATGTGGTTTGTGCATCCGCTGTCGATAATCCAGCTTGAGCCCCCGGATGCATAAACCTGCAAGGCAAATTAGGCTTGGGTTTTAGGTACCCAACTCTTGTTGGGTCCTACAAGGTTAGTTATAATAGCCTTAGGGACCCAAATGCAAGTCTTGTCTCCCTTGCATTTGGCCCCCACCTTTTTAGCAGTTACTTTTTCATTTTTATATGAAAGAACAAATTTAGCATTGCAAGCATGAAAGACAGTGGTAGATCCATTATACACTTTCCTAGGAGCATGAGACACAAAATTCCTCCTAGATCTACCATTAAAGTTTGAACTTGAAGCAATCATGGCATGAGAGTCAAAAGCATTATAACTCCTATTATCATGAACATTTCTAGAATATTTCCTATCATGATACAAGAAAGCATGATTCCTTTGAACACTATTAGTCATAGGGGCCTTCCCTTTGTCCTTGGCAGAGATGGGAGCCCTTTGACTTGTTAAGTTCTTGGCTTCCCTTCGAAAGCCAAACCCATCCTTAATTGAGGGATGTCTACCTACCGTGTAGGCATCCCTTGCAAATTTTAGTTTATCAAAATCATTTTTGCTAGTCTTAAGTTGGGCATTAAGACTAGCTACTTCATCATTTAATTTAGAAATAGAAATTAAATGTTCACTACAAGCATCAACATTAAAATCTTTACACCTAGTGCAAATCACAACATGCTCAACACAAGAGCTAGATTTATTTGCTACTTCTAGCTTAGCATTTAAATCATCATTAATACTTCTTAAGCTAGCCAAAGTCTCATGACAAGTAGATAATTCACATGAAAGCATTTCATTCCTTTTAACTTCTAAAGCAAGAGACTTTTGCACACTTACAAATTTATCATGCTCTTCATATAAAAGATCCTCTTGCTTTTCTAAAAGTTTATCCTTTTCATTTAGAGCATCAATTAATTCATTGATCTTTTCTACTTTTGCTCTATCTAATCCTTTAAACAAGCTAGTGTAATCAATTTCATCATCACTAGATTCCTCATCACTAGAAGTAGAGTACTTAGGAGTTTCTCTAGTGATTACCTTCTTTTCCTTTGCCATTAGACAAGTATGGTGCTCGTTGGGGAAGAGCGACGACTTGTTGAAGGCCGAGGCGGCGAGTCCTTCGTCGTCAGAGTCGGACGACGAACAATCCGAGTCCCACTCTTTGCCGAGGTGTGCCTCGCCCTTCGCCTTCTTGTAGGCCTTCTTCTTTTCCTTCTTCCCGCCTTTCTCTTGCTCCTTGTCATTAGTATTGTCGGGACAATTTGCTATAAAATGATCATACTTACCACACTTGAAGCAGGAGTGCTTTCCCTTCGTCTTGCTCTTGTTGGTATGCTCCTTGCGACCTTTTAGCGTCGTCTTGAAGCGCTTGATGATGAGGGCCATTTCTTCCTCGTTAAGCCCGGCCGCCTCAACTTGCGCCACCTTGCTAGGTAGTGCCTCCCTGCTACTTGTTGCTTTGAGAGCAATGGTTTGAGGCTCGTGGATCGGCATTGGGCCATTTAGCGCCTCATCAACATATCTCGCCTCCTTGATCATCATTCGCCCGCTTACAAACTTCCCAAGTGTTGGAAACCAAAATGGCCGTGCGGACGGTCCGGCCCTGAGGCCGGACGGTCCGCGGTCCGGACTGTCCGCGGTGGTGGCGCGGACGATCCGCGCGTGCGCAGAGTCAGTTAGGGTTCCTAGTTTCTCGCGGGATTTGTTACCTAAAACCGTGGGTTTAGCTCAAAAATCAGTTCGAAGCGGATCCAGACCTCCCCCTTTATATAGATGAAGGGCTACGACCGATTGAACCCCGAACAATCGATCAAATCAAGTCTATTACTCGTTTTTACCTTATGCATTAGGAGTAGTTCTAGTCTAGTTCTAGTTTAGCCCTAGTTTAGCCTTCCAATCCCCAAATTCTCCGTCTCTCTTTGACTCTACGTCGATTAGAGGAGTCTAGGTCGGTCTACCCGAGCCTAGACACCACCTAGGATCTCTCCTCCCCGACGGGATCCCTCCCAGGAGCGAGATCCAGGCGCCGCCGGCGATCCTCCGCCGCCCCTGCGCACGCGCGGACCGTCCGGCCCTAGGGCGCGGATCGTCCGGCCGTCAGGCAGGGAACCCGGGCTCCTGTACCAGGTCGCGGACCGTCCGGCCCTGTGCCGCGGACCGTCCGCGCCTGACCAGAGAGCACCTCCGCCTCACGCCAGGTCGCGGACCGTCCGGCCCTGTGCCGCGGACCGTTCGCGCCTGGCCAGAGAGCACCACCGCTGGTTCTTTTGAGTAATTGGCGCCTCCAAAAGGGTGTCAACATACTTTTTGGCGACTCCGCTGGGGATTAGGTGTTTAGATCTGCTAAAAATCGGCCCATAAATGGCCGGTTCTAAGGATCACACCAAGATCTCCGCTACCAACATCACCAAGCCGGCCATGGAGGCGCTCCCTGCTGATGACCAAAGGCCCTTTGAAGACCTCATAATGCGCGATGAGAAGGAGGTGATGCGGCAATGGAACGAACAACGCGACAAGGAAGAGGCGGAACTGCTGCATAAACTCTCCGAATGGCGCAAGGAGGCGGCGGACAAGTACTTGTCACACTTCACGGTAGATCGCCACCAGAAGATCGTCCGTCAAGGGGAGATCGATATGGAATCTCTCCTGCCTCCACTTCAGGGTCCCGTTGTAAGTACTCCAGACCTATCTCTTACGACTTTCATGGATCAACGAGGAGATCAGTTAAAGCAATATGTAGATGAATCTATTAAAATGCATTTACGTGCATACGAGAAATCAGCTGCTCCTAACTTTCCATCGCGAGAGTATAATACAGTTCCACCCATGTCAAACACATCGGCTATAAACGGGTCACCCTTGATCCAGCCATCATATGGTATGCCGATGCATGCTTTCGTGTCACCATCATAGCTGCAACCACTAGGCACGCGGCAGGTACTGGACGAGACCGGACCGTCCGAGCATCATCTCAGACAGTCTGGTTATACCGCGGACCGCCCGGCGTATTTCGCCGGACCGTCCGACCAGATGTAGGCCTGCACACAAAACACTCAGGTTGCACCGTACATGGCCGGAGCATCAGGGTACAACCCTGAACACTTCGGACCCATCACGGACCGTCCGGTGCATCACGCCGGACCGTCCGGATATGTTGCGGACCGTCCGCCATCTTACGCCGGACCATCCGGATATGGCATGAACCGGCCGACGTATTATGCTGGACCATCCGACTCTACACGAGTCCATGCGCAGACTGCCCAAGTCGTGCCATGTATGGCCGATCCGTCCGGGTACAGCCCTGGACCATTCGGCCCGATCGCGGACCGTCCAGTTCTTTACGACAGACGGTCTGGGTACGAGACTACCCACATAGCATCATATACGGTTGGACAATCCGGATATACCTTCGGACCATTTGGCCAGGTCACGGACCATTCGGCCTCTTACGCCGGACCGTCCAGATATGCATACGCAGAGCCGAGAGCTGCGCAATACGCACAGTTCCCACATTCATCGCAGCAACATTATGGTGCCCCACCAGCAACACATTATAATCATGCCATACCACCTCATGGACATAGGGCTGAATACTATTCGGCCACAAGAGAGCCTGAGGGGTATAGGGCAGGAGCTGGTGACATTAATAGGACACCTAACACACACCTCAAACATCCCTGGGAGGAAAGCCGACAGAGTAATGTCAGGCAACCTGAAATCTCCACCCACAAACTCAATGGATGGTCGCCAGACATGGCGGAGAGGGTCAGAGACGAGGTAGCCGGGATGTTCAGGGACAAACTCGGTGTTAGTGTGTCAGGTACAGGGCAATCGTATCGGAAGCCTTATAGCCACCGATTCGACACCGTGCCATATCCACAGGGAACTAGAATACCAGACTTCTCTAAATTTTCTGGTGAAGGTGGGAAAAGCACACACGAACATATTAGCCAATTCATAGCACACTTGGGAGAATTGGCTGATGGGGAAGCCTACCGCGTTCGTTTATTCTCGTTGTCCCTTACTGATACTGCATTTGCATGGTACGCAGCTTTGCCACCAAACTCTATTAACTCTTGGGAAGAATTAGAGCAGAAATTTCATGAACACTTCTTCTCAGGAGAACATGAATTAGAATTGGCTGACTTAGCTTCAGTCCGACAGGGGCCTGAAGAATCGGTTAATGACTATATCCGGAGATTCCGGGACACTAGAAACCGATGCTTTCAGATTCATGTCGCAGAAAAACAACTAACAGGGCTAGCTTTCAATGGGTTGCGACCCTACTTAAAAGAAAAATTAGATGGCACCCAATTCTTTTCGCTAGTGCACTTACACCAGCGGGCTATGACCTGTGAAAGCCGAAGTAAGGAAACATCAAAATCGGCTAGCCATAAGATGCATCTAGTGGGGTACGATAATTCGAACGATGAATCCACGGATGTATACACCGCCGAACTGGTTTGGCCAGGACAGGCTAAACCTTCAGCGTGTTCTGCTTTACAGTCGATTCGAAGAATCGATAAGAAGAAGTTAAGTTTACTTTTAATGTTGCCAAATGCGATAAAATATTTGACGAATTACTGAAAAACGGCAACATTAAATTAACTCATACTATTCCTCCTCCTGATGAATTAAAGAGGTGTGCTTATTGTAAGTGGCATAATTCCTTTTCTCATGCCACCAATGATTGTAATGTTTTTCGTCGACAGATACAATCGGCCATAAATGAGGGTCGATTGGCTTTTCAGGAGATGCAAGTAGACACACAACCTTTTCCTGTTAATACAATAGAACTCACATGCAAAAAGGTCTTGGTTCGGCCCGAAATGGCCGATAAAGGCAAAGGCAAGGGCATCGTCATTGGCGATCCCCGCATGTCAGATATATCACAAAAGGAGATTGCTCGAAAGGCTTCGGACGAGAAGGCTAAAAAGTCCGAAGACACCGGGGGGCAGGCACAGTTAATGAACCAAACACATCAGCCTAGCCCGAGCATCGTAGATGGTCCGGCACCTACGTGCGGACGATCCGGTGCTCAGACAAACGGTCTGGCTAACTCAACCGGACAGTCCCCTATGACCAAAGGCGTCAACCTCTACACAAAGCAAGGAAAAAGACGCAAGGTCAAAGCACATATAATCGGCTGATCAAAGCCGATCCTACTTTTGATCAGTTGCTCTCCAAAAATGCTAGCAAAAAGACTGTTCCACGTGATCTGTCAACAAAGAAACCCCGGTCACCTGCTAAAATAAAATGGTTAAACAAAACGGCTCGAAAGGCGACACAACAAGCATCGCCTATTCATTCTATGAGACCAGGGTACTTTCCACCTATTTACTCATCGTCGGTATATTATCCTGTTCAAACATGGAATGGCACGATGATGAATCCATGGTACATGTATAGTCCCTTCGTCTATCCCGACTGGGGGCACCTCCATTCTATTCCTTTTGATCCATTGATCAAATGGTCATGGCCGAGAAAGATACAATCTGAAATGGCCTTTATATTGGTGCTTTATTGAATAATCTCCATATCGAAAAGCCGGTGACTTACATCAGGTTTAAGTTCATATGCTTTTGGTTCGTCAACCTTCACCAAAAGGCAGGGGGGCATATGTTGGAAACCAAAATGGTCGTGCGGACGGTCTGGCCCTGAGGCCAGATGGTCCACGGTCCGGACTATCCGCGGTGGTGGCGCGGACGGTCCGCGCGTGCGCAGAGTTAGTTAGGGTTCCTAGTTTCTCGCGGGATTTGTTACCTAAAACCGCGGGATTAGCTCGGAAATCAGTTCGAAGCGGATCCAGACCTCCCACTTTATATAGATGAAGGGCTACGACCGATTGAACCCCGAACAATCGATCAAATCAAGTCTATTACTTGTTTTTACCTTATGCATTAGGAGTAGTTCTAGTCTAGTTCTAGTTTAGCCCTAGTTTAGCCTTCCAATCCCCAAATTCTCCGTCTCTCTTCGACTCTACGTCGATTAGAGGAGTATAGGTCGGTCTACCCGAGCCTAGACACCACCTAGGATCTCTCCTCCCCGATGGGATCCCTCCCGGCAGCGAGATCCAGGCGCCGCCGGCGATCCTCCGCCGCCCCTGCGCACGCGCGGACCGTCCGGCCCTAGGGCACGGACCGTCCGGCCGTCAGGCAGGGAACCCGGGCTCCTGTACCAGGTCGCGGACCGTCCGGCCCTGTGCCGCGGACCGTCCGCGCCTGACCAGAGAGCACCTCCGCCTCACGCCAGGTCGTGGACCGTCTGGCCCTATGCCGCGGACCGTCTGCGCCTGGCCAGAGAGCACCACCGCTGGTTCTTTTGAGTAATTGGCGCCTCCAAAAGGGTGTCAACACCAAGTATTTCCTCGGGCGTCATCTTGGTATACCTAGGATTTTCACGAATAGAGTTTACAAGATGAGGATCAAGGACAGTGAAGGACCTTAGCATAAGCCGGACGACGTCGTGGTCCGTCCATCTCGTGCTTCCATAGCACCTTATTTTGTTGACCAGGGTCTTGAGCCTGTTGTATGTTTGGGTTGGCTCCTCCCCCCTGATCATTGCGAACCTTCCTAGTTCGCCCTCCACCAACTCTATCTTGGTGAACATGGTGACATCATTTCCCTCATGCGAGATCTTGAGGGTGTCCCAAATCTGCTTGGCGTTATCCAAGCCGCTCACCTTATGGTACTCTTCCCTGCACAAGGATGCTAAAAGAACAGTGGTAGCTTGTGCATTTTTGTGAATTTGTTCATTAATAAACATGGGATTATCCGTACTATCAAATTGCATTCCATTCTCTACTATCTCCCATATACTTGGATGAAGAGAGAACAAGTGGGTACGCATTTTGTGACTCCAAAATCCGTAGTCCTCTCCATCAAAGTGTGGAGGTTTACCAAGAGGAATGGAAAGCAAATGTGCATTTGAATTATGCGGAATACGAGAGTAATCAAAAGAAAAGTTTGAGTTGACCATTTTCTTTTTCTCGTAGTCGTCGTCGTCTCTTTGGGAAGAAGAAGACTCGTCGCTGTCGTAGTAGACTATCTTCTTGATGCGCTTCTTCTTCTTCCTGTCTTTCTTTTTGTGACTCGAGCCAGAGTCGGTGGGCTTATCGTCTCTTGGCTCGTTGAAGGTGGACTCCTTCTCCTTATTGTTGACCACCATCCCTTTTCCCTTAGGATCCATCTCTTCGGGCGATTAGTCCCTTTCGTGAAGAGAACGGCTCTGATACCAATTGAGAGCACCTAGAGGGGGGGTGAATAGGTGATCCTGTAAAAACTTGAAACTTAAAGCCACAAAACTTGATTAAGAGTTAGTAGACTTAATAGCGAGCTCTTGTGAACACAAGTATCACAGAAAAGCAATCACAAAAGACACGCGAGTTATCCCGTGGTTCGACAAGTACAACACTTGTCTACCTCCACGTTGTGGCATCCCAATGGACGAGGGTTGCACTCAACCCCTTTCAAGCGGTCCAAAGACCCACTTGGATACCACGGTGTTTCTCTTTGTTTCACTATATCCCGTTCGTGAGGAATCTCCACAACTTGGAGCCTCTCGCCCTTACAATTTGATGATCACAAAGAAGCACGGAAGTAAGGGTGGGAAAAGCAACACACACAAGACTCAAATCAAGAGCACAAATACGCACACTAGCCAACAACTTGAGCTCAAAGTTCACACACGGAGTTCTCGACTCAGAAGGAGCTCAAATTGATATCACAATGAATCAAATGCGCTAGAATGGAGTCTTGGTGCTTAGGGATGATCAAATAATGCTTGGTGTGCTCCTCCATGCACCTAGGGGTCCCTTTTATAGCCCCAAGGCAGCTAGGAGCCGTTGGAAGCAATCCAGGAAGGCAATTCTTGCCTTCTGTCGGGTGGCGCACCGGACAGTCTGGTGCACCACCGGACATCCCCTGTTCACTGTCCGGTGCAGATTGCTTTCCAAAATTGGCGCAGCCGACCGTTAAAGATTTGGAGCCGTTGGCGCACCGGACACTGTCTGGTGCACACCGGACAGTCTGGTGCCCCCATCCGACCGTTGGCTCGGCCACGCGTCACGCGCGGATTGCAGACAGTCCGGTGCATCACCGGACACTTCGGTGAATTTTAGCTGTACGCTATTGACTTGTTTCCCGAGAGCGGCGACTTCGCCGCAGACGACTCACCGGACAGTCCGGTGCACCACCAGACAGTCCGGTGATTTATAGCCGTACGCCGTCGTCGAGACCCGAGAGCAGGCTGTTCATCTGGACTGGTCCTGGCACACCGGACACTATCCGATGCACCACCGGACAGTCTGGTGCACCCAGACCGAGTAGCCTTTTGGCTGAACATAGCCAACTTATCTCCAAAGCGATTTCTCCTGTTTCTAACACTTAGACACAATACATTAGTCTTCAAAACAATGTACTAAGTCTAGAAACATACCTTTATTCTTGATTTGCACTTCTTGAGTCTTTGGCACAAATATCACTCAAGGCATTTGTGTGTAGCACTTAATCACCAAAATCTTATAGAAATGGCCCAAGGGCACATTTCCCTTTCACCTTTGACTTGTTAAGTTCTTGGTTTCCCTTCGAAAATCAAGCCCATCCTTAATTGAGGGATGTCTACCAACGGTGTAGTCATCCCTAGCAAATTTTAATTTATCAAAATAATTTTGCAAGTCTTAAGTTGAGCATTAAGACTTGCCACCTCATCATTTAATTTGGTAATAGAAATAAGGTGTTCATCACAAGCATCAACATCAAAGTTCTTACATCTATTACAAATCACAACATGCTCTACATATGAACTAGTTTTGTTGACTTCCTCTAGCCTAGCATTTAGTTCATCATTTAAACTCTTTAAACTAGAGACCGATTCATGGCAAATAGACAATTCAAAAGATAACATTTCATTTCTCTTAATTTCTAAGGCAAGGGATTTTTGCATACTAACAAATTTGTCATGTTCCTCATATAAAATATCTTCTTGCCTCTCTAGCAATCTATCTTTTTCATTTAGAGCATCAATTAATTCATTAATTTTCTCTACTTTAGCTCTATCTAAACCTTTAAATAAACTAGAGTAATCTACTTCATCATCGGAAGAATCATCATCGCTGGAAGTAGTGTACTTAGGGGTATCTCGAACATGTACCTTCTTTTCCTTGGCCATAAGACATGTATGGCGTTCGTTGGGGAAGAGAGAAGACTTGTCGAAGGCCGAGGCAGCGAGTCCTTCGTCGTCGGAGTCGGAAGAGGAGCAGTCCGAGTCCCATTCCTTTCCCAGGTGCGCCTCGCCCTTAGCCTTCCTATAGTTCTTCTTTTTCTCCTTCCCGCTCTTTTCTTGTCCCTGGTCACTATCATTATCGGGACAATTTGCAATAAAGTGACCAGTCTTACCGCATTTGAAGCAGGAGTGCTTTCCCTAGTTTTGTTCTTGTTGGGGTACTCCTTGCGTCTTTTAAGTGCGGTCTTGAAGCGCTTGATGATAAGCGCCATTTCATTCTCGTTGAGCCTAGCAGCCTCCACTTGTGCTACCTTGCTTGGTAGCGCCTCCTTACTGCTTGTTGCCTTGAGCGCAACGGGCTGCGGCTCGTAGACGGGCAGTGGGCCATTTAAGGCGTCATCTACATACCTTGCCTCCTTAACCATCATGTGCTCGCTTACAAATTTTCCGAGTATCTCCTCGGGTGTCATCTTTGTGTACCTGGGGTTTTCACGGATAAGATTCACAAGATGGGGGGTCAATAACTGTAAAGGACCTGAGCATGAGTCGGACGACATCATGGTCCGTCCATCTTGTGCTTTCATAGCTTCTAATCTTGTTGACCAGGGTCTTGAGCCTGTTGTAGGTTTGTGTTGGCTCTTCTCCCCTGATCATGGCGAATCTCCCTAGCTCGCTTTCCACCAGTTCCATTTTGGTGATCATTGTAGCATCATTTCCCTCATGTGAGATCTTGAGGGTGTCCCAGATTTGCTTAGCGTTGTCCAAGCCACTTCCTTTGTTGTATTCATCCCAGCAAAGCGAAGCTAACAAGACAGTAGTAGCTTGGGCATTCTTATGAATTTGTTCATTAATGAATACAGGATTATCCGTACTATCAAAATGCATCCCATTTTCCACAATTTCCCAGATACTAGGATGGAGAGAAAAACAGATGACTACGCATTTTATGACTCCAAAATGAGTAATCCTCTCCATCAAAGTGTGGGGGTTTTCCAAGAGGGAATAGAAAGCAAATGAGCATTTGAGTTGTAGGGAATGCGAGAGTAATCAAAAGAATAATTTTGATTATCCGTTTTCTTTTACGACGACGAGTCGTTGTCGTCGTCATCTCTTGGTGAAGAAGAGAAGGCATCGCTATCGTAGTAGATGATCTTCTTGATGCGCCTCTTCTTCTTCCCGTCCTTCTTCTTGTGACTTGAGCCTGAGTCAGTGGGCTTGTCATCTCTTGGCTCGTTGAAGATGGACTCCTTCTCTTTATCATTGAACACCATCCCCTTTCCCTTAGGGTCCATCTCTTCGGGCGATTAGTCCCTTATGTGAAGAGTACGGCTCCGATACCAATTGAGAGCACCTAGGGGGGTGAATAGGTGATCCTGTAAAAATTAAAACACTAATAGCCACAAAACTTAGTTATAAGTGTTAGAACGGCTAAGTAGTTTGAAGCGAGTTCTTGTGAACACAAACAATCACAGAGAGAGCAACACAAGACAACGCGATTTTTATCCCGTGGTTCGGCCAAGTAACACTTGCCTACTTCCATGTTGTGGCGTCCCAATGGACGAGGGTTGCACTCAACCCCTTTCAAGTGATCCGATGATCAACTTGAATACCATGGTTTTTCCTTTAGATGATTGTTCCTGTTTGCGAGGAATCTCCACAAATTGGAGTCTCTCGCCCTTACAACAAAGATCACAATGAAAACACAAAGTAAGGTTGGGAAGAAGCAACACACACAAGACTCGAATACGCAGCACACCCACGCACACAAGTGAAGACTCTAGCTCAAATGACAACACAGGGAGTCCTTGACTCGAATAGAGCTCAAATCTCTAACACAATAAAGCGAATGCGAGAGCAGAGTCTGGATGCCTTAGAATACTTTGTGAATGCTTGGGTGACTCCTCCATGCGCCTAGGGGTCCCTTTTATAGCCCCAAGGCAGCTAGGAGCCGTTGGAGGCCAACTTGGAAGGCCAAACTTGCCTTCTGTCGGGTTGTGCACCGGACAGTCCGGTGCACCATCGGACAGTCCTTGTAGCTATCCGGTGCGCGATCTCCTTCCATTTCTGGTGCATCCGACCGTTGATCCTCGGTGGCGGTTGGCGCACTAGACACTGTCCGGTGCACACCGGACAGTCCGGTGTGCCCAACCGACCATTGGCGCGACCACGTGTCACGCGAAGATTGCGCGGCCGACCGTTGGCGCAGGCGACCGTTGGCTCACCGGACAGTCCGGTGCACCACCGGACAGTCCGTTGAATTATAGTCGTAAGTCGCTAATCCTTTTCCCGAGAGCGACGAGTTCGCCGTAGACGACTCACTGACAGTCTGGTGCACCATCGGACAGTCCGGTGAATTATAGCCATACGTCGTCGTCGAGTCCCGAGAGCGGCCTTTTCACGCGGACCAGCCTGGCGCACCGGACAGTCCGGTGTGCCAAGCCGAGCTGATGTTGGCTGCACACAACCACCTCTTTTCCTATTCTTTTCTCACTGTTTCTAGCACTTAGACAAAACACATTAGTACTTAAAACAATGTACTAAGTCTAGGAACATACCTTTCTCTTTGATTTGTGCTTTTCTTTTTACTTGGCACATGAGAATTTAATTAAACGTGTTGGACACTTTATCACCAAAACATTATTGAAATTGCCCAAAGGCAAATTTCCCTTTCAGGTAGTGTAACACCCGGCTTTAAGGAACAAAGCCAGGTGCATCTCATACATGCGCCAAGAAGACAACATATATAATAACAGAGTGTATAGAGATAAATGTCATAAAACATCAGAGTATTTATTACATAGCGGAAGACTTATTACAAAATAAAGTAATAAAGATAAAACAAACTAAGGATCGTCGGCGCCAATGTCGACTGGGAAACGCCACCTAGATCAGATCGAACTCCTCCGTGCTAGGCGGCTCCTCCTGAACCACCTGATCTTCTCCTGTGGGGGGGTGTGAGACAGCAAGGGTGAGCTCACACATGATCATAGCTCAACAAGTTGTGGGGAACCAGTTGGACACAAACTCACAAAGGTGTGAGTTCATGTGATGTGTAAGGCTTAATCAATGATAGGGGTTAAAGCTGAGCATTGCTTTTAAGTAGTTGGTCAAAATTTTATTAGCAATTACTAAGTGTAAGTAAATACCAAACCATAAGTAAAGTAATAGAACAAAATTAATAACAAACCCATGCATATGCGAATGACAAATTGAATTTAAGTTCCATAAATTAAACATCAGAGAGTCCTGAGCTGCTCATGACCGTGAGCTCGGCTAGTATACCAGTTTTACACTCTGCAGAGGTTGTACCCTTTACCCACAAGTCATGTTACCCATCTGCCAAGGGGGTCATGAATCCCATACACCTCTACCTAGGAAGCGCGGCAGGGCAACACTACGAGGCCTTTACAAAGTTCCACTAGCTTCCGAAAACCCGCTACAGTTTATAGGAAGTTCCAATGCAGGGTTTCCTGGCTGACTGCCATCGCAGCAAAATCAACCAGGGACCTCCCTACACTGACCACTCCCTACTGCCCTTGCCCCTTCGGGTAAGGTAGTCTTCCACTAGCTTTCCTAATTAGTCCGCCAAGGGGTCCCATTCCTCCCTTGTGGTGGCACGTGGTTCTCAAGTTTAAGCTCTATGTTCCAATTAACATTAATGATATCAACATGAACATGAACAGAATAACAACAAGAATTGGAACATAGAGGTAATAAATGATTATCCCAAAACCATATAAAGCAATAGCAAACTACCCAAGTGATTCAGGGGTAAACAAGGTAATGAGATAAACAATCTAGGGTGACCTATTGGGTCCCATCAAAATTAACCTATGCATGGATAAGTGATATTAAAGAACATTATTGGGTAAAAAGTGGTCAAGGGCACGAACTTGCCTTCAATGAGCTCCTGCTCAGCTACCTCAACCTGCTGCTCACCAGGATCCTCAGCAACGGGCTCTTCTACTCGCCACAATAAAAACAAGCACAGGATATAGGAAAAAATTAACATTACACCAAGCATGTAAACAAAATACACAGAGATATTCTACATATTAAAATAAAAACCTAGGAACTGGAATCATAATTTTCTGAGTTATAGATTTCAAGTTATGCATTTTCAAAGGTTTTATGTGCGTTAAATAAGATTAAGTGATAAATAAATTTCTTACTGTTCTCATGACATAACAGAGACTCTAGGTGAAAGAGAACAATATTACAAAAATTTTAGCAACTGGAATGAAGTAATTTGGACTAAAGATGGATTTTCTATGAATTTATCAGTTATAGTAATTGTTTTCATAGTAAAAATCTATTTTCTAATTCATTAATCAATTTCAAACCGCACTGGACTGGGCCTCATTACCAGAAACGTCAGGGGCCAACATGTAAGTATTCTCAAAGACTCAAAGCGCCCCTGGAGAGGACGGCGGGTGAATCCGAGAAACCCAGGGTCTCTTTAGATAATGTGCCACGCGAAGGGGGTATGCTCAGATCCCAGTCGTCCGATCTCTGCCCAGCGGCCCAGATTAAAACCCCCAGTAGGGATGCGATACGCATTCAGGGCGGTTGGATCAGCGATCCACGGCCCGCGTCAACCGAGGCCCACAGATCAATCCTACATCGTCCGATCAAAGATCAACAGCCCCGATTTATGTCGCGAAGGGGTATCGCCTGCTTCTAATCAGAGCCGTTCATTCACGGATCCATGGCCACGGCACCATCTCCTTCCCCCAGCCTATACTCAAGACGACGGCGAATAGCCCACGGCGGCGCCGCCCCGCCGTGACCAAACCCAGTGCTCGGTGGCCCAAATCCTAATCCTAACGTAAGGTACACGAACTAGAGGATGAATGCGAGTCGGGGGAAAGAGTCCTTACCGTGAATCACGCCGAGTTGCGCCTGCCCACGAAGGTGTGCGGATCTGCGGCGGAGCTCGCACGACGACGAGCAATTCGTTGAGATGTGGTCGCCAATCGGGTCTCCCAAGTGGACCACACGCACCTACGTTCCACCGCGAAGATCCTCGATCGCTACTCGAGGCCGAGCCGAGGACAAGGCCGTGAGTCCACGGTGGCGGCGGCACTCCCTCTCTCTGGATTGGTCCTACGGTGATGGGGCCTTCTCCAATGGTGGATCCGGTGGGATAGGCGCGGACGGGTCCCAGGAGCTAATAAGGGCACTCGGGTGGCCGAGAGGTTTCGGGGGTGGTGGGCGCAAGCTGGCCAATTTCCAGAGAAAGCGCGGCGGCAGTTGCGGTCGTTTCCGCCATAAACGCGCGAGAGGTGGGCGATGACGTGTGGGCCCCGCGTGGAAGTGGCGTAGGGAAAAACCAGTGAGCGCGCGGTGAAGCGAAGGTGTGGCTGGCACGCGGGTCCCGCGAGACAGAGGGTGTGGCGCCCGTGAGTGCGGTGTGGAGGCTGACAAGTGGGCCCCGCCCGTCAGCGAGGGGAGGAACGAGCGCGGAAAGGGGCCCTGGGCCGCGCGGGAGGGGAATTCCCAGTGGGCTGAAATGGGTAGCCACGGCCCAGGTAAGGTGTTATTCTTTTCTTTTTTTATTTTCTGTTTTCTTTTCTTTCCTAAGTTTATGTTTTTTCAAATTTGAATTCAAGTGCTGTTGTGAAGTTTATTCCTTAACCAAAAAATATAGTTTAATGATATAGTATGCTCAAGTACAATTATTTGATTAATCATATTTTATTTATATTTATCTAGTACTTTTCTCCTCTTTTCTCAAATTCTAAAATTCCTTTAGCGCTTTAAATTCCAATTTGGGACTTTAATGTATTTATTGTCTCATTATTTCATGAGTGAATGCACAAACATATAAACACCAGCATGATGCACAATTTAATGATATATCCTTTTATTAATTATTTATTTATTATTATTTTTTTTGAATATGGTGTTCACAAGTGATGATACATGAAGATCAACCCACATAAAGAGAAATTGTTTTCTCTACTAGTATTATTCTTAGCAAATTACAAAGTGGGTGTTACAAATCCTACCCCCCTTAAAAATAATCTCGTCCTCGAGATTTAAGAAGAACTAGAGAAAAGGTGGGGAAAATCTATACTAAGCTCTTCTTCTCTTTCCAAGTTTGCTTCATCTTCTCCGTGGTGACTCCATTGGACTTTGCACATCTTTATAAACCTTATTCCTTGTAACTCGAGTTAAAGTATCCAAAATCTTGATCGGGTACTCCGTGTAAGTCAAATCACCTTGAACACTGAGCTCTTCCATTGGTAACTGTTCCTCGGAACACGGAGACACTTCTTAAGTTGAGACACATGGAACACATTATGCACATCCGATAGGGTAGCAGGTACTCGAGTTGGTATGCCATCTCCCCAACTCTTCTAAAGATCAAGAATGGTCCAATATAGCGAGGGGACAATTTTCCCTTGACTTTAAATCTCCTCATTCCACGAAGTGGTGACACTTTGAGGTACACATAATCTCCTTCTTCAAATTCCAGTGGCCTCCTTCTATTATCTGCATAGCTCTTTTGCCTGGTTTGAGCAACTCTCAAATTCTCTCGAATTATACGGACTTGTTCTTCTGCTTCTTGAATCAGTTCAGGCCCAAAGAACTGTCTCTCTCTAGTCTGATCCCAATACAAAGGAGTCCTGCACTTCCTCCATATAAAGCTTCAAAAGGTGACATCTTCAGACTGGCCTGATAACTATTATTATATGAGAACTCAGCATACGGTAGACTTTATCCCAACTTCCTCCATGTTGAAGGGCACAAGCTCTCAACATATCCTCCAAAACTTGATTAGTCCTTTCAGTCTGTCCATCAGTCTGAGGGTGATAGGCTGTACTAAAATTCAACTTTGTACTCATATTCTCATGAAAGCTTCTCCAAAATCTTGAGGTAAACTGTGAACCTCGATCAGACACGATCTTCTTTGGTACTCCATGTAAACCAACAATCCGTGCCATATATAACTCTGCTAGCTGAGAACCTTTATAAGTAGTCTTCACAGGAATAAGGTGAGCCACTTTAGTCAATCTATCCACAATCACCCATATAGCATCATATCCTTTCTGGGTGCGAGGCAATCCAGTAATGAAATCCATACCAATCTCTTCCCATTTCCACTCGGGTATCTTCAGTGGATGCAGTAGTCCAGCTGGCCTCTGGTGTTCAGCCTTAACTCTTTGACATACATCGCACATAGCCACATGTGCAGCTACATCTCTTTTCAATCCATACCACCAATATTTCCGTTTCAAATCCTGATACATCTTGGTACTACCAGGATGAATAGAATAATCCGAGTCATGGGCCTCCTTTAAAATAGTCTCTCGAAGGCTTTTAATATCAGGGACACACATCCTGTCCTTGAACCATACAGTGCCCTGCTCATCTTCCGTGAATTCCGGAACTCGACCTTCAGTAATCAGATCCTTAATCTCTTTTATTTTAGCATCACCAACTTGTCCTTTGCGGATCTCTTGCTCCAAAGTAGGTTCCACATCAATAGTAACTCCTTCAGTATGAGCAACTATCCCCAGGTTAAGTCTCCTGAAGTCCTCAACAATCTCATCGGGTAGCTGGGCAACAATAGCTGAGTGAACATGCTCCTTGCGACTCAAGGCATCTGCAACCAAATTTGCCCTGCCCGGGTGATAGTGAATCTCCAAATCGTAATCCTTAATAAGCTCCAACCAACGGCGTTGCCTAAGGTTGAGATCCTTCTGAGTGAATATATACTTCAAACTCTTATGATCTGTATATACTTGTCACTTGGTCCCCATGATATAATGTCTCCAAATCTTAAGCGCATGCACAACGGCTGCCAATTCCAAGTCATGAGTGGGGTAGTTCACTTCATGTTTCCGCAACTGACGAGAAGCATAAGCAATTACATGTCCTTCCTGCATGAGTACACATCCTAAGCCTTGGCCACATGCATCGCAATAGATGTCAAATCCTTTCTGTAGGTCTGGCATAACCAATACTGGTGGCGACATTGATCTTTTCTTCAATTGCTCAAAGCTGTCTTGGCACTTCTCGTCCCACTTAAATTCTTTTCCTTTCTCCAAAAGCGAAGTCATAGGCTTGGCAATCTTAGAAAATCCTTCGATAAACCTCCGATAATATCCAGCAAGTCCTAAGAAACTCCGAATCTCAGTAACTGTAGTGGGTACTCTCCACTCCATTATCTCCTTAACCTTAGCAGGATCCACTGCTATTCCTCCATTAGAAATAATATGACCAAGAAATGGCACTTCGCCAATCCAAAACTCGCACTTGCTGAACTTAGCATAGAGTTGATTATCTCGTAGCTTTTGTAGCACCAACCTCAGATGTTCCTCGTGATCACTATCACTCTGAGAATAAATAAGAATATCGTCGATGAATACCACGACGAATCTGTCCAAATACTCCATAAACACCTTGTTCATTAAGTTCATAAAATAGGCTGGTGCGTTGGTTAATCCAAACGACATAACAGTAAACTCATATAATCCATATCTAGTCGAGAAAGCCGTCTTGGGAATATCCGATGGTCTAATCCTCATCTGATGGTATCCTGATCGGAGATCAATCTTCGAGAATACTCTAGCACCTCTCATTTGATCAAACAGGTCCTCAATACGGGGCAACGGATACTTGTTCTTCACTGTAACATCATTAAGAGATCTATAATCCACACACATCCGCTGCGATCCATCCTTCTTCTGTACAAACAAGACCAGTGCTCCCCATGGTGAGGAACTCGGACGAATGTACCCAGCCTCTTGTAACTCAGTTAACTGCTTTTTAAGATCCTTCAACTCCTCTACGGACATCCTATATGGCCGTTTAGAAATAGGGGCGGTTCCAGGTAAGAGGTCAATAACAAACTCAACTTCTCTATCAGGTGGCATCCCTGGTAACTCCTCTGGAAAGACATCCGGAAAATCTCTGACCACCCGGATATTGTCACCAACAAACTCCTCAGGCATAAAGAACATTGCACGCATGGATGAGGAGGTTACTGCAATATTAACTTGAAATCTTTCTCCTTTAGTGGTAGTGAGTTCTACGGTACCTCTACCACATGCTATAACGGCCTTTGCCTTCCTTAGCCATGACATACCAAGGATCAGATCTATACTGCTTGACTCTAATATTATAGCAGTAGCTCCAAATTCTCTACCCATAATGGTCAATGTCAATCTACGTGTCATTTGATTCGCCTCAACAGGCCCTTTAGGTGTAATTACTATCAGGGGTTTTCTCATATTTAGCAGTGGTATTTCATTTGTGTTGGCATATCTAGCAGACATGAATGAATGTGTAGCACCAGAATCAAATAATATGGTTGCAGGAATTGCATTAACATAAAACATACCAATTACGAGGTCCCCTCCATCCGGAGTAGCATCAACGCTGACTTGATTAACCTTGGCAATAGAATATCCCTTGCCAGAGCTTGGTGTTTGCTGCCTGTTCTGAGCTGGAGTAGTAGCAATCCTCTGTGGGCAGACATTTGCATAATGACCAATCTTCCCACACTTGAAACATTGAGTGCCCGGACTCTGTCCTGAAAACTTCGTCGGGGTGCCAGTAGGGGTAGCCTGTCAAGGAGGTGGAGTCCTCAGTGGTGATTGCTGAACTGGGCGTGGTCCTCCTGGTCGAGTCGGTGTACCCTATGGGGAACTGTAGCGAGGACGAACACTGCTGCTTCCTTGTCCTTGAGATATTGCCTTTCTCTTCAAATCACCCAGCTGAACACGCTTGTGTTCAATAGCAAGAGCCTTATCCAACAGTCTCTGAAATGATGGAAATGTGTGTGCCACTAGAGCATACTGCAGTGGTCCATTAAGTCCTTCAATGAAATGCTCCTGCTTCCTCTCGTCTTCAGCAACTTCTTCAGGGGCATATCTGGATAACTGAATAAACTTGTCGCGGTACTCGCTGACTGACATACTTCCTTGCTTCAGCGACAGAAATTCCTTCTTCTTGATCTTTATCATACCAGCTGGAATATGGTAGTTCCTGAATTGTGTACTGAACTCTGCCCAAGTAATAGTATCCGCAGCATCATGGGCAGCAGTATAAGAATCCCACCAGTCGGCAGCAGGACCTGTCAGACGTCCAGAAGCATATAAAACCTTCTCCCGGTCCGTGCACTGTGCAATATTCAGCATCTTCTCAACGGACTTCAGCCAATCATCCGCGTCCAGTGGATCAGGTGAGCTGGCGAATGTAGGTGGCTTATGACTCATAAACTCCCGGTGCTTATCACGAGGTGGAACTGGTGGTGGTGGTGGTGGAGGCAGTGATACTTGTTGCTGTTGTTGTTGCATTTGCTGTTGCAGCTGCTGTTGTTGTGCCCTCCTTTCCTGGCGTATCTCATCTCGCTCCTGGCGTAACTCCTGGCGTATATATTCTCTTTCTTGACGCATCTCCTGGCGTTCTTGCTGCATCTGAGCACGCATGTCAGCCATAGTGTCCGCCATTTGCTGCATCACCGCCATCTGAGCAGCAACCAGTGGGTCAACTCCGCCTGGTGGAGGATTAGGAGGATTCATCTCTGCAGGCTGTGGCTGGGGTTGTCTGTATATTCTCCGAGTGTGACGATTGGGAGGCAAATCAATTCCACCACCCCGCCTGGTATTGACCATCTGAGTTAGATACATATGGTAAGAAAATAGTAGACAAGGCAGGTATTTACAACTCAGGTTACTTTGGGGGATTTATTAGCTAAGCAGATTAATATTTCACCTATCCTAGCTAATTCAATACCTTATGGTGGTACATACTAAGATGTCCATCTATAATAATTCAATCAATCAAAGAAGCAAATCAGGCATTTAGCATCAGTACAATCAAACAACATTTTTAAAGAAAGTAGTTTTTTTAATTTTGTCTTAGGTTCCCTATCTCCTAAAAATGTCATAAGGGTAGGGATTCCAAGGTGTGAAATCCATCTTGTCTTAGAGTAGAAAAGGTAAGAATAATCAGAGTAGAACAGTAGAAGGTGAGACATGATCAAGATAAGTTTAGAGAGAATCAGAGTAAGGTAAGTATAGAATGAATCAGAAGAAGGTAAGTAGTGAAGGGTCTGTCCATTTCTATCTAGGTTTCGTCCTATAGTCAACATTTCCTTTGATACCACTTCTGTAACACCCTTTAAGGAACAAAGCCAGGTGCATCTCATACATGCGCCAAGAAGACAACATATATAATAACAGAGTGTATAGAGATAAATGTCATAAAACATCAGAGTATTTATTACATAGCGGAAGACTTATTACAAAATAAAGTAATAAAGATAAACAAACTAAGGATCGTCGGCGCCAATGTCGACTGGGAAACGCCACCTAGATCAGATCGAACTCCTCCGTGCTAGGCGGCTCCTCCTGAACCACCTGATCTTCTCCTGTGGGGGGGTGTGAGACAGCAAGGGTGAGCTCACACATGATCATAGCTCAACAAGTTGTGGGGAACCAGTGGACACAAACTCACAAAGGTGTGAGTTCATGTGATGTGTAAGGCTTAATCAATGACAGGGGTTAAAGCTGAGCATTGCTTTTAAGTAGTTGGTCAAAATTTTATAGCAATTACTAAGTGTAAGTAAATACCAAACCATAAGTAAAGTAATAGAACAAAATTAATAACAAACCCATGCATATGCGAATGACAAATTGAATTTAAGTTCCATAAATTAAACATCAGAGAGTCCTGAGCTGCTCATGACCGTGAGCTCGGCTAGTATACCAGTTTTACACTCTGCAGAGGTTGTACCCTTTACCCACAAGTCATGTTACCCATCTGCCAAGGGGTCATGAATCCCATACACCTCTACCTAGGAAGCGCGGCAGGGCAACACTACGAGGCCTTTACAAAGTTCCACTAGCTTCCGAAAACCCGCTACAGTTTATAGGAAGTTCCAATGCAGGGTTCCTGGCTGACTGCCATCGCAGCAAAATCAACCAGGGACCTCCCTACACTGACCACTCCCCTACTGCCCTTGCCCCTTTCGGGTAAGGTAGTCTTCCACTAGCTTTCCTAATTAGTCAGCCAAGGGGTCCCATTCCTCCCTTGTGGTGGCACGTGGTTCTCAAGTTAAGCTCTATGTTCCAATTAACATTAATGATATCAACATGAACATGAACAGAATAACAACAAGAATTGGAACATAGAGGTAATAAATGATTATCCCAAAACCATATAAAGCAATAGCAAACTACCCAAGTGATTCAGGGGTAAACAAGGTAATGAGATAAACAATCTAGGGTGACCTATTGGGTCCCATCAAAATTAACCTATGCATGGATAAGTGATATTAAAGAACATTATTGGGTAAAAAGTGGTCAAGGGCACAACTTGCCTTCAATGAGCTCCTGCTCAGCTACCTCAACCTGCTGCTCACCAGGATCCTCAGCAACGGGCTCTTCTACTCGCCACAATAAAAACAAGCACAGGATATAGGAAAAATTAACATTACACCAAGCATGTAAACAAATACACAGAGATATTCTACATATTAAAATAAAAACCTAGGAACTGGAATCATAATTTTCTGAGTTATAGATTTCAAGTTATGCATTTTCAAAGGTTTTATGTGCTTTAAATAAGATTAAGTGATAAATAAATTTCTTACTGTTCTCATGACATAACAGAGACTCTAGGTGAAAGAGAACAATATTACAAAATTTTAGCAACTGGAATGAAGTAATTTGGACTAAAGATGGATTTTCTATGAATTTATCAAGTTATAGTAATTGTTTTCATATTAAAAATCTATTTTCTAATTCATTTAATCAATTTCAAACCGCACTGGACTGGGCCTCAATTACCAGAAACGTCAGGGGCCAACATGTAAGTATTCTCAAGACTCAAAGCGCCCCTGGAGAGGACGGCGGGTTGAATCCGAGAAAACCCAGGGTCTCTTTAGATAATGTGCCACGCGAAGGGGGTATGCTCAGATCCCAGCCGTCCGATCTCTGCCCAGCGGCCCAGATTAAAACCCCCAGTAGGGATGCGATACGCATTCAGGGCGGTTGGATCAGCGATCCACGGCCCGCGTCAACCAGCCCACAGATCAATCCTACGTCGTCCGATCAAAGATCAACGGCCCCGATTTAATGTCGCGAAGGGGTATCGCCTGCTTCTAATCAGAGCCGTTCATTCACGGATCCATGGCCACGGCACCATCTCCTTCCCCCAGCCTATACTCAAGACGACGGCGAATAGCCCGCGGCGGCGCCGCCCCGCCGTGACCAACCCAGTGCTCGGTGGCCCAAATCCTAATCCTAACATAAGGTACACGAACTAGAGATGAATGCGAGTCGGGGGAAAGAGTCCTTACCGTGAATCACGCCGAGTTGCGCCCTGCCCACGAAGGTGTGCGGATCTGCGGCGGAGCTCGCACGACGATGAGCAATTCGTTGAGATGTGGTCGCCAATCGGGTCTCCCAAGTGGACCACACGCACCTACGTTCCACCGCGAAGATCCTCGATCGCTACTCGAGGCCGAGCCGAGGACAAGGCCGTGAGTCCACGGTGGCGGCGGCACTCCCTCTCTCTGGATTGGTCTACGGTGATGGGGCTTCTCCAATGGTGGATCCGGTGGGATAGGCGCGGACGGGTCCTAGGAGCTAATAAGGGCACTCGGGTGGCCGAGAGGTTCGGGGGTGGTGGGCGCAAGCTGGCCAATTTCCAGAGAAAGCGCGGCGGCAGTTGCGGTCGTTTCCGCCATACGCGCGAGAGGTGGGCGATGACGTGTGGGCCCCGCGTGGAAGTGGCGTAGGGAAAAACCAGTGAGCGCGCGGTGAAGCGAAGGTGTGGCTGGCACGCGGGTCCCGCGAGACAGAGGGTGTGGCGCCCGTGAGTGCGGTGTGGAGGCTGACAAGTGGGCCCCGCCCGTCAGCGAGGGGAGGAACGAGCGCGGAAAGGGGCCCTGGGCCGCGCGGGAGGGGAATTCCCAGTGGGCTGAAATGGGTAGCCACGGCCCAGGTAAGGTGTTATTCTTTTCTTTTTTTTTTTTCTGTTTTCTTTTCTTTCCTAAGTTTATGTTTTTCAAATTTTGAATTCAAGTGCTGTTGTGAAGTTTATTCCTTAACCAAAAATATAAGTTTATGATATAGTATGCTCAAGTACAATTATTTGATTAATCATATTTTATTTATATTTATCTAGTACTTTTCTCCTCTTTTCTCAAATTCTAAAATTCCTTTTAGCTCTTTAAATTCCAATTTGGGACTTTAATGTATTTATTGTCTCATTATTTCCATGAGTGAATGCACAAACATATAAACACCAGCATGATGCACAATTTAATGATATATCCTTTTATTAATTATTTATTTATTATTTTTTTTGAATATGGTGTTCACAAGTGATGATACATGAAGATCAACCCACATAAAGAGAAATTGTTTTCTCTACTAGTATTTTTCTTAGCAAATTACAAAGTGGGTGTTACAGGTAGCCCACACGAGGACCAAGCACCACTGTCGAGTAACTCCGTAGAGAGCCATAGGCCTTCTCCACACGCAAGTGGTGCCCCGTTTCTAGCTCCTCTTGAACGTTGGTTGATTGCCCACTTCTTGGATTTCTTCACTATTTTATTGTGCTTCTTTTGGTCTTGAGTCTTGGACTTATGCTTGATATTTATTGATCTTCTAAGAAACTTTTAGGTCTTCTTTTGAGGTGATGTATCCTCTGGGCCTCAGCCCAATCCTCTTCGCATCCTATGAACTACAAACACAAACACTAACAAACACATTAGTCCACAGGTTGTGTTGATCATCAAACACCAAAATCATTTAGTCAAATGGGCTGAGCTCCATTTTCCTTACAAGCTTGTTAATGAACCGAGCTAAAACACTGCTCAGCTCGTTACAAAATACAAATGAGTTGAGGCGCTAACGAGCCGAGTCGAGCGAGTTATCAAGCTTCGAGTTTTTTGTCCATCCCTACGGTTGGGCGAGGGAGGTCAAGTGCGGTGTGGCGAACTTGGTGGAGGGAGTCTAGGCGATAGGGAAGGGGTTAGTATTGGCGCACGATGTGAGGACATCATAGTGGAGCTACGGGATGGCTTTAGTAAGGTGGGCTCGAGTGACGTGGACTTAGGTCGTGGACTTGGGTTGTGGACCCACACTGACGGTGAGGACACATGTTAGAGGTGGACTCAAATCGTGGAGTAGGGGAAGTGGAGGATGCAGGCAACGTGCGTCGATGAACTGTGCGGGGAGAGCGAGAGATGTCTAGGAGGGAACCAGATGACATGTGTGGTCATCGTGTTAGCGAGAGGAGGCTGGGATGAACAACTCCGACATATGGGACCCAACGGTAGAGATGGGAGGCGGATGGGACACATAGTCACGAATTGGACCAACGGGGTGGGCTCGACCCATCGCGAGGAGGGAAAGGGGGGTGGACGGCCAGAAACAGGACATGGAACAATTTTCCTTTTCTTTTTCTTATTAGAAAATTTAGGTATCTGAATTTGAATTCCAAATTCAAACAATTTTTGAAAACATTTGGCCATACATTTAAAATAATCTAGCATCCAAATAAATATGTACCGACATGTAATACAACAAACACTTGACCATATATTTATTTTAACGGTTTTATTACTCCATAAATAGTGTCATATGGAAAAACATATACACATACTTCTTTTTGAGAAAAAAATATATTAGGGTTTGGGTTTTAAAGAGAAATTTTAATGTCCACAAAAATAGGGTCTTACAAGGATCATACCAACAACACTAAAACCACGTCCAACATATGGTCACCTAAAACACGGTTTAGCACTATAGACTGCACTTCGCAGAGTGGAGTTTAAAATAAGAGATAAAATGGGTAAGCTAGTCAAACCATAGTTAGTTTTTCTTATCTTGATGGTATATATATATATAAATATTTTTTATATATCTATATTTCCCAAATTTAGCTATATATTAACTTGTATTCGATACGGATTCTTGGATCTACCAAATTTAGCTACGCGTATTAACTCATAATCATTATCGATTATTCAGTATTAACTCGGTATTTTATGGTTTAATAGACCTCTACATCATCATAAAAGTTCAATGATGCATGATTTTATCTTTTTCTGATTAATCTAGACAGTCAGGTATGGATTCTTCAATTTAATCTAGACTAGACCATAAGCACTACCGGAATCCGAGGCTTTGCCGAGTGTCGACCTCTTTGCCGAGAGTCGCACTCGGTAAAGTTAGGCTCTCGGCAACGAGCCTCTTTACCGAGTGCTGAACACTCGGCACAGGACCCCACTCGGCAAAGACCACTTGGCAAAGGTGGCGCTCGGCAAAGGGCCGTCAGCGGCCGTCCTAAAGCTGACGGCCTTCAGTCTTTGCCGAGCGCCGAAGATTGGACACTCGGCAAAGGACTCTTTGCCGAGTGTCTTCTCTAGACACTCGGCAAAGTATATTTTTATTTTTTTTTATTTTGTCTCCCAAACTTTTTATGGTATGTTACTACACTATGTAGACCTACATGTATCATTTGTGGATAATTATAACAGAGTTTTCAATCATTAGTAGATTTAGTTCATTTATTTGAATTTCTTCGGAAAAATCAGATTTGAACTGCAGGTCACTCGAAACTTAAAAAACCGTGCATGCAAAAATGATATTCATGTTACTTAGCATAAGTTACGACCGATTTCAGGATCGGACCGGAAACTTCGAGCAACATGCTCACTAAACATAGCCATGAACTTGCCATCCACATGTTTAAAAATTGTATAAAACACAAACAAAGTCAGAAAATCATGAAACTTCTCCACGTGTCATGATATCATATGTACAGGCTGTGATAAAAATTGAAAAAGTTTTGAGAAAACTATGACGCGCTATGTGTACAAACCTAAGAGATCCACATTGAAACTCTATGATTTCATGTGTAGTTCTCTTAGGTTTCTACATATAGTGTCTCACAACTTTCTCCAAACATTCTAAAATTTTTATCACAACCTGTACATATGATATCATGACACGTGGACAAGTTTCATGATTTTCTGACTTTGTTTGTGTTTTATACAATTTTAAAACATGTGGATGGCAAGTTCATGGCCATGTTTAGTGAGCATGTTGCTCAAAGTTTTCGGTCCGCTCCTGGAGTTGGTCGTAACTTATGCTAAGTAACATAAATATCATTTTTGCATGCACGGTTTTTTAAGTTTCGAGTGACCTGCAGTTCAAATCTGAATTTTCCGAAGAAATTCAAATAAACGAACTAAATCTACTAGATATTGCAAACACAGTTATAATTGTCCCCAAATGGTACATGT